>CM040117.1:74855493-75320194 GCA_022559845.1 Amorphophallus konjac
GATGGGGAGAGAGAAAAAGGAGGTTATATATAGAAAATCTGGAAATTCTCAAAAATACCAAAAAATAGAAAATCACGTTTCCGCAATCCTCGGAACGCACCGATCGCAACGGTACCACTCGCGCCCTAGTGAACGGCCCGGTTCACCCCCATGAGGTTCTGAAAGAATTACCGAAACACACATCGGAAATCGAAAAACACACGCGGAAAGCCACGGAACGCTTCCGGGCCTCCGAAACAACTCCGGATCGCGCCCATCCGAACACGAAAGATGTCCGAAACAAAATTTCAGACACAACGGAGTCGGACACTCTGAGAAACCAGATCCGAGACCCACGAACAAGGATCCGAAAAAAAATCCAGGGCATCACAGCCCTCCCCCCTTAAAGAAATTTCATCCTCGAAATTCAGGACTAGCACCCAGCCACAGGGGAAGAATGCCTCAACCAATTGACAACGTTGTCAGGGCTCCAGCAAAGAAAAACCTCAATTCTCACAAAACCATGATCATAAGGGATACGGCCAGACCATAATCATGAACGACGCCTACGCTCCACACACCGCACACACATCGGCCACCAGAGCAGGCATAATACAAAGGCACAAGTCTGGTATCACCTCAGACACAACGGAAACCACTCACGGCATCGCTGCCACCCTCTCGCTCACCGAGGGAACGTAATCCTCGCCACAAGAACCAATCCACCGGTCAACGCTCACGCTCGGCGGACCAACCAAACGCCAGCTTCTCTGCCAGCTGACCACCATAAATTTGTCAGCTCCGCGCCGAGGACCACTCCACACTCGGCAAGCCGAACCCACAACAGCACGGGACCAACTCTGTCAGAACTCAAACTTTGACAAAGCTCAGATCCTATCTGGGAAAACACACCTCAGAAATGGCCACCAAAAGGCCTCGCTGGCACGCGGCTCTCTCCATTCTTGAGCCCCTGCAACTAGCATCTTCTGTCCATGCAAGACCATCCACTGGTCACCAGACATTCGTCAATGGGAAACCTCCACCGGCCCGATAGGAATGATCCAACTAATGACAGGCCATCCGCTGACTCACGCACAGACCAACACCACATCCAGACCTATCATCATGCCAACTCTACCCTCTCAGGGAGTACAGCGAAACCAAACAACTCCATCTCCACACGGTCCTCACGTCACTCAACTCAGACTTACGGGGAATCCTCCCTTGCTGGCCACAGACTGAGGATCAATATCCCACGTCAATGTCTCATCAGAGACCTCCACACACAGGCATCGACCACCGCCCTATCTCATCGAATCCTATCTCATCAAAACCTCCATCTCAATTAATCCAAGAGGACGCCTGCCAATCCCGATTCTGCCCTTACCACAGAGCCACGGGACACACAACCTCTTACGATCCCCGGCACACTTCTCCAAAACACGATCTCATCCGCGAACGCAACCTCTAACGCAAAAATAGGGTACTCATGCGGCAACCTCGCCAGCATATTTCCCCAACTCTCCACTTGCCAATGCCATAAACCACAATATCTCAAGCAACAGCACGGCAACAACACGTCTCACGCCGCCGGAGACAACACACACCGATGAACCAATCCTCCGCTGCTCTACTCATTCTCAAGAAATCCGCCTGTAGCAACCAACGCCATGATCTGTGCACTCTAATCCACACGCACAGCCACCGCATCGACAACTCGAGATCCACCATCCCGAAAACCATCTGTAACTCCGCACGCTCTGATCCTCCACACATCGGGAACCACAACACCAACCACAAATCTCAAAACACCGCCCAGCCGGCACTCGTCCTTCTGGAACAGTGCCAACACCCTTACACATCAGGGAACGTGCAACGCTTCACATAGGCAACCACCTTGCCAAAACGTGGGACGCTCTCGCACGGATTTCATGGCGCACGAAGGCCAACCAATCCGGACACACAGTGCAAGACGACGAACCTTAACCAACCGTGATCTTCTCCAACCAAAGGGAAGAACTCAATACACTTCCGACCAATGGAAGGAAAACTCCACACTCGACTTGACCTCGAGCCTCGCGCATGCTGGGAACAGCACCTTCCAGCACTGAGAAAACCATCACTTCCGTCAGGTCAGCTCCTCCGACAACACTTACCAAGTGTCCCATCGACCACGATCACAACATCTCTCGATGCACCACCACTGCAATTCCTCAAACTGTAATACGCCACGCAAAGAGCTGCAACACGAGCCATAACTGGCAACCGCCAACGCTCATCCTCGAGCCCCGAACTTGCCACGGAACCTTCACATCTCGAGCCAAATCATGGGTGAACATAACCCATTCGCACACAAGAGCGCAGGAGCAGGACTTACTAGGACACCACAGCCCCAATCCTGCCTCGAAATCCGTAAGAATAATCGCAATTGACACGTCATTTCTGACGCCACTGAGCATAATAAGGACACCGAGCTCGACAAATCAGTAGCTCGACCAGAAGACCTTCCGCTCACTCGCACAATTCTCGACCAGAGCACCCGCTCCATCACCTCAAAACACAACCTCAACACCGCAGGGGCTGGGTAAACCTCATGCTGGAGTGGCCAACTCTATGACAACTCCCTCAGAGCATGCTCACGGCCACTTAACGACGATTAATCCTCACCAGCCACCTGACCTAGCTACAGACTCCTCGAACGCAGCGTTGCAGCAACACACCCCCCGGCAACCTCTGCCCAACGCAACACGACCAGGGCCACCACCCAAGGGAGAAAGCTCTCGACCTCGATCTGTCGACCCCACGCCGGCACGAAAACCATGAACAACAACCACCCTCACCGCGCCATACAGTGCACTCAAGCTCTCAAGCGAGAAACAAAGCGGAAAACATGCACGAAACCCTATGCCAGCTGTCGACTGTACTGGACCTTACGACTCTGATCATGCAATATCTCGAATTCCCATGTACGTCCACAACCTGGCTCTGATACCAACTGTGACGACGAGAATCCGGTTACCAGGAAGGCCGATAACCCGAGACTCGAACCGCCGCCCACGAGCTGGGAGGGCTCGGAAGGGCTAAAAAGGAGTGTGGAGGTACAAAGAAATAGGAAATAAGACAGGACAATTCAACAATTAACAGAAATAAATGAACAACTACAACAAAGTCCAGTCCAACAGAAGGTACAGTCTAAAATAGTAAAACGTACCACATGCCAAGTGAACACTCGGCCCGGCAAGCTAGCAACTAAGAACCTCCGTACTGCACCCTCGAACCTCGAGGAAGAACCACCGCACCTGAAACATAGGGGTGAGCCTCCTGTCACTGGCCCAGTAGGGATCCCGCGGAACCCCAACTGAGAACAGCGGCGGCACTGAAAGCAGTAACTACGAAAGCAGGAAAGTAACTACGGTGGCCGGTAAAACCTCGGCTCTACAGCTACTCCTACTGTACCAGAAAACATAACCTAGTCTCCCGTCGGGGGACAACCAAGCCATGCACCCGACCACCCGATTCCACATCGGGGACCACCAGACACAAACCACCCTAGCCACGCCACTAGGAAAATGCCATGATGCCTCCGTAGCAGAGGCTTGCCCTCACAAAAAGGGCCCAAGCAAAACCACACGGTCAGGGAACACGGTCACGACCTCACCGTCGTAAACACAACGTGTCTAGAGAAAGGCCCTCGGTGACACTCACGAAAACCCCAGACCTCGACTCCGTGGAACACTCCCGAAACCACTCACGAAGTCCCGTCTCATGGATGGAAACAGAACCCGGTACATGACAACTCACGTCACATGACAGAAGCACCACCCACTAGAAGAATGACCGGAAGCATCCCCTGACGTCTTACACCGCGTCACGAGTGTCTAGCTACGACGCCTCAGGCGGAGGCTCAGACACACTCAGTAACCAGTACCACAGAACAAGGACTAGTTGGGGTCGCGCCTTCCGGCGCCGTCCCCCACAACCTCCTGTGCACACTCAGACCATACGCATTAGGCCTGTCCTCTAACTGGTAATTCCCCCTGAGCCCGGACTCGGCTGTACGTGGGGCCCTATGGTAACCAGCCTACTCACCGTCTCTCTCGGGTCAGCCGCTCCACCACTCCCAGGTGGGTCAGCACACGCGTGCCGTAAGAACTCTACGACTAGTGGACGTGTCACATAACGTGGACACTGAAAACCACGCACGCACCCATTGCGAGTAACATGGAGTAACAGGTGGCACGATGCCACCAGACTCTAGATGTCCACTAGACCACTAAACTCAACGGTCTTTGAGTCACAAGACTCGAGGTCGAGACCGTTGCAAACGACAGCACTGAGCCGTCAATCAGGCCTAATCCCTAGGTCAAAACACAATGCAATAACTCACGAGGTAGTTCACAACTGCCGAGACCCATCCCTCGAGGAGGGAACTAAGAAACCTCCAGCCCCAGGCTGGGAGACTGGACTCACCGCCCAAGGCCACACGCTTAGCCCACTCAGAAGCCACCTTCCAGAGAAGCAACGACTTGCGGGGAAACCTCACCGCACTCACATCGATACACGTGACTCGATGTAGCAAGAACACGGAAGCCCGGAACACCTGGGGTCACCCAGACCTGCCAAGCCTACGACACGCTTATCGAGGTAACACGGCACCTCCAGACACCCCAAAACACGGTAACGAAAACCCACGGGGTGTCCGGGACACTCACGAGGCCAAAGGTCGACCACTAGGTCACAACCGGGTCGACCGGAGACCAACACAACACACTTGGAACACTAGAAGGTCACCCGGACCCTTAAAATCATGGGCACGTTAATCGAGGTATACGGAACCTCCAGACACCCAAAGACACGGTCACGGAACTCCACGGGGTGTCCGGGACACTCGGGACCCAAGGGGGAACAATCAACCGTAGACTGCCCACCCTGGGGGCCCGACTGGTCACCTCTAGATCGCGCTACTCGTATAGCGCGTTCAGGGCAGAACGCGCTATACACTAGTAGCGCGACAATACAGATCGCGCTATATACCTATAGCGCGACCAGGACAGATCACGCTGGGATCACCTAGCCCGACAAGGCAGAACATGCTAGGACCCTATAGTGCGACATGAACCACCTTACTGTTCATCTTCCATGATGAACGCGCCCCATCGAGGCGGCGCGACCCTCAAGAACGCGCTACCTGAGACTAGCGCGTTCTCAGTCCGCGCCCGGAAGAACGGGAAAACGGTGGGAAATCCATTCCATGCCCCATTCACCCCCAGGTGAAGGGGAAACAAAAGGGAAAACATTCCCCAACTTCTCTAACACCGAGAGGACCCATTTAAACCCTAAAAACACAATCAAAACACAAGATTCGGCTCACACACCCAAAAACATGCATTTTCCCCAAAACGCCCAAACAAGCCCGCTCGGCTCACCACGACCTACAAAACTCGCAGGAAATGAAGTACGCGGGTTGAGGGTCTCTCCCTACCTCCACCGAAGATTCGACGTGCCGTGGATGCCGATCCACAAAGAAACGCCATTTAAACCCTCGCCGTTCACGATCCCACGAAACCGCCTCCACCATCGCGATCCTCGTCCCGTGCCCATCGCTCCACGTCCCATGAGCCACGCCGCCCCGCCCTCATCGCCTCCGTCGGCCGCCCCGAGTGAGAGGGGGAGAGGAGAGAACGTGAGAGAAGAGAGAGGGAGGGAAGAGAGAAAATGAGAGATGGGGAGAGAGAAAAAGGAGGTTTATATAGAAAAATTCAAAAATTCTCAAAAATAAAAAAAATAGAAAATCACGTTTTCGCGATCCTCGAACGCACCGATCGCAACGGTACCACTCGCGCCCTGGTGAACGGCCCGGTTCACTTGCAACGAGGTTCCGAAAGAATTACCGAAACACACACCAGTAATCGGAAAACACACGTGAAAAGCCGCGGAACGCTTCCGGGCCTCCGAAACAACTCCGATCGCGCCGATCCGAACACGAAAGATGTCCGAAACAAAATTTTGGACACAACGGAGTCGGACACTCTGAGAAACCAGATCCGAGACCCACGAACAAGGATCCAAAAAAAAAATCTAGGGCATCACAGCCACCGACGGAGCAGGTCGGGGTGTAACACCACGGATATATGCCCCCACTTTCGGGCAGGGTGCTTTCTTCCTCTTGTGCTTCGGAGGGATCTGCTGCCACCCCCGCTGTTCCTTCGATGGCTCCAAGAAATGAGTTTCATAAGTGCTCCGCGTACTTGCTTCAGAGATCTCCTCGATCAGTGCTGGTATAGGGAGATCATGTTGACTGTTGCCCTCCTCCGAGGGGTTCATGCGGTTGAGGAGGGTCCACTTTGTACTCTCCCAACTCGATTTCATTTTTCTTCACCATCCCTTCGATGATGTCCTTGAAAACATAGCAGTCTTCGATTGGATGCCCCAACATCTGGTGGTAGGGGCAGAATCTTGGGTTGTCTCTTCTCTTTAGGTCCTCCGACCTCTTGGCTCTGGCAAGGTGACCATGCCATATTCCGTTACCCAGTCGAATAGAATCCGGGTCTTGTCCTTCGGAAATGAATAGTCTTTCTTCATCTTGTCCCGTAGCGAGGGACCTTCTTTGCCATATGGGGCTTCTGCAGGCTGTGGGGTCACTACCTTCTTGCCTTCATCTTTCTGTTGTTCGAACGCCTTGATGTCAAGAGCGTTCGCTTCATTAGGCGACGAGCGCCGCTCCACTGCCTTGCCCTTCTAGTGTTGTGCTGGCAGCTGATGTAGGGACAGGTCTGGCCAGAAAAGCTTCTACCTCAGCCACGACATTGTTCAATCGGTCAAACGACCGTATTTCTATTCCGATCATCTTTTCTAGAACCTCCCTCCTGAGGTTCTGTTTGCATATCTGTACAGCGTCTTCCTGATGCGGGGGCCACTTGCACCTCATTCTAAGGTTCCTCCACCTCTTGATATAATCGAGGGCTGTCTCATCGGCCCTTTGCTTTGTTGAGTAGAGTTCGGCCACTGTGACCTCCCTCTCTGTAACATGGAATCTTTCTCTGAACTTCCTCTACATATCTGGCTAGTTGCTGATTGACTGGTCCAGGAGGCTAGAGTACCATTCAAATGCGAGCCCCGTTAGTGAGGACCCAAAAAACTTCAACAAGTATGACTCATCGGTGGCCAGGTCACCCATGACGGTCATATAATATGCAATATGTTCTTTCAGGGATCCCTTCCTATTGAACTTGTCGAACTTGGGCGGCTTGTTGATCCCGGGGGAAGCCGCTTAGCAGCATGGTGATGCGGGACGGATGACGACCGGGCTAAGACATACGGCTGACTCGTTGTGCGGCCAGCACTAGCACACTAAGGCAAGCCGGGCGGCTGACCACCGTGGTATTCTCCGGGTGGAGACGTCTCTCAACAGTGACTCTCTTGAGCCCGACGATCGTCCCTTGCGAGGGAAATGGGGATCATGGCGATTAAGAAACCACCGTCGCCTAGGGTGTTAATTCGCGCTCGATGCTCGATTGGAGCCACGGAACGGGCGCTCACAACTCACAATCGCGGTGAATTTGAAACTAGCTATCGGCCCTATTCTCACAAATGCAGCAATATAGAAAGCATACTAAACAGCAAATGTAAGGATCGGAACGAGCACGTACCTCTACGCCTAGCGTGGGGAAGACTCCCGGCGATTTCCGAACAACCCCGATATACAAATGCAATAAGATTACACTTTCAGAAATATATGCCCACTCCACGTAGGAGGTATAGGGCTACAAATGCCAATTTTGGGGTTGCTGGAACCCGGGTTGACGGGCCACACTCGCAGGAGGCGAGGAACGCGTGCCGGAGCCGCTCGGGTACGCCGACGGGAAGCCGACCCGGTTCTGCCCGCGCTGGTCACCCTGCGCAGCGAGCTTGCGGAGGCTTGTACGGATAGATCCGATGCCCGATCGGAGCGCCGTTTGTTGGAAAATGTCGGCGAATGGATGTAGTATCTTCACACCGAAGATCGTGAACAGATGCCTTCAGATCTGGGCGCAGTGATGAATCTTCTGAGGTTTGGTTTTGTGCTCATAGAATGCACAGGAACACGATAAAATGTTGGGAAAATGGTTGCCGGTGTCAGATCAGGGCCTTATTTGTGGGAGAATGTCGGCGACGCCCTGAGGAAGAAATACTCTGAAGACCTCTCACACGGATCTTGTCCGGATGAAGGTGGGACAGCTTTAAAGTCGACTCAGATCTCAGCCGGACCTGCTCAGACCTGCCTGCGTGATCCCACGAAACTGTCGTACAATCAGCACCGGTCACGGATTGAGGCGAGATCAGCGGCGACGCGAAGGTGACTTGAAATACTACGATTGATCTTCAGGAACCAGCTTCAGATGGTGTTGGGGTCTGGCTGTAGAATTTAATACACAGTCACCTTCAATTCTAGCAGCAATCTGAGGCAGATCTGCGCGCCTCCACGAGAAAAATTGCCACCAATTGCTCACGAACTCGGATCGACACGAAACCAAAGCTGAATCTTTTCTAACGCGTAGTAGTATCAAGGATAAATCAGGTGAAGCCAGAAGATAGAGGAAGAGGGGGTAGATGGTCGAGTCTCACGACCTGAATATGTCCAGTCACAGGACAGGTTGGGAGTCACACCCAAGGAAGAAGAAGTGAATCACTCACTTAATGCAATTTCTCACAAAATCTTTTCATTCTATTGTGCACAAACACTATACATGCCCTTTTATAGACAATGCAAGGGGTAGGGGGGGGGGGGGGGGGGGGGGGGGGGGGGGGGGGGGGGGGGGAGGGGGAAATTCGTGGGTTACATGGAGAGGGAGGGTTGGGTGCGCATGGTTCATGACAAGGGTACTTGGTGAAAGGGAAAGGAGGGGCAAGGGGACATGGTTGCTCACCTACCTTTGAATTTCAAGGTAAAGTTGGTAGGTTAGCAGCCATTAGAACTTGACCAGTAGCCATTCTAGATACTTGTGGTAAATGGAGGTGGAAGAAATATAAAAATATACAATTCCTAGCCTAATAAGCCAAAAGATGGGGCGCCGCCTTCTTGGGCCTAGAATGGGCCAAATGTGGCCATGGCTTAACCAAGCACATTCCAACCTAAATGGCTTAAGGCCATTCCACCCTTGAAGGCCCATGAATGAAGAAAGCCCACTCTAGATTATCCAATATAGAGAACCCATGTAGGAAGGAAGCCCATATGGCTTATGGATCCATTACAAATGGACCAAGGCCATTTCTACTTATGAAATGCTTAAGGGGCTTTAACAATTTGGCCCTTTAGGAGCCTTACAACCATCCCATTAGCAAATTACATATACAATACTCTTTACAAGCCCAATTCAATGCCAAAAAGGTCCAAATTCAAGCCAAATTATCCCCATTTTGAAGATAAGCTGATGTAGTCCACTTGGCGCTCCGCATATGGCACCGTCGGTTCGCCGACGTGTCACGTGATCGCCCTGGTGTCCGCACCAATTCTCCCCGGGTGGGAGGAACTCGACCCCGTCAAGTAAGGGTCCCGAAGCTTGCGCTCTCCGCATGTGATCAAGGTGTTTGGTCATCGTGGGGCATCCTCACCAATGCACTAGGACGTGTGGAGATGCGCCGTTGCTTGTGGTGATCCCTGCTCATCCAGTATACAATCTATATGCATGCGTTGAGGCTGGAAGAGGTGGACTCTCGGGTGGTGTTTCACTCACAATAGAAGGAGAAGGCCCAAAACTCACAAGGCATCACCGCGGGTTCCAACATGCTACCAATTGAAACATGGAACGTCGAATTGACACCATAGTCGCTCGGTAGTTCAATATCATACGCATTCGGACCCACTTGTTTCTTAACCCGGAAAGGGTGGGTATCGTGGACTTAGAGTTACTTTTGGTCTCCGGGAGGAAACCAATCAGGTATGACCTTGCTCTAGACGTACTCTCCCTTTGAATCCTCGGATATGTAGCATGCATCGGCTACCTCCTTATATGTGCTTTGACTGGCCGTTTATTGACACGACTTAATGCAAACCATATGAAAGAAAACAAACTATAGAAACAAACACACACACTTGAACATAGACAAACCTATGGCTAGTCTGACCTACGCATGGACGATGGCGGACCAGGACACCCAAATGTGTGCCATGCATACACTAGATGCAACCAAAGGTAGGTATGATGATGTACTCCTAGACACCCAAAAACACCATGCATGCAAGGACTTCCTATCAGATGTGGGTGTGGGTGGGCTAAGAGGTTCATCACCACTACATGTAGGTAAGGCATGCCATGCTTCCCAATAATCAGACCTATTGCTATGTGGAGTTTGATTGGCCCGAGTGGGAAGAGAGTGGTAGGGGACTTCCTTGACCAAGTAGAGGGGAAGTGGTGGTGCATGAGGCCCACTAGAGAAGGGGTCGAATGGGTCAAAGAAGGTGTGACCCCCTGGTTCCTTCATTACATAGTCCCATGATTGAAATTCATGAAGGTGATGGTCACCTCCATTCATCGTGGTAGATGGGATAGTGTATAGAAGATAGGGCTCCTCCCTCGGGATAAAAGGAGGGAAGTCAGGCTCGACCGGTAAGGGGAGGAGTAAAAGAACCTCCATGGTGATATGGCACACAGTGTACACAGAGGTGATAGACCCTAAGTATGGATGTGTGAAGCTACGACCTATAGGTTGGTCAAAGCCTGGAGCCAACAAGTGCATAAAAGTTAGTTGCCGGTCTAACCCTTTAAGAAGGTCATCCAATGTATCCACACGGTGACTAGACCAGAAAGTGGTGTGAAATGAATGGATTGGCATCAGAGGTAGGATAGGGTCCATAGATGGGAGGGGAGATAGGACCAAACCTATCTTAAGCTAGCTAAAGAGTGGCTCGGCTATGAGTAGCTTTCCCGTTAGAAACACGGGTAGCTCGGGCTGAGAAGGCTCCAAATAAAGATTGGAGAGTGAGGCTTCTCCAACCCTTTTGTCCCCTAGAGCTCGAGATGTCCGAGTGGGACACTGTCCTACAAAGTGGCCGAATCCCAGGCAGCGATAACACTGCTGTCGTGAACCACTACGCTCCTTGATAAGTGCATCCTTACCCTTATCCTCCTGACGGACAGGGGGTATAGGCAAAGGGGCTCTCGTGGGTGGGGAACAAGGATCCACTATGATGGGGAGGGGACCGTGGGATGGAACCATAGATGGCACCGGATTGGGACTACCGCCTGTTACCTCCTTAGGTTCGTGTTTGGTTCCTCCTTGGCTAGGAGGTAGGCAAGGGGGAAGCAGGGACTCGATATAAGCACACTTCCTATCCACTTTATCCAAAATGAGTTGGAAGAGTTCGCAATGGTGGGGTGTTGGAGTAGGAGTAATGTGGTGGGACTCTCCCATATGAACTCGGCTTAGGTCGTGGACCTAGGCTCTTCTACATGCGCGGCGCGTTTGCCTCCAATTATGGCCCACTTGGGTGGATGTGATTGGGTGGGGTCGGTTGGAGGTGACCGGGCCGGGTAGGTAGACCTTCTAAGTTCGTCCTTCATCTCATGCCACGACTCGATGGGCCTTTGCCTCCAAACCTCTCTCATGCGCTCAATGCTCTCCCATTTCCAGGCAGCTTTGTGGACAAGCCTCTCTCGGGCAAAACTAACTTGCATGGCATCGGACATGGTGTAACATTCAAAATATTTGTCCATCGCGGCCTCCCAATTGAGGTAGTCGCCCGGATCATTAGAGCCATAAAAATCAGAGGCTTCGGGCCTACGGAAGGGGAGAGGATGGTTGCCAAGCCCATGGGTGGACCAACGGCCATATTGCCCGGGTGATGGGGATTCCATGTGAATTTGGCGGAACTACATGCTAGACATGACTATGTGGGAATGCACTAACTAGGAACCTAGACTTAACCCATTATTCGGTACGGGGCGGAGCTAATCGATCCGAAGATCACTTGCGCAAGTGTGCGGCCTTCCCGATAGGCATAACCTAACGATCGTGTCACACCTTTTGATATACCGAGTAGACGAATGCAAATGCAACCTTGAACTTGAATGACCCTAGACTTGAACGATGCTCTGATACCAATTTGATGCCGGGACGGATGACGACCGTGCTAAGACATACGGTCGACTCGTTGTGCGGCCAGCACTAGCACACTAAGGCAAGCTGGGCGGCTGACCACCGTGGTATTCTTCGGGTGGAGACGTCTCTCAACAGCCGACTCTCTTGAGCCGACGATCATCCCTTGCGAGGGAAACGTGGGGATCGCGGCGATTAAGAACCACCGTCGCCTAGGGTGTTAATTCGCGCTCGGTGCTCGATTGGAGCCACGGAACAGGGAGCTCACAACTCACAATCGCGAGTGAATTTGAAACTAGCTATCGGCCCTATTCTCACAAATGCAGTAATATAGAAAGCATACTAAACAGCAAATGTAAGGATCGGAACGAGCCACGTACCTCCATGCCTAGGCGTGGGGAAGGACTCCCGGCCGATTTCTGAACAACCCCGATATACAAATGCAATAAGATTACACTTTCAGAAATATATGCCCACTCCATGCAGGGAGATATAGGGCTAAAAATGCCAATTTTGGGATTGCTGGAACCCGGGTTGATGGGCCACACTTGCAGGAGGCGAGGAACGCGTGCCGGAGCCGCTCGGGTACGCCGACGGGAAGCCGACCCGATTCTGCCCGCGCTGGTCACCCTGTGCAACGAGCTTGCGGAGGCTTGTACGGCTAGATCCGATGCCCGATCAGAGCGCCGTTTGTTGGAGAATGTCAGCGACTGGATGTAGTATCTTCACTCCGAAGATCGCAAACAGATACCTTCAGATCTGGGCGCAGTGATGAATCTTCTAAGGTTCTAGTTTTGTGCTCACAGAACTGCACAGGAACACGGTAAAATGTTGGTAAAATGGTTGCCGATGTCAGATCGGGGCCTTCTTTGTGGGAGAACGTCGGAGATGCCCTGAGGAAGAAATACTCTGAAGACTTCTCACACGGATCTTGGCCGGATGAAGGTGGGACAAGCTCTGAAAGTCGACTCAGATCTCAGCCGGACCTGCTCAGACCTGGCCTGCGTGATCCCACGAGAACTGTCAGTACGATCAGGACCGGTCACGATCGAGGGAGGATCAGCGGTGACGCGAAGGCGACTTGAAATTCTATGATTTTTCTTCAGGAAAGCAACTTTAGATGGTGTTTGGGTCTGGCTATAGAATTCAATACACAGTCACCTTCAATTCTGGGCAGCAATCTGGGGCAGATCTGCGCGCCTCACGAGAAAAATCGTCACCGTTGCTCACGAACTCGGATCGACATGAAACCAAAGCTGAATCCTTGATAACTCGTAGTAGTATCAAGGATAAATCATGTGAAGCCAGAAGATGATAGGAAGAGGGGGTAGATGGTCGAGTCTCACGACCTGAATACTGTCTAGTCACAGGACAGGGTTGGGAGTCACACCCAAGGAAGAAGAAGTGAATCACTCACTTAATGCAATTTCTCACAAAATCTTTTCATTCTATTGTGCACAAACACTATACATGCCCTTTTATAGACAATGCAAGGGGGTAGGGGGAGGGGAAATTCGTGGGTTACATGGAGAGGGAGGGTTGGGTGCGCATGGTTCATGACAAGGGGACTTGGTGAAAGGGAAAGGAGGGGCAAGGGGACATGGTTGCTCACCTACCTTTGAATTTCAAGGTAAAGGTGGTAGGTTAGCAGCCATTAGAACTTGACCAGCAGCCCATTCTAGATACATGTGGTAAATGGAGGTGGAAGAAATATAAAAATACACAATTCCTAGCCTAATAAGCCAAAAGATGGGGCGCCCCCTTCTTGGGCCTAGAATGGGCCAAATGTGGCCATGGCTTAACCAAGCCCATTCCAACCTAAATGGTTTAAGGCCATTCCACCCTTGAAGGCCCATGAATGAAGAAAGCCCACTCTAGATTATCCAATCTAGAGAACCCATGTAGGAAGGAAGCCCATATGGCTTATGGATCCATTACAAATGGACCAAGGCCATTTCTACTTATGAAATGCTTAAGGGGCTTTAACAATTTGGCCCTTTAGGAGCCTTACAACCATCCCATTAGCAAATTACATATACAATACTCTTTACAAGCCCAATTCAATGCCAAAAAGGTCCAAATTCAAGCCAAATTATTCCCATTTTGAAGATAAGCCGATGTAGTCCACTTGGCGCTCCGCGTATGGCATCGTCGGTTCGCCGACGTGTCACGTGATTGCCCTGGTGTCCGCACCACATGGTGTTGCGGGTACGGCACCCGGTAGGCATCAAACGCGACATAGTCGCCTTTACTCCTTTCTGCGAGCTTCAGCTTGATCATCCTTTCCACCATCATCCGGTTCATGATCGTGGGGTCAACTGGCTCCGGATAGAAGTGTGCTGGCTGCAAATACGGGGTGACCAGAGCGGTCGCCTTTGGAGGACGCAGCAGCGGGGGTGTCTGGTGAACCTGGGGGAGCACCGGTGGCATCAGTGGCTGTGACTGTGGTGGCCGTTGTTGTGTTGTCGCCATTCTTGGTTCCGATGACTGAGGCAAGTTGCAGAGCGGCGGTGGGTCGACATAACGAACCACTCCCCAAGATGATTCACCCTAGACTTCGGGTGGTTTGGAAGCTGATGACTGTTCAGTTTTCTCCATCAGCTGCTTCTTCAGCAAGTCTATCTCTTGCCGATATTTTTGAAGTAGCATCAAGACCGATGGGTCCATAGTTACCGTATTGGGGATAGCTTCCGTTGCTTCCCCGGACGTACCCTCGGGTAGGATGTTGAGGGGGACGTCATCTTCTTCTTCCGCTGTTACCACATTGGCAGTCAAGACAGGAGCCTTATCATCCCACTGGTGGTAGACCCAGGGTTATTTTCCTTTAGTTGTCGCCAGGAGCTGCCTTGCGGCTTCTGCTCTTCGAGTAATCGGGCCCTGGCCGTGCGGCCAATTTAGCCAACTCGCGGGGGATCTTCAGGAAGTCCCTTGTATCGGCCGAATATGCAGGCCATGTTGCAGGCGAAGACCTGCATCCTTCTTCTCTGTCGATGGACCCTTCTCTTAGCCCGATCTAGGAAGGTCAGCCTCTCGAACATAGAAGTTCTTCTTATTTCTTCCCGCCTAGGGGCGGCTTCATCGGCTTTGGTCCCGAAGCCGTCATCATAGCCGTTGTCATCAACTGACGACAGCATCATCCCTTCTCTTTCATTTTCTTTAACTGCCATTGATGGGCAGTAGTCTTCATTGGCAGCGGCTGCTTGCATCAACCGTTGCTGTCCAAGTGAGGGGTTGCCTAGCCCTTGAAAATAGTTCTTGACCAAGTTGGTCATCTCTTCTCAACCCCGTTCTTGAAGCAACACGGGGGACAGTTATCGACCTCCCGCAGGAGGGGTATAAGGTAGCCGAGCTCTGTCGGCAGGTTGTTGGAACCTTCGTCCCACAGCAGGGACGTTGGCTTGGCGGGCGCAGGCCTGGAAACTTTCGTGGCACTGAGGGTCCGTAACCACTTCTTATTCTTTCGGGGCCAGGCCCCTTTCTCTCCTCCCTTCTGCTCCGTTGTGAGCAAGGCGGCGGCGGACAGGTGCAATTTGATGAACAGGTTGGACCTCTTTGGGACCCACACCTGTTTAAATTTCCTTGGCCTGGGGGCCAACTTCTCTTGGCCGTAATGGCCGGTTTCTTTTCTTTCTGCCCTCCTTCCAGCGAGGGCTTGATATGAGTTGCGGACGGGGATGGAAGGGACGACCCGATCCGGGACTATCTGCGTGTCGTGTCCGTTGAGGAGGATGTGCATGCCAGCAACCATCATAGATTTACCGGATTGCGAGAGGGTTCCGGTAACCACAGCAGTACTCCTTCGGATTTGCTTGCATTTATGTCCTCCGGAGTTCCTGTTGACAGCATCGGGGCGGACCCCATGGACAGCATGGTGCACCAGGCAACTGGCGACCAAGGTTGGACTCTTGAGCGAGTCGTGGCAGTATCGAGCCTTCAGCGGCTCCATGTTCTTCGTAGCTCCCTCGACAGGCTCCGAGGGTTCCACCTCCAGCATGTCTACGAAGGCTAACCCCAAGAAGTTGGGGAAGCCAACGGCGGCAGGGAAGCTGTCGAACACCGTGGGCACCGCCAGGTACCCTTGCGCATGGTCATCAACAATTGAAGGGCCAAAGCCGACGCCAGTCAGCCCAGTTGTCGTCATCGTTCGCCTGCAAAGATAAACAAACCAACGATCAGCAACCTTTGGGAGGGCCTCGAAGCCCAAGTATCTCGGCAAAGAGATGAAAGGTGACACTGGTCCCACCGGGCGTGCCAGACTATTTGCGATGGGAATTTTATTTTTATTTTATTATTTCATTTGGGTTTATTTTGTTTATTTCACATGTCGATTAACCAATTAACTAACTGGTAGCTAACTGGCTAGTTGACTACGCAGGCATGCCAGTCACGTACATGATGAGTTTATTATGCGCTCGTTCTGACCCGTGTCGGGTGAGAAAGAGATTCGGTCGGGACCAGCAGTCTGTCATACCATAAAGGCTATGGCGTTAATTACATCCCCCACGAGGAGGGAAAACCTTTGATTAATTGCTGAGATGGTGGGCTGTCGAGGCCGGAATAAAGATGCAAAGGTATAACATGACCAGGTCACGTGAGGTGCTTCTATATGTCATGCGAAAGAGGCATGGTTCATTAAGTTGGGTACCCTCGATACGTGGCGGAGGACATAGGTCCAAAGACCACCATCGCGCATGGCAAATACTTCCAATCGGGAGTGACCCAGACCTTCGTCAATGCCATTTAATATACCGGAGGGAATCCATGTAGGCATGCATGCATGATGCTCATGACAACGTTAAGCATAGTCGCAGAGTTGCAAAGATGAACAATGATCAATCAAGTTTAATAGACTCCGCTAAGGGGACGAAAGTGGCAACGTAAGCATGATGACGAAAGTAAAATGCTAACAAACATGGCAGTAAAAGCAAGATGGCTCGGGCTTGCATAACCCCTTTCTTATTCGATTTATTATTAGTTAGGGTCATTGATCTCGACCGCGGGAGACGAGGATCGTTCCGAGGGCGGGGGAGTGATGAAAACAGCATAATGGTTCAAAACTGGCGCGGCCACGCGTAGGGATAGGTTTTCCCGGCGTGGCCAAACGTAGGTAAATGGTCTTAATCCGGCGCGGCCTTAACAAACGTTAAAACGGCATGGTGGGCTTGGGGCGCGCCGGTTTAGGGCGCGTCGGGAACGAGCCACTTGAAAACAAATTTTTATGAGTGTAAGGTTATTCCGGCGCGGGGGGGTACCGCGCCGTATTAAGGCACGCCGGATTAGGACCACACCGCTTTAGCTGATTTTTGATGAATTTTGAAACTATCTAAGTTTACTGGGATTCTGTTAAGGGTTTTGAAGTTAATTGGGCCGATTGCTTGTTTAATTGAAGTCCAGAGCCCTTCCAGAATGAGGTGATGAGCTAGTGCGAGGTCCATACTCGAGCACTAGGGTCCTTTATCTCAGAACAAGTGTTTTATTGGAGCCATTCACACAAGTGCTCTTATCAGCTAAAAGAGTTCTGCCAAAAATTGTGCAGCATCTCCCCCATCCCTGAAGGACTGTAGGGGAGAAACGGGGTCATACTCACTCGTGGAGTAAGCCCCTAAACAGCCGGTCTGCATGGTGGTAGCCACCAAAACCCCAATTGGACAGGATACCCTTAGGACAAGCCTGCGAGGGGCACCATAGCTCTGTGGGTGGAAACAGAGGAACGAGATAGCTAGTGACGGAAGCAACACCCCGAGGACTGGCCTACAAGAGGTGGGCGACCTACAACATGCACTGCATCCGCTAGAGAGAGACCATTAGGGAGAGAGGCTCCGAGGACTAGCCTACTAGGAGCATTTGTCCCTTAGTCACCACAGGGTCCCGAAGGACTGTGGGTTTGGAATTGTTGGGCTGGGGCCCCAGTTATTGTTAGCTCTGTGACTCATGAGAAACATCCATCACTCAAAAGTGGAGTTACCCTTGGCCGATCGACAGTTTTGTGAAATGGTGGGGAATATCCCCCTCCCTGGGTGGCTGAGACCAAAACAACGAAACTCGAATGGTTCAGTGGCTGTAAACCACAGATGAGAGGAATGAAGACATTCGGCATTGATAGATCACCACTCACATGGCTAAGGTGTTGATGCTCGTGAGACTGGGTTGTCATCCACAGAAGAGAATGCAAACAGCAGTCACGGAGAAAGGTAGTCAATATGCAGCTAGGATGATTTTCCTACACACGCATATACACGAATGGCTAGAACGCAGTAGTCACGAGGCGGACTCCACTATTCCAGAAGTAGCACCTGACTCCTCTGAGCAACAGAGAAATGCAAAGAGGGAGGAAGGCCAAGGTTGGATCTCATATCAAAACGGGGAGAAGCGTATGCACTAGCACATACGCGAAGGACCCAGGGAGGGGTCATCTCTGTAGCCCATGGCATCCCAGGGTGTATGCGAAATAGGAGAAAATCGGAATCGTAAAACTATGCACGGGAAGACTAATATATATCCTCCGAATGAAACATCGGTTGAAGAAGAGAACAGGCGTTGAGCATTCAATCCACCAATATATTCATATATGCATGTCATCATCCCATCGAGGAAACTGTACATATGTTACAAGTTCGGCGCCGGCATCGCGGCACGGCCACCGTTTCACTTACAGGGAAGCTCACAGGAGAGCAACAAAGAGAAAATATGGCGAAGAAGGGGGGAGGGGTTGGCTCATATCATCACCATCCCTCACCCCTCTCGCTTACTTTCGACGGAGAGAAAACAAGGCGGAGAAGAAATAAGAAACACAGACGCCCACCTGTTCCGAGAACAGAGTATCGGGACACCTTCTTCTTCTCCGGCTCCGGAGGGCTTCAGGCTGAGGATGGAAGACGGCGGCGAAGGGTGCTCAGAGGAACCCTGCTTCACTCGCAAGAAACCCCCTCTCTCTGGCCGGCGATTGGTTCTCAGACCCTTTTCTCTTATCTCTCGATTTTCTTCTTTCGAAAACCTCTTCGCCTCTCTCCCTTTTTCTTTTCTGATCGAGCAGCCCCATATATAGGAGCGGGCTTAAAACTTGATCTGACGCGAGAAATGGCGCGTCGGGAAAAGGCTTCACAATCTTCAGCGCGCCGGGATAAAGGGGCGCCGGTTTAAGGGGGCAAGCCGGATATGGGCGTGCCGTATTAACATCCTCCGCACGTTGCGGGTCAGCTGGTGAGTCCGGAGATGGTTCCGGAAGTCATCGTGAACATTCATCTTGCCGCCGTTCCTCAAACCCTTTGACAAGAAGTCTCATCGAAGCTTTCAGGATGAAGTATGGGCCCTTCTTAGAACCATGAGTGCCTTTTGTCTGAGCACGCGGGTCTTTCGCTGACACGGCTTTCCGCTCTACGACCCGTGTTGCCGGCTCGGTCCGACTTGTACTCAACGCTTCTTGGAGGGTGGGGTGATGATGTGAAACGGCTACGGTCTAGTGCAGAATGACCCTTAGACCTATGCATCCACAAGCATACAAGTGAATATGAACCCTTGGACGTACTTCGCAACACAATCTCAAAGCAAGCGATAATTGCAACGTTCTCAACACCACGTTCACACGCGTCCCCTTGGTGACTTGGTGATACCAAGAGAGGGTGTTGGGACAAGACCCTAGCTGGTTAGGAACCAGCACCGCTATGTGTTAGCCCTCCCGCAAGTGTGGAGCCCGATTCGTGGGCGGCCGGGTGCCTTGGGGGCACTAGGACTCTCTTTCTCACTCAACCACGATGGCCCACTCAAGGGCGGTGGCAACGGGACCGGGCACTCTCGTTCTAACCAGCGGATTGCAGCGTAAATATTAAATGAGCAGAAAGACGAGGGAGCAAGGGTGAGAGAATACCTGACCGGCGTGAAGACGCCGATCCCGCTCGGAGACGAGGGCGAGCGGGGAAGTGTGTTCCCCGCACACTGCGCCGGTGACGCTTGAACCTGTTTATTACAATTACCACGTCCCACAAGTGGGGGAAGAGGGATGAATTATTACACCAAACACTACCTCCACGCAGGGAGGGGCGTTAAGCCGGCCAGGCGGGGGACGGGAATCGGGTAAGAGCTAAGGACGGTGGACTGTGCTGTTCTGTCCGCTTGCTGAAGTTCTGACCCCTGATCACTGTTTGGGACGTAGTTCCCGCTCCAGAATTTTTCCGGTGACGTGGCTGGTGGGGTTCTCTTCTTCACTGGACCCTGGTCGACTGTGAATTTTCTGAGAATTTTGTCTGGCCGCCGCTGGCCGTGGTGGCGGTACGAACAGGGATGAAGATTCTGGTACTCTGATCAATCTGTCTGCAACAGCAGGTTGCCGGTGATGCTGCGGACGCTCCCAAGCTCCGATTCACGAACGGCGGGTGGCGTTGGAACCGTCTGGGGGTCTACTTTCCAGCAAATCTGGTCTCGCTGTCGTCTGAGGTCGGTGGAGACGGGGAGGGCCGAAAGAGTGCTGACTGGTCGGAGCAACCTGACTGGGACAGAACCGGCTGACCTGTGAGAAAAAGGGGATAACTTCGTCCCTCGACCCCGGATGGCCGTTCCGCTTGCTGTTCCTGGTACCAGACTTGAAGGGGAGAAAATTTGATGAAGAGACCCGTGTCAGATTCTGCCGCCGGCGGTCGTGGGAAGCTCCCTTCTCCGGCTCAAGTCCACTGCAGGTCTTGTCTTGCGCAGTCGGGGGAGAACCGCCACTGTGAACAGTCCCGAGCTCGGATCAACGCGAAATCGCCTCGCCTGCGAAGTAGACCCCGAGCTCTTTCCGTGGATGGGTGGTACGCCTTCAGAAGATGCCGGATGAGCCCCGAACAGACGTGATCTTCAGGATCCTTTTCTGCTGCCAGCGAACTAACTAGAGAGGGGGGTGAGGGGAGGGAGAGGGTGAAGTGAAAATGGAGGTCTTGGCTAGTGTTGGAGTTGTAGGGTGATGGCAGGAGGGGGAGGAGGTGTGAGGTGGTGAGGGGGTCGGATCTGGTGTGGGGATGGGGCAGGGGCCCTGTTCAGGACCTGCACAGGTTCAGCTTCTGAACAGCAGATTGCCGAGGACGCCACGAACGCTCCCGGGCTCTGTTTTGCAAACGGCCGGTGTCGATGGAAGCGTGGGGAGGTCTACTTTCCAACGGAGCCGGCCTCGCCACTGTCTGAAGTCCGTGTGGACAGGATGGTCCCGTTGAAGGGGGACAGGTCGGGGAAGACAGACAGGAGGCAGAACGAACGCCCGGCGGTATAAAAATGGTAACTTCCACTTACGGCGTTCAAACGATGCTCCGTCTTCGGCTTCTGAAAGCTGACAGGGGGAGGAAGAATTTTGATGAAGAGTTTGATGACCGATTCCTCCAGTCTTGGCCGCTGCACGAAGGTCGAACAGAGATGGCCTTCTGGTTGAGCCCCCAGTGCGCAGTCGCGGTAGAACGGAGCTAGCGGCCGGCCACGATCTTGGAACGGAGCGATTCCAACTCGCCTGCGGAGAAGACTCGTGGATGCACAAGTTTGCTGAAGCGCTTGGATGCCGAATCCTCCTGGAACGGGTTGGAAAATGCTCTGCAAGTTGGGGCCAGAAACTGCCTGCGGGCTGGAATGGATTTGTGGAGGGGAGGCTAAGGTGGTGGTGGTGTATGTGGGTGGAGATGGAGGGGGGTGCGACCCTAGGAGGGAGGGGAAGGGGATGGACGACCTAGGGAGGTGAAGGGGTCCCTTGGAGAGGGGAAAGGGTCTTGGGTGGAGGAATATGGCTTGGGAAGGGTGGGGAGTGGCCTTGGGAAGGTGAAAGGGTGCCTGGGAAGATGAAAGGGTGCCTAGGAGAAGGGGTTTCCACCTAGGGGTTGGAGGGGGAATTGAATGAGTGTATAGGGAAGGGGGAGGGGTCTTAAAGAAGGGTGATTAGGGAGGAGAGAGAGGGGATTTCGAAATTTAGGGAGAGAGAGGGAGAAGTAGTGAGAGAGAGAGAGAGAACTATAGAGAGAGGGAGAAGGAGGGAGGGAAATCTCAATGTGGACTCAAATTCATCAATTCTTCATTAACCTCTTCAAGTGGGGATTGGGGTCCTTATATAGGAGACCCACAATTTACATTAAGTCCTCACATTGTGGACTAATGACAGAAGATCAAGGGTCATGGGAAGGGGCGCCCATGGGCTTGGCCAATGACTTGGCCCAATAAGACATACTAGCCCATTAACTCACTTGGCCACTTAATGAAGACCTTAGACTTAGGTAAATGACTAACTTACTTAGGTACTAGACTCAATAAGAGGGAAAATTACATAGATAAGACTCAAGAAAATGAGAAAATTACATGGCTGGACTCAGAAAATGATGGCGAACAAAATGGCAAGCAATATGATCCTCGGAGAAATGTGAAGGGGTAATTGATGTCCCCATCATACTCCCGGGGTGCGAAGGACTCGACTCCGTCGAGTAAAGACCGTCCCTGCTGCGATACTGCTCCAACAGGTCGGGCGCAAGCTGCTGGAGGTCTTCCCTACTCACCCAGGCGTCGTCCGAGGGTGGACGGCCCTTCCACCGGACCAAGTACCTCTCATGGACCTTGTTCCTCGTGCTGGTGGTCTGTTCATCCAATATTCGCGCCACAGTATCACGCTGGTCCCTCAGGTTTGGGGGGAGCTCTCGGGGGTGTGGGGGCACTCTCAAGGGATGGATCAGGCTGGATATCCTTACTGGGTGCCATCGTGGGGCCCTTGTAGGGCACCAGGTCCGCCACATTGAATGTGGGGTTAACTCCGTACTCCTCTGGGAGATCTAACACATAAGCATTGGTGCCACGGCGTTTCAGCACCCGGAAGGGACCAGTCCCATGTGCCCTCAACTTTGAGGCATTCCCTGGGAATAACCTCTCAGTTCTCACCATCACATAGTCACCAATGTGGAACTCCTGGTGGTGGTGGTGTGAATCAGCTGCTTTCTTGTAAATTTCATTGCCTTTGTTGATGTTGTTGCGAATATGCTCATGCATCTTTATGGGTGTTGACTCACTAGGAGATAATGGGGGTCCTGGACAGCCAAAAGTGGACCTATCATGCAGTGGTGCTATGCAGTTTTTGATGGACTTCGGGGAACCCGGGTATCCGAGAGTTGACCTATCATGCATAGATGTGATGAGGACTTTCATGAACTCAGGTGGACCGGGGCAACCACTGGTAGCTCTATCGTGCATGAGATGGATGAAGAGTGGGGGGGGACCAACATACCCAAATGTAATCCGGTCAAGTTTTGAGCCTAAACTGTGTGTGACATGCGTGGGAGGGTTGGGCTCGTGACCCTTGTTGAATGATGTGACATGCCAAGATGGGTGCTTCCTAGAGATGATGACCATGTGGGTGGGTATGGGGTGGTCTTTAAGCTCCCATTTGTAAGGGTCGAAGGGATCATAGTAGGTATGCATCACGGGGTGGGACACTACCTTGTTCCCTAGGTGTATGGTTCCCTTAGTGTGGACTAGGTTTTGGAAGAGGTGTGTTGGTTCTAGCATGGTAGGTGAGGGTAGGAGGGAGTGGGTGGTGGGTAGGTATTGGAAGGGGTCAAAGGGGTCATAGAATGTGTTACCCTGAGAGAGGTGCTCTATCATCTCAAGGTCTCTATGTGAGGGTGAGTCCTCCTCCTCAAATGTAGTAATTGAACCGAAGTTTGAGGAGGGTTGGTTGGTCATGATTGGAGGGCTTGGCATCCTACCCAAAATAAATAACTCCAATTCGCGGATAGCATTGGGCTCTTCGGGTATGGGGAGGGATAAAAGTAAGTCGCTAGTGTAGCCACCTACAGTGTAAATGGAAGAGATGGACCCGACGCATAGATGTAGGAGGTCAACGCTCCTTGGTTGGTCAGCCATTGTGGCCAACATGCCTGTCAACCCTATTTGCCAAGCTAGGCCCTTAAGAAGGTCATCCCAACTCTCAACCTCATAGGAGGATTGGATAGTGGTGTGATAGGAGGAGAGAGGGACTATGGGGAGGTGTTGTCCCACGGGAGGGTAGGCAAGGGCCATCATCTCTCTAATTGGGCTACCCCTCAACCAGCTAACAAGGGTCTCTCCTAAAATAAGCCCGATCCCATCTAGAGAGGGTGGTGTAGGGTGAAGGTTACCATGTGAGTTCTTTTCTTCAATTTGGACAGGTGTGGTCTCCATGTTGGGGGTTTGGTCCAGGGTGTTCACCACTTTGGGGTTGGGTATGGGCTCCTCCTCCAAAGAGGTGAGGGAATATGTTAGGGGTGGGGTGGTGATGGTAGGTGCATGGCGCACCCAAGGTGATGAGCAAGGTCGGAATTGGGTTGGGGTTGGAAGTGGAGGTAGTGGGAGTCTAGGTTGGGGTAGGTTTGTAGTTGGGAGTGGAAGGTGGGTTGGGAGAAGACAGTTGGATAATGGAGGGGCATCCCTTATAGGGGATAATGGATGGGTAGTAGTAGGGGCTACGGGGGTTTGGGGAGTATGGGTCTCATGGGGAATAGTGAGTTGGGGGGTGGTGACCGGTGCGGGACTAGGTGGAGGGGTGGGCACGAGATCTACTTGGGTTTGAACGGTGAGGGTTGTGGAAGTGAGTTTTAGTTGGGGAAGGTCGGTGGGGATTAGGTTTTCCTGACTTGACTCTTGGCATTGTGCCTCAAATTCTTCCTCCCATTCAAGGGGAGATTCATGAACTTCAATCACTTCCCCAACTCTTTGGGGTGGAGGGGTTGGGTAGGGATTTGTGGGTTGGAGGGTGGTGGCCGTCATGGGCTTAGGTGGATGAGAGAGGACATGGGTGTTGTTGAATCGGAAGGCCCCCGGAAGGTGTGACGGATGCACAAGGCAAGTCCGACGTGTCGGGTCAATGGTGGCATTCCTTTCATCTAGCCATCTCCTTCCTAGGATTATGCAAGGTCCCGCCATAGTGCCAATTTGACACCAAGCTCCATCACAGTACATGGTCTTCCCAAACCATTTATGGAATTCAACGAAGACTCGTTCTCCGTCGTGCACGATTTGTCCGGCCCTAGAAAGAGAGGCAACAATATCGGGAGATACCCAATTATCGGGCTCTAAGTCAATGAAGTCAATTTCCGTAGGTTCTCCACTGGGTAGGTATGCAAGAAATATGATTGGGAGAGGGATCATGTGGTCCGTAGACTCTTTGACAGTGGGTGGTGGACTATGCATGTGACGATCTGTCGGAGACTCTAATGCAATCGTTCCCATGGACTAGACTTGTAGAGACAAGTCTAAAACTTGCTCTGATACCACTTGATGTGAAACGGCTACGGTCTAGTGCAGAATGACCCTTAGACCTATGCATCCACAAGCATACAAGTGAATATGAACCCTTGGACGTACTTCGCAACACAATCTCAAAGCAAGCGATAATTGCAACGTTCTCAACACCACGTTCACACGCGTCCCCTTGGTGACTTGGTGATACCAAGAGAGGGTGTTGGGACAAGACCCTAGCTGGTTAGGAACCAGCACCGCTATGTGTTAGCCCTCCCGCAAGTGTGGAGCCCGATTCGTGGGCGGCCGGGTGCCTTGGGGGCACTAGGACTCTCTTTCTCACTCAACCACGATGGCCCACTCAAGGGCGGTGGCAACGGGACCGGGCACTCTCGTTCTAACCAGCGGATTGCAGCGTAAATATTAAATGAGCAGAAAGACGAGGGAGCAAGGGTGAGAGAATACCTGACCGGCGTGAAGACGCCGATCCCGCTCGGAGACGAGGGCGAGCGGGGAAGTGTGTTCCCCGCACACTGCGCCGGTGACGCTTGAACCTGTTTATTACAATTACCACGTCCCACAAGTGGGGGAAGAGGGATGAATTATTACACCAAACACTACCTCCACGCAGGGAGGGGCGTTAAGCCGGCCAGGCGGGGGACGGGAATCGGGTAAGAGCTAAGGACGGTGGACTGTGCTGTTCTGTCCGCTTGCTGAAGTTCTGACCCCTGATCACTGTTTGGGACGTAGTTCCCGCTCCAGAATTTTGCCGGTGACGTGGCTGGTGGGGTTCTCTTCTTCACTGGACCCTGGTCGACTGTGAATTTTCTGAGAATTTTGTCTGGCCGCCGCTGGCCGTGGTGGCGGTACGAACAGGGATGAAGATTCTGGTACTCTGATCAATCTGTCTGCAACAGCAGGTTGCCGGTGATGCTGCGGACGCTCCCAAGCTCCGATTCACGAACGGCGGGTGGCGTTGGAACCGTCTGGGGGTCTACTTTCCAGCAAATCTGGTCTCGCTGTCGTCTGAGGTCGGTGGAGACGGGGAGGGCCGAAAGAGTGCTGACTGGTCGGAGCAACCTGACTGGGACAGAACCGGCTGACCTGTGAGAAAAAGGGGATAACTTCGTCCCTCGACCCCGGATGGCCGTTCCGCTTGCTGTTCCTGGTACCAGACTTGAAGGGGAGAAAATTTGATGAAGAGACCCGTGTCAGATTCTGCCGCCGGCGGTCGTGGGAAGCTCCCTTCTCCGGCTCAAGTCCACTGCAGGTCTTGTCTTGCGCAGTCGGGGGAGAACCGCCACTGTGAACAGTCCCGAGCTCGGATCAACGCGAAATCGCCTCGCCTGCGAAGTAGACCCCGAGCTCTTTCCGTGGATGGGTGGTACGCCTTCAGAAGATGCCGGATGAGCCCCGAACAGACGTGATCTTCAGGATCCTTTTCTGCTGCCAGCGAACTAACTAGAGAGGGGGGTGAGGGGAGGGAGAGGGTGAAGTGAAAATGGAGGTCTTGGCTAGTGTTGGAGTTGTAGGGTGATGGCAGGAGGGGGAGGAGGTGTGAGGTGGTGAGGGGGTCGGATCTGGTGTGGGGATGGGGCAGGGGCCCTGTTCAGGACCTGCACAGGTTCAGCTTCTGAACAGCAGATTGCCGAGGACGCCACGAACGCTCCCGGGCTCTGTTTTGCAAACGGCCGGTGTCGATGGAAGCGTGGGGAGGTCTACTTTCCAACGGAGCCGGCCTCGCCACTGTCTGAAGTCCGTGTGGACAGGATGGTCCCGTTGAAGGGGGACAGGTCGGGGAAGACAGACAGGAGGCAGAACGAACGCCCGGCGGTATAAAAATGGTAACTTCCACTTACGGCGTTCAAACGATGCTCCGTCTTCGGCTTCTGAAAGCTGACAGGGGGAGGAAGAATTTTGATGAAGAGTTTGATGACCGATTCCTCCAGTCTTGGCCGCTGCACGAAGGTCGAACAGAGATGGCCTTCTGGTTGAGCCCCCAGTGCGCAGTCGCGGTAGAACGGAGCTAGCGGCCGGCCACGATCTTGGAACGGAGCGATTCCAACTCGCCTGCGGAGAAGACTCGTGGATGCACAAGTTTGCTGAAGCGCTTGGATGCCGAATCCTCCTGGAACGGGTTGGAAAATGCTCTGCAAGTTGGGGCCAGAAACTGCCTGCGGGCTGGAATGGATTTGTGGAGGGGAGGCTAAGGTGGTGGTGGTGTATGTGGGTGGAGATGGAGGGGGGTGCGACCCTAGGAGGGAGGGGAAGGGGATGGACGACCTAGGGAGGTGAAGGGGTCCCTTGGAGAGGGGAAAGGGGTCTTGGGTGGAGGAATATGGCTTGGGAAGGGTGGGGAGTGGCCTTGGGAAGGTGAAAGGGTGCCTGGGAAGATGAAAGGGTGCCTAGGAGAAGGGGTTTCCACCTAGGGGTTGGAGGGGGAATTGAATGAGTGTATAGGGAAGGGGGAGGGGTCTTAAAGAAGGGTGATTAGGGAGGAGAGAGAGGGGATTTCGAAATTTAGGGAGAGAGAGGGAGAAGTAGTGAGAGAGAGAGAGAGAACTATAGAGAGAGGGAGAAGGAGGGAGGGAAATCTCAATGTGGACTCAAATTCATCAATTCTTCATTAACCTCTTCAAGTGGGGATTGGGGTCCTTATATAGGAGACCCACAATTTACATTAAGTCCTCACATTGTGGACTAATGACAGAAGATCAAGGGTCATGGGAAGGGGCGCCCATGGGCTTGGCCAATGACTTGGCCCAATAAGACATACTAGCCCATTAACTCACTTGGCCACTTAATGAAGACCTTAGACTTAGGTAAATGACTAACTTACTTAGGTACTAGACTCAATAAGAGGGAAAATTACATAGATAAGACTCAAGAAAATGAGAAAATTACATGGCTGGACTCAGAAAATGATGGCGAACAAAATGGCAAGCAATATGATCCTCGGAGAAATGTGAAGGGGTAATTGATGTCCCCATCAGGTGACACCCGGGATAGTTCCGCCCAGGCTGGGCGATCATTCGGCCACTAATGGACCCAACTTGGTGAGAAGCCATACTCGTGCTGGGTAGCCGGGATCTTCCGCCGACAGTGCCCCCGATCTTCTGTTCTGAAGACCCAAGGGAGTTTTTCATCTCAGGAGAGTCTTCATTCAGGTGGCGAGCCACCGGGTAGACCGTCGTCCTTGATCGGCGATGGGTGCAGGGTAGCGGCACGATGGAGTCGATGCCGGATCATTAGGCAGGCTTGGTCACACTGCCGGTTGGTTATGGATTCATCTCGACTTTTCCTGAGGCGAAGTCCCTGATGTTCATCCCAGGTGACTCGGGGCTCTGGCAGCTTGAGAAGTCTTCAGTAAGTTGATCTTTATCAGCTTCTATGCTTCAGCGGGCCGTATCATTCGTCTTTGCGGCTTGATTGCTGCGAGCGATATTTTGAGTGCTAACAAACGCACAGCTGATAGGCAGTCGGAGCAAGAGGAAAGAAAAGAGACAAGTAACTAAAACATCCAGATAAGAATCCTCAGCTAACCAAACCGAGCAAATAGACCGAAGGAAGCCTTCCAACTCAGAGTGGAATAATTCTCCTTACTCAAGACCATGGATGCAATTATCCACCATTACTGAGACAATTAAGATAGATGAGGGCACATGAATGCTCAAAGATGCGTATGATGCATGCTGGGCTAAAATAAAATAAATCATTAAACGAATGCAAAAAAAGGATAAAATAGGAAGATACTGGAGAATAGTATTGCTAGACCGGGTAAATCATGGTCAAGACACTATCTACAACCACGGCGTGGAAGATAGAACTATCGTCCCCCAACTCTTCCAACCTAACGGCCTATCCAACGATTAAACATGTGCACCTAGATCATCATCATTTTTGTTAAAGGGGAACATCAGATACCAGAACACATGAATGACCAGCCGGTTCTCGAGATAATATATCATAGATACCATATTGTAATGAACTAAAGAAGTAGGGTACCGAGATACTTACCTGACTTACCTGCCTGGCAAGGAAGCGTCATGATGGCATTCATGAATTGATAACAAGAAGGGTTAGCCATCAACAATTATATAAAATAAGCGTAAGGTATCAATAAACCACTCAAAAGGAGCCAAGAACAAAGCAAATATATCATTTCAATCCATCAATATGCAACAAATAAAACGGTCTAGAAGTAGACTGCAAAGTAATGCCTAACGATCTAATAGTAGACCGCTTGGGCAATGGCGGTTCACATTCTCCAACAGCAGGATTTGATAACAAGCGGTCTAGGTGGGGACCGCTAAGAAGGACCTAACGGTCTAGCGATAGACCACATGGCTCCGAGCGATTTCAAAAACCAGAAACGCCCGTTCATTCTCATTCATGCTTTCACTCTTAACAACCCTTTACACTGGTGACCACCGCGACGAGTGTCAGTGACCACCGTGACCGGGCATCCTCCCCCACTTGCAATGGTAAAGAAGAGGGCCGTACGACGCCTCTAACAGCGGATAGAGGAGGAGGAAGACCCTCCCACGGTGGCGGCAAACAAACCGGCAGTGGAGGAATCTCCGACAGCCCAACCGGCGGAGGGGGAAGCTCCCACGGCGGAAGAAGAGCCTGGAGATACTATTGAAGCGGATGATGACGAGCCCACGGCCGAGGAGACATCGGAGGTGACGGTCGGACGCCAGACGTCTGAGGTAGGCAAACGGGCAATAAAATCCCATTTTTAAAATTTTTATGTGATGCATGTGAGAGGAATGGGATGGAAATGGGTCTGGGGACCCATTCAACCTTTGTAACGGCCTTTGGGCCATTTTCAAACCCTAGGGAATCAAGGCAAACCATGCCCGTTCTTTTGGTGCCTAGCAGTCCTTTCAGTGATCGCTAGGGAACCAGGCGGTCTAGGGCACGACCGCTAAGGGACAAGTCCAGAGACGACCGTTTGGGAACCAGAGGGATGGTTGTTAATTTATTTGAAAATGCAATGCATTGCATGAATTATAGTTTATGCGAATGACTGACTCTTGGTTTTTTTGAATGGATGCAGGGGAAAAGACGGACCCGAATGTCATGGCTATAGGTCCGGGCAGTGTATTTAGCATTACCGGACTACCAGAGAGATAGACTGGTAGCGATGGGCTTTGGCGAGCTATTGAGCATTGAGGTGATGCGGATCGATACAGCGTTGCTATACACATTGCATGAGAGATGGGACCCGATTAGCCGGGCTTTCTTATTCCCATGGGGACATATGATTCTGACTCTTGAGGATGTAGCACGGATCACGGGATTGAGAGTCCACGGGGTGCGAGTGACAGGATGGACATATGCTGACTATCGAGAGCAGGAGCAGGAGCTGCTCGGATTGGAGCTGATGAGGCCAAGGCATCACTCCTCGATGCTTGCGAAAGCGACTCTCCAGGAGAGTCTGGGACTGAGAGGAGCAGCGATAGCTGTGGGAGAGCTACCATAGGAGCATCTTGGGAGGTTTACAGACTGGGCTCGAGAGAGAGTGTCAGCTGGACCAGGGCCAGAGGGAGACATCGTCCTACATCACTTCCTGATGCTGATGTTCGGGAAGCTGCTGCTTGCGACGAGGGTGGATGGAGTGAGTTGCAGGCTCCTCCCACTGCTGAGGGACCTGGACAGAGTTGGAGAGTACTCCTGGGGTGTCATGGTGATAGCTTTCTTGTTCGACTCCCTGAGCACCACTGACTGGCAGACAATGCTTGGTGTCTTCTCATCTCTGCTTCAGGTAAAAACACTTTACTCTAAATGTTTATGCTCATGATTATGCTTATGACTATGCTGACATCTAACTAATGTAGGTATGGAGCTACCTGTACCTCCCGAGCCTAGGGCGAGGAAAGGAGGTACAGCCGGACTGGATCCCCATTGCGAGGCGATGGATGGTAGCTCGGGACATGGGATCGCTGTGACGCCTAGCGCGAGCGATTCAGGATGACATGGACACCTTCCCATATGCATCGATAAACCTCAAACTCTAAATCTTCTAGATATACTTTAAATGCCTTTATGAGTGCTAATGTTTGACTCAATTAACCTTCCAGGTGTGCTGGACACTGTACCGTGACGAGGGTCACGACGGACAGCCATGGGTGGAGGCGACCCTGGCTTATGTTGGTCGGGAGATCTGCTTGCATTGCCTCAACATCATCGAGCCGCTGCACCATCGCCTGATCATGAGGACGCGAGGAGTGCAACAGCTAGAGGTGGAGTTTCCGACCCATGATGACTAGCGGGTCGGACGGTCCTCAAAGGGCCTTAGTGGAGAGATCGACTGGATTACCTAGGCGATCGACCAGGTTTGAGACTGGACCAGGAGGGGTAGAGTGGTGCAGGCTCGGGCCATCAGTGACAAGGCCTACCTGAAGGCCTATGCCCGGAGGTATGGAGATCAGGTGTTCGTCGGCTCTCGATGACCGGTACAACTTCCAAACTTAGACTTCTAAATTGTTTTAAATGCTTACAATGATGCACTTACCATTTGAACTCCTATATGCAACTAGACCCCCAAGGCCAGATCACAGAGCTCCAGGGACTTCTTCACTCCACCGTGCGGCAGAGGGACGAGCTCAAGCGTTCTTTGAACCTCCTGGTAAGTTTTAACCTTTAAACTTAAATGTAAATGCTTATGAATTTGACTAACTAACTTGGACTTCTAAATGTAGCGAGTCGAGGGAGCAGGACGGCAGGGATCGGATGCTCCGTCCTCGTCTTCCCAACCAGCGGGAGACCGAGCCGAGCGGGATGTGGACTTTGCACGGGCAGTGTCCCGGGCCGAGGAGGCGGAGGCCACTCTTGCGGAGAGGGTAAGCAACCGACTGACTCTCCCTTTGACTGAATGCTTATGACATGCAAATGACTGACATGATGAATGCATGCTTATGCAGACTAGGGAGCTGACGGCATAACTTGTGAGGAGGAGCGGGCTCGAGCTGAGGTAGAGCGACTCCGAGCTGAGGCTGCGGAGGTGGCTCACCTTCGCGCAGAGGTGGAGAGGCTTAGAGTTGGAGCGACAGATCTGGAGCCCTATCGGACCGAGGCGAGAGAGGCTCGAAGCCAGGCATATGACTTGAGGATTAAGCTGCGGATGATGGAGCGGACAGTCTGACTGATGGGTCGAGGACCCATAGCTAGCGCATCGCAGAGCGGTGCAAGGAGCAGCGCCTTCTCGGACTGCCTTACTAGTTCCTCCAGCTTGCGGAGGAATGAGGAGGTAGAGAGACGACGACACCGGGAGGAGGGGAGCACCTCCATGGCCCCGCCAGTGAAGAGGCACGAGGGCACCGGGGATAGCGGGGGTCCAGGAGAGGGACCTGCTGGAGCCTGACTTGTACTCTCTTTATTTGGGACACACCACATGTACATGACTGCTTATGTTAGTGGATATGACCTTTTGGGCTTTTTTGTGTTAAATATGGATGTGCGAATGCGTGAATGTAAATGTGTAGATGCTAACTCACTAACAACGATCCCTAGGATTGTCAAAAAAGAGAGATAAAGAGTGGGAGAAAGATTGATTAAAAATAGGGGAGAACAGGGGAAAACGGTCTTATGGAAGATCGCCAAGATGAATAAATGGTCGGATTCATGACCATTAGGGGGTGAAAGAAAAGGCGATGAAGGTTAAGAGAAAACGGCCACATTTGAGACCGCCAATGGGACCTTAGCGGTCACTTGATAGACCGTAAGGGAGAAAACCCAGTTAAATCCGAGCGGGACTCTCTAGGAGAGTCCCAACCCAGGGAGAGAGACACCTAATCTGCCTTAAAACCAATCCTAACTTAAATTGAGGCTACCTAGCCTCAACCCTAATGCATCATGACTAGAATTAGGGCCCTATAACTAGCACTACACCCAGAATTCATAGCTCCCAGAAATCTCTGCACTAAACCTTTGAAAACACCTTCAAAATCACTCAAACCATCATGAAGAGACACTTTGAAGCTAGTACCATGGGAGAGGTGGCCTATACCGGACCAACGCTGGCTAGAAGGGAGCATGGGGAGCTGCAACGGCTGACTTCCATCCCCAAGCACTTGAGCACATGCCCTTCAAGAGAGGTGAGTTTTCATTAATTTCAAAAATTCATGAATTTCTTCAAGTTTCTTCTCATGACATTCATCTCCTTCTTCCTTCCCTTCTTCTTCTTTTTTCCTTTAGCTCCTTCCTGGTCCAAGGTGCTATTCTAGATTGAAGTGGGTGGCACCCATGGTAAAAGAACTCCCTTTAGAGGTTCTCTCAATCCTAAGGGCATGGCACCTCCAACCTTTACTAGTTTTAGGCAAGAATTTTCAGAAAATCTCTTATGATTGGCCTAGCATTTCAGCGCTTGTAGAGTTATGGCACCCTCAAACACACACTTTTATGTTCCCATCCTTTGAAGCCACAGTCCTTATAGAAGAGGTAGAGACCTACCTAGCCCTTCCTAAGACTAAGGTGGGAGGTGAGGACTTGGTATGCCACACGGTGGAATCCATAGACCCATCACTTATTTTGGGGGATTTCATTCACAATCCAAAGGATGTTAGGACTATGATCAGCTCCCGCCATATCTATTTGATACCCATGGCCCAATGGATTGTTTCTCATTGCAAGAACAAGTGGGAGAGGTATGAGGCCATAGCCAAGGCTACTTCGGTTTGTTTATGCGGGCCTTGCTCTTTACTACCACCGATCACCTCTTAGACATTCAAAACCTTAGAATTATTAGTGGGTTATGGCGGGGTTTATCCATCTCCCAAGCTGTCCTTTCTTACCTTTATGAGGGCCTTAGTTCAGCTTCTCTAGGGGGACCCCTCTTTGGATCAATGATCATTCTTGAGTGTTGGATGAGAATTAGACTTAAGTTCCTACCCAAGGAAGACATGCCTTCAGCTAGCCGCATATTTGGGAGTCACCCACTCTTCTTTATAGGAGGAGCATCTGGATTCTCTTCACAGGTTGAGTGCTGGACCGCGGAGAAGAAAATATGGGATGATTGGCGCCTCTTCCTCAACACTTTGTCCTTGACAAGTTCGTGATGCGACCTCGGGCTCTTCAAGGCATAATTCTCAGACTACCCCCGCGACTAGGCCTAGACTTGTAGCTAGTATGGAATACCACCTTGGCGATCTATAACCCGCACCGGTGCTACTGACAAGTTGGACTACCCCGTACTACGGTTCTAGCGCTCTCACACTACCCTCCCCTTCAAGCTAGGAAGATCGAGACCGAGGAGGATGAACGGATAGTCCAGAGCGCTCTTACTATGTGGGAGATCAGCCGCGACCGTACCTTGCAAGCAAAAGTGAAGGAAAGCGCTGAGGAATACCGAGCTTATGTGAAGGAATTGCGCAAGATCCGACCCCGCGCGGACATGAAATTGAATGTAATTTGAATTACTCAAACATGTATTTAAATTTGCTAAAAGAGTGATGTATTTTGAACCTTGGATGAATGATATGGAAGAATTATTTGCATGAATCATGATGAAAATGTTCCTTAGGCTTGAATGTTTTAGATGAAACAGGATCCTCTGTTTGGAAAATGGTCTAGTGAAGGACCGCCTAGACATAGTAGCGGTCTAGTGACAGACCATAAGTGCAAGGACTCAGAAAATTGAGTTTTTCTGCTCTCGAGAAGAGCATGCGGTCATATCGTAGACCGCTAGAGGAAGGAAAATGGTCTATCAAAGGACCACAAGAGGTGAGGAAATAGAAAACCCGAGTTTTCTGGTTCTCGAGAAAGGAAGCGGTCACCTTTAGACCGCCAAGGATGCTTAAGCGGTCTAGTGAAAGACCGCAAAGGACATAGATTAGAGACAACGTGAAAGCTTTAATCCTGAGGTGTTGCAACCTGTTCCTGCGCACATGCTCAATAATAAAACAAGTTAGATCCATTTTTAGACTCAACCACTTGCCTTAAGCAAGTTAGAAGTGATCAATCCTTGATATTTGGTCCAGGGGTGGAGCCTTATTAAATAGGCAGGAAACACAAATATGAACTGTGAAATGAGAATGCATGCTATGCAAGGATGATGGTATTTTTTGGATTTTGAAATATCTAATTTTTTTGGGTTTTGAAATATCTGATTTTTTATTTTTTTTGACATATCTGATTTTTTTTTGGATTTTGAAAGCCAATTATATCCCGACAATGAGAGCCCTGCCTACCCCACTAGGAATTTCCTGAGGTTTGCATGTTCTTAAGGTAACAATCCCCAGCCGGGGTCAAACTGCTTGACGGTGCTTCCATCGAGGCCATACCCAGGGTACAGTCTAGTCCTAAAAGATAAAATAGAATCATGGAGATAAGTCGAGGCCATGTATAGATATTTTTAGGGCTTGAATTCCTTTCATTGACAACCCTTTCAGGGATTCAGTCTGTTGCGTCGGGGCTTTGTGTCCATCATCGAACCTTCATCCATTCTAGGCACGCGTACGACCGGGCTCATAACGTCTCTCAGGGAAACTGTACTGTCACTCTTGCCATGCCTAGTCCCATATATATTTTGACATTTTTGAACTTTTGAGCTTTGGGCTTTAGAATGAACTTTTGACTTTACCCTTCCTTTGCTTTGGTGTTACTGCTTCTTTTTATGGAATTAGGTCATAACGGACTCTATTTGAGATCTCCTCCCATCAGGGTGTCTAGATCAGTCATCGCCCCCTTATTTGCCTCTTGCCCCTAGATTCAGCTGAATAAAGAAACGTATAGGGACTTCACTTTTCCCTAAGCATGGCCAATGAGAAGCGGTGTTGTACGGAAACTGAAAAAATTGACCGGGGATGTCGTGAAGTGTGTGATTGCCGTGCTCGGGATCTTCCTTCGTGATTGAGGGGAGGGACACCTCGCTACCGGGCCTTCATTGGCTTGACTCTAAGGAAAGAAACGCTTAAGATACAACCCATTCTAAGCGTGAGACAACTCCTCACCTTCAGCATTAACTAAATGATACGCATTCCCTGAATAAGCCTCTTTGACAACGAACGACCCTTCCCAGTTAGGTTGCAATTTAGACCTAGGACCTACGGACCTGATGAATTTGCACTTCAAAACCATATCACCTATGTGAAATTTGCGTTCACTTACCTTCTTTTGAAAATAATGCAAAACCCTCTTTTGATAAACGGACACGTGATCGGCCGCATTTATCCTCTTCTCGTCTAAGAGCTCCAACTGAACAAGTAACGCTTCTCGATGGTCATCGAGATTGAGTTCCTTATCGAGCTGTACCCTTAGGGAAGGAATTAAGATCTCGTATGGGAGCACCGCCTCCAACCCGTAAGTGAGAGCATAAGGAGTTTGCCCCGTAGGAGTACGGATGGAGGTGCGGTAAGCCCATAGAGCTTCCACTAATCGTTCAGGCCAATCTGAAAATTTGTGAGATTTGTATTTTTTCTTTATGATTTTAATAAGGGTTTTATTAGTGGCCTCGGCTTGACCGTTGCCTTGGGGATAATATGGAGATGAATGATTCAATGCAATATTGAACTTCTTACAGAGGTCGTGGAGCTCCTGAGAGACGAACTGGGGTCCATTGTCAGTGACGATGCCACTTGGCACTCCGAACCGCGAAATGATGTTCTTGAGGATGAAGCGGCACACCGTGGTAGCTTTTATCTCCGCAAATGCTTCCGCTTTGGCCCAATTGGTGAAGTACTTAGTGGCGGTGAAGATAAAGGATTTCTGCTTAGTTTGAGAGTTGGGATCACCGAGCGGGCCGACAATGTAGAAAGCCCACATGGAGAACGGCCAAGGAGCAGAGAGAGGATGGAGATATTAAGCAGGAGTATGGATTTTGTCAGCATGGAGTTGGCATTTAAGACACCTCCGGACATAGAGGGAGCAATCTTCCTCTAGAGTGGGCCAATAATAACCATGCCTAAGGATTTTTTTTGCTAGAGCCTGGCCATTGACATGACCTCCACACTCACTCGAATGGGCTGCTTTGGCCACCTTCCAAGTTTCATCATCATCGAGACACCTCATGAGCATTCCTTTAAGAGCGCGCCTATATAATTCTCCAGTAATGATAGTGTACTTCGATGCAACTCTTCTAATTGCCTTACACTGTTCGGCACTTGCCCCTTCCTAGAAAGATCCATCCCTACAATACAGCTCAATTTCATGATACCATAGCAATTCTTCCTCTTTTAGGATCTCTTCTAACTCAGTTAAGGATGCTTCTTTCGAATCTTCCTTCTAAGCTTTCGCCTCTACAGTTTTCCTAAGGTTGTCACACCAAGGATCTTGAAGAGAGGGTGCATCCAATCTCTGAACGACAATGGTCTCAGTACTCTGACTGAGAAGAAAAGATAGGGAGGAAGCAAGTGATGCTAATGCATCGGCGAGGATATTTTGAGATCGAAGAGTTTGGATGTAAATCAATTTACGGAATTGCCCAGTTAGGAGAGTGACCAAATCTTGATATGGCTTGAGCTTCGGGTCATGAGTGCGGTAAGTGGACAGAACTTGCCACAGGACGAGCTGTTAGTCTCCTATGATGTTCAAATAGCGCGCGCCCAAAAGGTAGGCGTGCTTTAATCTGGCAAGGAGAGCTTCATACTCGACAATGTTGTTGGTAGCAGGAAAATAAAGCTGATATGCAAAGGGAATCGTCACCCCTACTAGAGTAAGGAGAACGACACCTATCCCTCGGCCTTGGGAATTGAGTGAATCATCGAAGTGCAAAGACCAAAAGGGATGATGGGTAAGGACAGAGAGATGCTCGTCAGGGAGGTCGTCCTGAATAGAGTCTGTGTAGGGGATAGGAAGATGGGCGAGATGCTCAATGATGGCATATCCTTTGATTGCCTTCTGAGTGACGAATGTGATATCAAACTGAGAGAGGAAGCTTTACCAGCGAGCTAACCTACTAGAAAGGACGGGTTTTTCTAGGAGATAGCGAATCGGGTCCATTCTAGAGATCAACCTAACCGGGTGGGCTAGAAAGTAGTGCTTCAGTTTGTGAGCTACCCATACTAAGGTAGCACAAGTCTTTTCCCTGGCAGTGTACTTGGCCTCAGCTGGGTTAAACAACCTGGAAAGATAATAAGCTGCCCGCTCTTTGTCTTCCTCATCTACTTGTGCCAAGATAGCTCCTAGGGAGTCCTCAATGACAGAAATGTATAGGATGAGGGGCTTCCCAGGGACAGGAGGTTACAGAACATGGGGATTGGACAAATAAACCTTTAAATCCTCGTAGGCCTTTTGACAATCTTCATTCCATTCGAATTTAACCCTCGCCTTTAGCAATTTATAAAATGGGCTGCACCTCTGAAAATGTTGGGATATGAATCTTCTAATGAATTGCAATCGTCCAATCAATCCTCAAAGTTCCGTGATATTCTTGGGCGGAGGCATGTCCATGGCAGCCTTTGCTTTGTTAGGATCAATCTGAATCCCTTGTTTGCTAACTATAAAGCCTAGCAGTTTCCCTGAAGAGGCTCTGAAAACACACTTCTTTGGATTCATTTCAACTTATACTCCCTTTCTCTCTGAAGTACTTTAGCTAAGATGACGGGATGCTCTTCTTTAGTCCTCGACTTCATCGAGATATCATCCACGTAAGCTTCCATGTAAACATGCATCATATCATGGAATATTGCCATCATTGCCCTTTGGTAGGTGGCACCTGCGTTCTTTAAACCAAATGGCATGACCACGTAGCAATATGTACCCCAAGGCGTGGTGAAGGAGGTTTTCTCTTGATCTTCAAGAGCGAGACGGATTTAGTTGTAGCCAGAATAGCCATCCATGAATGATAATGCTTCATACCCAGCGGTATTGTCCACCAACACATCTATATGAGGCGGCGAAAAATCATCTTTGGGACATGCCTTGTTAAGATCCCTGAAATCGATACAAATTCGCACCTTTCCGTCCTTCTTGATGACATGGACTATATTCGCCACCCACTGAAGATATAGGACAACTCTAATAGGCCAGCTTATGCAACTTGTCAACTTCTTCCTTCATCCTTAAGGCCATGTGGGGGTGAAATCTCCTTAACCTTTGTTTAACGGGTATAGCCCTCGGTTTAAGCACTAATCGGTGTTCCACGAAGGAGGGGTCAAGACCCAGCATGTCCTCGTAAGACCAGGCGAAAGAATCGCTATACTCCTTTAGGACTTTGATCAACTCCTCTTCAACTTCTAAAGGGAGATTAGCAGAAATAATAACTGGCCTGGGGTGTTCTTCAGTTCCGAGATTTATTTCCTTTGTAGGTTCATCCACTGCTGATGATGGCTCATCAAATCTCTTTAATCCTTGCGCATACAAATCCGCCGTGTCATCTACATTGTTGTCCTCAAGATCGACCGGGTCTTTTTCATCCATAACTTCATAGACTCCCAATCTATCGCTGCTCGACATCCCGTCTTGCTCCTCATCTTCTTGGATCATAATCACCGTAGTTATGAACTCCTGGCATTTAAGAAGAGCACGACATCGCTGAGCTAGATCTTGCAAGAACCTATTAGGGATGGATTTAGAAGGTCACGCCGACGGGCATGGCTCAGCAAAGGAAGGGTTGGATGACCAAGAACAAGACCCTACTTGCCTAGACCTAACAGATCCTACAATCCTGGACTCGACGGACCCTATGCCTAACCTAGGAGAGAGAAAATCTAGTGGGAGAGAGGCAACATGGGACTCATGCCCCTAGGAGGAGGATGGAGAGTAGATAGCATAATCTTCCACTGAAATCTCCGTTTCAAATTTGAAATTTTTTTTGGAGATCATTGGAGACCATACAACAAAATCGAGAGGAAGGTAGATGAGGGAGCCTAAGGGATACTTGGGTGAACCGAAGAGATCGGGGAAGGGATCAGAGGAGGAGAAGAGAGGAGTAGATAGATTGACAGGCAGACAACCATCGCGTGTCCTAAGAAAACCCGTAAGAAGCTCAAATAGCAATGGATTGATCAGGATTGGAGGTGAGTGGGGTATGGATACCAGCTTTTGGAAGAATGAGAACAAGCGGGAAGAGAACCAAATGAATATGATGGGTAAGCTCCCCCTTTCCCGTGGGCGGTAAACTGGCTTCTTCGGCTCATAACACACAAGCTGCACTTCCTGATTTCTTCGGCAATTATCTTCTTCAAGAAATAATTTTGCAAATGCCTGGCTATAATTAATCATGTCATCAACGGGGCCCTTTGGCAACAATGGTGGACTGTCAACCATACAAGATGTATCTTCTTTCGTGAGCTGACTTGTTGATACTTTTAATGTGCCTAGATGGAGAGGGCCTCTGACAAAATGTTGGCGGTAGTACCAAGTTAGTGGCTCTGAGTCACCCAAAATTAAGAGCGAGGACTCTCGGTAACCGAGGCCTCGTCTGCTCATTTTTCTGCGCTTGGGGACCGGTTTGGTCCGCCCTTGTAACTGTGTGCCGAGACCTCTCTCCGGCTGATAGCCCAGCTTGAGTATCATGTTCCACCCCTTTAAATCCCATATCTGGGGTTTCATTTTAGTGTCGACTGGCACGGTGGTGGGTTTGCGGGGCCCATAGGCCCATGGAAAATCTCTGTCTAGAACTGAAATGACAGGTCGACTGCTGGGCCACATTGTTGGCAGAATCTTTTCTAAGACAGCTTTAACAGACTAGACCGTAGATATGCTTTTCACCTTGACCACCCTCCCTTAAAAAGGGAATTTGAGGCATTGATGGGCGGTAGATGGCACGGCACTAAGATTATCAATCCAGGGTCGACCCAAGATAGCCTTGAATAGAGGGTCATTGTCCAGCACATAGAATTCAATAGGCATTGAGAGAGAATGGTAACTACCCCATGACATGTTCATCTTGAATTGTCATATGCTGCAATAGTAGTCGAGGTTGGCCTCAGTGAATCTTCAGAAAGGTTGCAGGCCCTTAGAGTGCTGAGGGGGTAGACATTCATCGAGGCCCCTGTGTCCACCAACACCGCGTCTATACTTACTTTGTTCAAGGTAATAGATATACATAGCGGCATCTGACGTTCTTCAGGAGGTGCCGATTCAGTCTCAGAAAATGTAATTGCCGACCCTTTGGAGATTGTAGCAAGGGATGTTGGTAAGCTGTCATATGCCATGTCCTCATTTACTATAACTTTCTGAAGGAAGTTCCGGAGAGCATCCTGCTGAAGTGTGGATCTTTTAATCAGCTCCAGCACAGAGATTTTAGCGGGCACCCTGTCTAAATGATGTAACAAATCATATTGTGTGTCGGGCAGCATATCTGCCTCCTTCTGATCAGCAGCCTGCTGTAAGGGCTAGGAATTGGGTGCAGGTGCACCATTGGAAAGATAGTTCCAGTGGAACAAACGCCCGCTCCGTAGGGCAAGGTTTTGGGCCGGCACGGCATCAGACGGGCTTAAGATAAGCGGCTTAACGGGCCCGACGGGGTAGATAAATGGCGTGATAGGAGTAGCAAAGGTGACAATGGGGTTTATTGGTGTGGTGGAGATGACGGGCGGAGAGTTTGATGGAGGCATGGTAATGATGGGTGCGGGTGGTGGTGTAGATGTGGAGATAGGTGGAGTAGTGGGTGGAGCAGAGGGTAGGATGAAGGGTTTGGAAAATGCGGAAGGTGGAGGTGTTTGATGGTTAAGCGGGAGGATGACGGGGGTAGAAGGTGGAGGAGGGTTGCGGAAGTTGTGGTAGAGGGCCATGAGCCATTGTACTGAAGTTTCATTGTCATAGGACCACTCGGTGTCGGGAGTCGGGGGTTGGAGAAGGTTGACCTGAGCTGGTGCCGGTGGCTGTGGTTGTGGAGCGGGTGGATGATTTGGCATAGGGTTTTGGTGGATTCCTAAGTCCTGAATGGGCTGTTGCTGTTGTTGTGGCTGTGGTTGTGGCTGCGGTGCTTGTTGTTGCTGCACTTGATGCCTCAGCGCCTGCTTCCTTTTCTTTTTTATTTCAATAATGGCCTTATGCATCTCGGCCCAATCAATGCGCTGCCCTTCATGTAGGTCATATACCAAGTCTCGAAATTGATAACACCCTTCAATGGTGTCTCTGGGCTGCCTATGGAACATGCAGTATTTGGATTGGTCAACGGTCGGGTTCCAATTAGGCTTTTCTGGGGGAAGTTGGATTGCATTAATAGACATAAGAGCGGAGAAAATGTCAGTGAGGGACTCAGGTAGAGAGGGATATTGCACGCTCCTCGGAGTCGGGTGTTTGTTGTTGTAGTTGTTGGGTGGAGGGACATTGTGGTACTGTGGTGGTTGCTGCGACTGTTGGGGAGGGGGAAGGTATTTTATGGAGCGGGGAAGGGAGGTTGGGTGTTTTGTAGAGGAGGAAAAATATGTCAGGTATTTTGTGGAGCGATAAATTGAGGGTTTTGTGGGAAGTGGGGAGGTGTGGGCTGGTTAGGGAAGGGGAACGCAACATCTTGGACTTGCTCATTAGTTTGGACTCCTTCGGTAACGGGCCCCTGAGGTTTCCTATTGTACTTGGGATTTTGGGCCTCGAAGAGAGAATGGATGGGGAGTCCTTGAATTAAGTTTGGATGAATCTTTTCCGGCTATAGAGTTGATACATGTTGGCAATATTGTTCAAGGCTAATATGTTGCGGAAAGTGGGGGTAGCATTGGAGATAAGTAACTTGACCTTCTCCTCTTCTGGAATATGCCCGGACACACGTTCAGCCATCTGTCTCCGCCTGTCAGCATAGGTGGCAAAGTTCTAATCAGCTTTCATCTTTTCGGCCACAAGATCTGTAAATGAATATTCCGGGCCGACCCGGTCTTGGAACCTTTGAATAAACTTCTCCTTAACTTTCTTGAAGCTTTCGGCATCTTCTAGTGGTAGGGCATAGAACCATTCTAGTGCCACTCCATCTAGTGATCGGCAAAATAGCTATGCCGTGAGGCAATCATCATATTGAAATTGTGCCGATTCGTACATAAAGTCCCTCACATGAATGAATGGATTGCTATTCCCATCATACTTACGATATGTGGGGAGCTCAGACTGGGGAGGGAATCGAATGTTGTCGAAGCTAGGAACTGGTACATCTGCCAAAGATTGTAGGCCAACCCGCTTTTGAAGAAAGTCGAGTTGTTGTTGCATGGCGGCCCATTTATCAAGGAGTTCTTGCTCCCTCGATGGGGCAGGTGGAGTGAAGGGAGCAATTTGAAGGCGAGGAGCCGATGGGTAGGTAGGAGGAGGAGGAGGCCCATATGAAGGATATTGGGCCGAAGGATGACCCATATTAGAGTGGACATGGGCTGCCCCTTGCTGAGGATGAGCGAAGTCGGCCGGACCGACTAGGACTTATGGTATTGATGAAATGGGCCTATACGAATCGGTCTAAGTAGATGAGGGAAGAACGGTCTTCCCTTTATCAAGGACTTGTGGGACTGAACCAGAGGACTGGCAAGATTCTTGATTATAGAACCGAAGGATCCTGGGCTGGACTGGAGTAAGATCAATGGGAATGGGTGGAACCCTGGGTCCTTCGGCCGCTGACTGGGACACGGAAGGAGTAGACAGACCTTGTAAGACAGTGGTGGACGGGGCACCTGATCCCTGCAAAGTTTGATAGATGGCCTGCAGTTGGGTCGGATCCAGTTGGGCCATCATTTGCAAGATTTGGCTGGCGAGACTATTGGGAGAGAGGGAGGGTTGGGCACCCTCCATGGGGACAGAGGATGGAGGAAGGATGGAACCTTCTCCAGATTGGAGTTGGGCGACGCTGGACGGGTCCTCCAAAAGTCCTTGAGGAAGAGACTCCTCATAGGAACGGGGAGGATTGTAGGAAGACATGTTGGACTCAAATAACGGATTGAAGAAGGAAGTGAAAGAGGAGTTGGCCCTAGGAGATGAATCTAAGGATCGGAAGCAACTCTACATACAATGTGATACCTTTCAAAATGCAAACAACACAAACAATAATCCAATTAGCAACTAGACAAGATGGCTCCAATCTTATGCAAATGAGAAAGGGATGAGAAGCAACCAAAGTCAACCGAGTTATGATGATGCACAAAGTTTTTATTTGTTTCTTCCTTTAGAACTTTGATGATTTGAATTAAATGTTCTCTCCACACTAGGTTCTTAATGGGAAGGATATTGGGAAACTTGGTTAAACTCTAGGTATAAACTCTCCCTCACTTATGCAACCTAGACACAGTGTGACGAAGGTACAACCAGTCTGGCATCCGTGTGGGAATCCACGGCTCACGGGGACTTACGGAGGTCCTTGATGCGGTCACCTAGTCGACTCCAAGGAATATGGAGGCAAGAGGATAACACGCCACGGTAGGAATGCAACTATGATGTGATAGATGAATAATCCTATGTGCACCGGAGTGCATGCAATTTCTAACATATAAACTAACAAACAATATGCAAGCAATGATATATGTATGCAACGCAATAGAGGAAGAGATCAGGTAACACCCAGGAACAATAAACACAGCCAAAAATTGTAGAAAGAACATCAACCTTGGGATGCATACCTGTAACTGGAGAAACGGTCGTATGGAAGACCGCTAATGAGATAAGACGGTCTATCGCTAGACCGCTTTTAAGCCAGAAATGGCTTGAGAGGAGACCACCAGCTAACCAGAGAGCAGAAACAAACAGGGAATAAATAGGAAAATCGAGGAAAATAGCAGGGCAACTGGGAACTAATAACAACAGCAGGTCAAACAACAACTCAGCATGATTGGCACTAGATGTCTCACCGTGATCGTCAAAAAATAAGGGTGTTGATGTTTTTTTCTTTGTCGTTTATGTATATGGTGATGTGATGTTTGAAGAATATGATGGTGTGAAAGAAGTGAGTATGTGTGTGGGCAAGTGGTGCACCAACTCAAGTAATCAACATAGAATTAGAGCATGTGGGCATGTCACCAACAAGGAAAAGGAAAATAAAAACACACACCGGGGCGCGGAGCAAAGGAGTAAATAAAAAACACACACTGAAGGTGTGGAGCAACTAAAGTAAAGAAAAGACAAGCAAGATGATGGCAATGCTCAAATGAAGGAAAGTGTGATCGCCACCAAAGTAAATATCGTAGTAAAACTACAACACATACCTTGGAAAGAGCCGAGTGAAGTCACCCGTCACGGGAGAGAAAACCAGATTCTGCGATGACAAACGATCCTACAGACAACCGCCAAAGGAAGACAAACGGTCTTGCGATAGACCGCCTGAGATATGCAAACGGTCTAATATACAGCCGCCAACGCACCCAGAATAGACACTTGGGACTTGTATCTCCACCCCTCCTGGCCGGCCAGAAGAGCTGGGCCTCGTGCAATGAGTCTTGTAAACCTGTAAAAGAGTGTAGACACAAAGAAAAATGACCCAACTAGCCCTTGGACAAAGTGTAGTATCTATAATGCAATTAAGCTATGATGCATAAACGAAGGGTGAATACTTGGGGGTTGGTGTTTCTTAACCTCTGTGGGGTGTGGAAAATAGTAGGAGGGTGTTTTAAAAATGTGATGGAATGCAGAGAACGTGTGAGAAAGAAGAGGGAATATGCTATGATGATGATGAGGAATAGAGAAAACTTAAGAAAGAAGACACAATCTAAACAAATGGAACTTAATACTCCCTGGACTAGAAGCCTTATGGACATAAAAATAACTTCTCTCTAGCTGGTACTGGCTCCAGAACGTAGCAGAACTTCGTGGCAAACTCCAGAAATCTCCTCCTTTAAGCGATAAAGTGAAGGGTTCTATTTATAGACCCCCAAACCCTAGGTCGAGTTGGAGGGATAATGACACGAAAATAGGCCTGAACCCAAATAAATCTTGAAGATAATACTCCCAAGAGTCCACAGAAAAAAACAAAAGCTTCTGAGAGTCTCTAGTTGGAAAGAAATCATTAAATCAAGGACTCTAGTTCGTCCACAGTGAAGCAGAGGAAGACAGTCAGAGCAGGACTCTCTGTCTCCCCGTACGGTATTTCGATAGACCACAAGGATGAGGTAAATGGTCGAATGATGGATCGCTAAGCTCGATCGTCCAACAAAAGGTAAGACTGAAGAAACCCAACAGGACTCTCTGCTGCCTAGTGGTCTAGAAAACGACCACCAACTCCCACCTAGCGGTCGCACAATAGACTGTTAGGCGATCAGACATGGAAAAAGAGATAAAGGCCAGATAAACATTCAATTTAATCCACAAGAACAACCCTATCAGCCCTTATCTAGGCCCAATAAGCTGGAGTGATGAAAATGGGAGAAGCTAGGCCCAACCAGGGAGAATAACCCATGAAATAAGCCTAAAACGGACCCAAAATGACCCAATCATTGGTGAAAAACTTGGGACATCATAAAATAGGTAAGGAGATGACCCAACTCATTGGTCATAAAACAGGTGTCAACAGCCCTGAGCTTTTCTTTTTTGGCTCTAGGCAATCTAAGTCTGTGCCACTCATTTCGGCACTTCGGGCTAATAGGTTGTTGAGGAGAGGATGTCAGGCGTTCTTGGCCTTGGTGTCTTTGACCGATGTGAAGGAAGGGGAGTTGAAGGACATCCCTATTGTCCAGGATTTTTTGAAAGTGTTTCCTGAAGATTTACCATGTCTTCCTCCTTAGAGGGAAGTGATTTTCTCTATTGATTTATTTCCTGGCGCTTCACCTGTTTCTAAAGCTCCGTATCGTATGTCCCTTGCTGAGTTAAAGGAGTTGAAGGAGCAGTTGTTGGAATTGCTAGATGAAGGGTTTATTCGTCCGAGCACTTCTCCGTGGGGTGCTCCAGTACTTTTTGTAAGAAAGAAGGATGGTTCGTTGAGGCTGTGTATTGATTATCACCAGTTGAACCAGCTCACCGTTAAGAACAGGTACCTGCTACCGAGGATCAATGAGCTATTTGATCAGATATCTGAAGCCCAGTATTTCTCAAAAATCTACCTCAGATCGGGGTATCAGCAGTTAAGGATAAAGGATGAGGATATTTATAAGACAACGTTCCATAGTAGGTATGGACATTTTGAATTTGTTGTAATGCCGTTTGGACTAACAAATGCTTCTGCAGCTTTCATGCAGTTGATGAACAGTGTGTTTTGGCCCTACTTAGATCAATGGGTCATGGTATTTATTGACGATATTCTTATATACTCCAAGAGCAAGAAGGAGCATGATGAGCACTTGAAGGCAATGTTGCAGATACTGAAGGATCATCAGTTATATGCCAAGTTCAATAAGTGTGAGTTTTGATTGCAAGAAGTATCTTTTATGGGACACATTATTTTCAAAGATGGTATTGCAGTAGACCCTTCTAAAGTAGAGGCAGTACGTAATTGGGAAAGGCCCGTGAATGCAATGAAAATTAGGAGTTTCTTAGGCCTAGCAGGTTACTATCAAAGGTTAATTAAGGATTTCTCCAAGATTGCAGTACCCTTGACTAGATTAACTCGTAAGGAGAATCGATTCGAGTGGTCGGAAGGTTGTAAGAAAAGTTTTCAAACTTTGAAGGAGTGCTTGCCCACTGCCTCGGTGTTGGCCTTGTCATCCGAAGAGGGAGGTTTTGAAGTATATACTGATGCATCAGAAATTGGCTTATGCTGTGTATTGATGCAGCGAGGTAGAGTGATAGCCTATTCTTCTAGGCAGCTGAGGAAGCACGAGGAAAACTACCCTGTTCATAACCTGGAGCTCACTGCGGTTGTGTTTGCTCTAAAAATTTGGAGGCACTACCTATATGGTGAAGCTTTCATAGTGTACTCTGATCATAAGAGCCTAAAATATTTATTTTCCCAGAAGGAGCTAAATATGAGGCGAAGAAGGTGGCTCGAGTATTTAAAAGATTTTGATTTCTCTATTGAGTATCATCTAGGAAAAGGGAATGTTGTGGTGGATGCTTTGAGTTGGAAGCCGATGGCCAGATTAGCAAGTTTGATGCTTCAAGAATGGAATTTGTTAGAGCAATTTGCAAGCTTAGATCTTAATGTCGCAGAAAAGGAGGATCAGGTTATGATTGCTCATGTCCAGCTTCATTCAGAGTTGTTGACAAATATTAAGCAACTACAGGATAATGACCTGTTGCTAGTAGAGGTTAAAGAACAGATGATGATGGTAGATTATTGTTCCAAGAAAGAACCTATGTTCCCGATTTTGTGGAAGTGAAGAGTAAGATTTTTGAAGAAGCCCATAGGTCCGAATATGCTATACATCTAGGAGCTACAAAGATGTATCGAGATTTGAACAGGACATTTTGGTGGCCGAACATGAAGAGAGAGGTGGCCTAATTTGTAAGCAGATGCTTAGTATGTCAGCAAGTCAAGGCCGAATATTTTAGGCCTGCTGGAAAGTTAAAGCCTCTCAAAATACCACAATAGAAGTGGGAGAGTGTCAACATGAATTTTATCATGGGCTTACATAGAACTCGTAGCAGTTTCGATGCAATTTGGGTGGTTGTTGATCGTTTGACTAAGTTTGCACACTTCTTACCTATTAAATCTAAGTGGACTATGGATGTTCTAGCTGCCTTGTACATGAAAGAAATAGTGAGGTTGCATGGTGTTCTTGTATCCATTATATCTGACAAAGGCCCCAGGTTTACCTCTCACTTTTGGAAAGGTCTGCAGGCATCTTTGGGAACTCGTTTGAACTTCATTATCGCTTTTCACCCGTAGACTGACGGGCAGACTAGAGGACAAATCAGATTGTTGAAGACATGTTGAGGGCTTGCATGATCGATTTTGGTGGTAGTTGGCATGAACATTTTCTTTTGATCGAATTTGACTACAACAACAGTTACCAGTCCAACATTCAGATGGCACCATTTAAGGCTTTGTATGGCAGAAGATGTCGGTCCCCTCTTTTGTTGACACCCATTTTATGACCGATAAGTTAGATCATCTCCTTGTTCATTCTATATGATGCTCCGAGTTGTTCACTCTTCATTGAGCTTTCTTGATCAGTTAGAGGTCTATCTTATGGGTATTCTCCTCTTGGTTGAGTCTAGTTTCCTCGGCGCTTTCAATGGATGAAGCTTAGCAAACTCTTATTTCTTTTTGATCCTTATTTGATTCTAACGGTCCATACCAGGGGCGTTACATCCTTCTGACGCATCCGCCCTGGACCGTTACATCTTGAAGAGTCCTGAGACTTAAGGCCTTTGTTTCAATCCTTATCCTTTGGCCTGTCCATTGGCTCAAACGGTCTATCGTGCAGCCGTTACGTCCCTCTAATGCGTCAACCCATGGCCGTTACATTTATTCAAGAGTCCAACTATTTTGGACTTCTCCCTGTTGATCTTATCTTCTTAGGGATAAGGTTAGTGTGACGGTCTCTCCATGGGGCGTTACATTCATGTGACGGTCTGTCGTGCAACCGTTACATCCAACAGAGAGTCCTGGATGGTCTTGTCTTTTCTCTGCTACTCCGTGGTCGAGTTGAGAGTTTGATCTTGTGATTTCTCTTTCAAATCTGATCCTCAGAACCTTCTGTTTGATTCTATGGACTCTTGGTGATATTATCTTCGAGGGTTTGCTAAGAGTTATCCTCTTTTCTTGCTGAATTTTCCTCTGCTCGACCAGAGATTTTGGGGGTCCATAAATAGCATCCTTAAATTCATGGCCTAAGGGGGAAGATCTGGAGTTTGCGTCGAAGTGCTACCGCATTCTGGAGCCACATCCAACCAAGGAGAATTGTTCCTCACGTCCATCTGCTTCACGGTTGTTTCAGCGTGTTTTTTCCTTTCCTTTTCGTTCGCGTATCGATCAACCATTTGACTAACTGGTAATCAACTGACTGATTGACGACGCGGGCGTGCCAGTCACATGAGTGACGATTTTATTGTGCTCTCATTCTGACCCATGTCGGGCGAATGTGAGGTTCGGTCGGGACCAGCAGTCCGCCATACCATAAAGGCTATGGCGTTAATTACATCCCCCACGAGGAGGGAACGCCTTTGATTAATTGCCGAGATATCGGGCTGTCAAAGCCGGAATAAAGGGTACAGAGCAGGCAAGTGATCATGCAGGATGATACGATTGACTACACACGATTTATTAGGGTGGACCCTAGTACACAGCGGAGGACTTAGGCTCGAAGGCCACCTTCACGCGTAACAAAGCCTCCAATCAGCCGTAACCTGACCTTCTGGCAATGTTATTTGATATACCAAAGATGCACACATTCGGGCATGCATTAACGTGACATGAATACTCGGACCAAGACGTGACGGCAAGGATTCGAGACATATCGATTCAAGCTTGAACATGCTAATTTTATTTAGTTTATTTGGTTGAGGAGCTTGCATCCTTCTGTGATTAGCATAGGAAATCATCCCATGAGTGGGAAAAGGGTTAGAATGACGCGACGACACGATTCGGAATGAAACCGGTGCAGTGCATGCGAAGAAAGGGGCTAAAACGCTTGAAACGGCGCCCTGAAACGTAGGTAAAAGGTTTAAAACGGCGCCAGAACCGTTGGTAAAGGTGGGAAACCCTGTTAAAACGGCGTGGGGAGCTGGGGCGCGCCGGGAAGGGCGCGCCGAAAAGAGCGCGCCGAAAAGGGCGCGCCGGGAAGGGCGCGCCATTTTAAGGCATTATCGCGCATGAACGCGCCGAATTAACCCGATTTCATGGAAACAGGAGCTTCGTCAGTTTATTCATGGGTTTATTAAAAGGTTTTTGGAGGATTTTGAGAATTTATTGAGTTGATTATTCATCGGATCGGTCCCGAGTCATCCAAAGGTCAAATCACGGGCTCGCAGGGGGTCCGGACTCGAGCGCGGCGATTGTTCTGAGTTTAGACTCGTTCGAGCCGGAATTTCGGCAGCATCTCCCCATCCCAAAGGATTGTCGGGGAGACGCAGGGAGTACTCACGTGGCGGAGTAAACCCCTAAAAGCCAGGTGGCGCAACAGCGACCGGCAGACCCAAACGGATAGGAAGACCCCGAGGGCTAGCCTGCTAGGGGCACCGAGTCCGTGGGTAACAGTGAGTGAGTGAGGCGACTCGATATGGGTGCGAAAACCCCGAGGGCTAGCCTACGAGGGGCACGAGACCCGAGCCACCACAACACTCGAGTCGGGACGACCGATTAGAGAAGGAAACGCCGAGGGCCAGCCTACGAGGGGCACACTCATCTCACGGCCACCACAAAGTTCATTAGGGACTGTGGATTTGAGATGTCGGGATTAAACCCGTTTACTATTCACTCATTAATCCATAGGAGATTCGTCACTGCTGGACCGTCTCTGGTGGACAGAGTGTTATCACAACGGAACAGTGGGGGATGTTCCCCCTCCCCGGGTTACTGATCCACACTAATGAAACAGTCGAACAGAGCTGTGAGATCATTCGCATAACCAGTAGGCCAAAACTAATGCCTGTAGATATACATACGTTCATGCATATGCATGTTCACAAATCAAAGAAGTATTCATGAAGGAATGTTCAGAAAATAATAACGGGAGTGTGGGGACGCCCTTATTTCCCTCTGTTCATGGTCGAGAACAAAAAGGGTATTACGAGGGCGGCCCAGACAGGTTGGAGGAACCCCTGTATTGACCCCCCCCCTTACACGGTGAAAATTCCTAGCATCCGATCGGAAGAGAAAACCCCCGGGGAGGGGAATCGATGTAGCCCTTGCCATAGCGGGGCATAAAGCATCGGGAAGACGGAACAGGAGCAAGATCATTCGGCCAAAGAAATGCACAATGCTTTGCGTTCATCCTCCACGGCGCCGGCATCATTGTCGGACGCCGCTTCACCGGCTACAGGGAAGAAGAGGAAACAAAAAAAAAGATCTATATGAAAAGGAAAGCAGCATTCATTCATGATATAAGCAACAGGGAAAGGAAGTGCACAGAGCATCGTTTCGGCGCCGGCGTTGTCGTCCGGCCGCCGTTTTCATTAATATAAGGGACTCGGTACAAACAGAGAGGAAGAATAGAGATATTGGTGAGGGAGGGGAGGTCAGGCTCATATCATCGCCCCTCCCCTCACTCACTTACATTGTATCAGGGAAGAAAACCCAGGAAGAATAGGGGGAGTCTCCACCGGGAGGAACACGGAGACCCACCTAAATAGACAGAGAGAGAGAGAGACTCTTCTTCTTCTCCGACGCCGAAGGATCGAACAGAACAGAGAACGGCGGTGGCGGCCTGAGAACCCTTGGAGAAAACCTTCTCCTCTCGAAACCCTCCCCTCCGAAGCTCTGATTGGCGGACCTCAGATCCTTTCTATTTTCTTCTGGCTATCACCTTTTTTTTCTCTTCTTTCTTCTTTTCTCTTTTTTTTTTCGGATCCCCCCCCGCTTCTCTGGCCGAAGGCAGGCTATATATGGCCTTATGGTTAATTCGGCGCCCCAGGAAGAGGCGCGCCGGATTGACGGCGCCGGGAAGAAGCCCCATTTGGCTTTTGCGCTCCAGGTTGATGGCGCCGGGGAACACCCCCTTTGGCTTTTGCGCGCCGGGTTGATGGCGCCGGGAACACCCCCTATTGCTCTTGGCGCGCCGGTTCGACGGCGCCGTTTTAACCCGTCTACTTGGCGTATCCAGTCCGGTGGGCCCGGAGATGATTCCGGAAGCTCCCGTTGACCGTTCCTCTCACCTTGGCCATCGGAGGGCCTTGATAGGGTGTTGACGAAGCTCTTGATAGGACGAACGGCCTTAATCAAGACTTCGTGTGTGTCTGGTCCGAGCACACGGGTGTCCTGCTGATATAGCCTTCGGCACTGTGATTTGTGCTTCTGGCTAAGACGGACTCCTGCTCGAAGCTTCCTTGCAGGATGACGTTACATCCTGGACAATTCCACCTTGAACGGTGATCAATCAGCCACTAACGGGCCCACTATGGTGAGAAGCCGAACCTGTGCCGGGTAATCGAGATCTTCTACTGACAGAACCTTCGGCCCCTTGTTGCGGATGGCCGAGGACATTCTTCCTCCTTAGGAGAGTCATAAGGTAGACCGTCGTCCTTGGTCGGGCGACGGATGTGGGGTAGCGGCATGACGAGGTCGATGCCGTATCATTGGGCAGGCTTGATCGCGCTGCTGGTTGGTTGCGAGTTCACTTCGACTCTCCTGAGGTAAAGTCCCCGATGTTCCCTCCAAGGTGGCTCAGAGCTTCGTCAGCTTGAGGGGTTCTCTTGATAAGTTGATCTTTATCGGCTTCTGTGCTTCAGTGGGCCGTATCATTCATCTTTGCGGCTTGGTTGCCAAAGGATCATATTTTGAGTGCCAACAAATGCCCCCCAGACGTAGGCGGTGCAAGTGAGGCAGGAATGCGGCAAGGCCTACGGATGAGCTTCGTTTGGTTGATGGAGGCTCGAACGGCACTTAATTCTGGCGTCGGACGTTAATCCGGTGAGGTAGGAAGCCCGACGGCATCACTTAAAACGGCGCGGCATTTGCTTCGCTGGTTAAAATGGCGCCGCCTTTACGGCGCGCCCTGGACTTCAGGGTTTAAAACGGCGCGCCCTACACGGCGCAACCATTGATTAAAACGGCGCGCCCCAGGGCGCGCCGTTTTAACAGGGGTGGAGCCCCCTATATATGGCCTTCTTCTTCATTTTTTTCTTCACATTTGTTCATTTGTGAAGATCTCTTCTCCCTCTTCATTTCGCTTTCTCCTCTTCCCGCGGCGCCGAGGGGCTCTTGGGCTCGGGCAATCTCGCCTGTGAGCGGGTGAGCTAAGTGTTGCTGTGCTTTGGGTTTTGAACCCGTTCTTCGGGCCCCGGGAGGCTCTTTGTAGGACTTGTCCTCGGAGCTAGATCCCTCGGGTGTCCCCTTTGGCCTAGGCCTAATGGCTGTGGCTACTTTTAGGGGCTGCTCCCTTTGTGGACGGCTTCCGCTTTCTTTTGGCAAACCCTCGAGCTGAGGAGATGCTGTCAAAATTTTGTCAGAAATATTGTTTCGATCCACTAATCTCTAACTTTTGTTTGTTCTTTTCCGGGTGCTGTTTTACAGATAACATGGCCTCCGGCTCTTCTTCCTCCGTATCCCGGGTCGCCGTGACATGGGGGAATGTCCATTCCCTTGATCGGGGGCTTCGACATGTAGCCGTGGTGGCTGAGTCTTCGAACTCAGAGACCGACACTGTCGACACCGGCCGTTTATTGATTCTTGACGACAACCACTTCAGGTATGACCGAGGGGACGACATCAGACGGGACCATCCCAAAGATAAGTACCTGATGGCGTTCCTCGAGCGCTTCAACCTTGGCGGGAAGCGTGATTTAATTCTGGTCCGTAGAGCTGAAGGAGCGCTACTGGCGGAGCGGGACAGCCTAACTGAGTCAGTCACCTATGGTATGCCCATGTACATCCCCGGGGAGCCCAGGAAGTGGGGGGCCGTGCTCGGAGTGCAGGAATTATCCCCCGAGGCCGGGATGCTGACGAGAGCACCGCAGTATACACCAGCTCGCTGGATTGAAACCGCCGGCCGCGTTGACAGGGAGAAGCCCATATATGATCTATTCCTCACACCGCTCCATTGGGGATACCGGGACGAGCCTTTTCTTTTGGACTGCTTGGCGGTCTGGTTCAAACATCAGGTTTCAGTGGGGTGGTTTGGAGAGCTCAAAGCCACCGATGCTCACGCCTTCAGACCGGGAGCGATTGAATTTACAGACTTTGTGTTGCGGCCATACGCCCCCATCCTGGTGCACGCCGGAGTTTATCAGAGCGTATACGCTTCCCGGTATAGATACCCGATCTCCCGAGGTCTGTGTTGCGGGATGATTGAAGTCTTCTGCCCAGAGTACAATACTTTCTACACTGCAGAAGGTGAGACTTCATTGGATCTATGGAGCCTTTCTCAACTGAGCGGCCTGCCGATAGATGGAGAGCCGTATGAAGAAGTTTGCTTCTCAGACTGGCTAAAGGACCAGACGGATGGTGAAGGCAAATACTTCATGGGCTTCGCCTACCGTTATCTGATGAAGGCGTACCGTACCTTGCTGCGCCTGACACTTGACTCGCGGGAAGCGCGAAAGCCTGGTGAGAAGAGACGCGTGCGGATGGGCACGTGGCTTCAATATTTCTTTGGTGGGGAGCAGCACTATGAGGACTTCCCCACAGTGGTTCCGACAGCGGTGGCGCGGAAGAAGAGGGCTCGGCGCCAAGCAACATATCCTGCTATCTCAGGGAGAGGGCGGCAGGCCGGCCCGAATCCCACGGGAGTTGATGCAGTTACACACTGTGCTGCGTACTTGACATATTGGCTTTGTTCATTCGTCCTTCCTCAAGGAGACGAGACGGTGATCAAGTCGGAGGTGATTTACCCTGCCTGTTTGATGGCTTGGGGGACGAAGCTGTCCCTGTGCCCTGTGGTTTTATGCCTCATATACAAAATGTTGGGGGATTTGCACAAGTCGCGCATCCCCAGAAATTCGTGGATAGTTGGTCCCCTCCACTTTTTTAATGCCTGGGTTTGCACCCTATTTCCTGAAGCAGCTCCCCGGTCAATGCAGTCAGATCGTCCTTTGCCGCGGATGATCGAATTTGCCAGTGCCGAATCGTCCTCACTGGCGGATCAGCTTTTCACCATTCGGGGGAAGTTGACTACAGTTCCAACAGATTCCCCTGACGTTCTGCATTTCTGGAGCTTGGCTGCCAGCTCTAGCCCTCTTGTCAACCGGATGCGGAAATGCCGATTATTTGAGACAGAGGAATTTATTCATCAGCTGACCGGGTCGAAGAGCACAAGGCCCATCTTGGAGCTGGAACTGGTTGAGTGGGCGTTGTCCATTCGCCCCAGTGTTCTAGTCTTCAGGAAAAGTGGCTTGCTATGGCTGGAGCTGTATTATCCTTTCCGTTTCAGCCGGAATTTTGGGTACGACCAGCAAATTCCTTCTTCTTCAGCCTGATTCAATCTACCGAATAGACACCGGGCTGGCCAGACGGCTACTGATGAAGCCCGTGGATGGTGGGACTACTTCCATCGCGGAGAGGATGTATCATTCAGGGTGCCAACCCCGGCTCGTCTACCCCGAGTGACTCCAGACTTCATCAAGTGGTGGAATGCACGAACGGGCTTTTATCGGAACTTCCGGAAGGACTGCTAGCATGCTGCCGAACGCCATTTTTTAGACTCCCAGCGGGAGCCCATTCTAGATGTTGATCCAGCCTACTTGAAGAGGCTGAAATCTTGGTCCAACACTGAGGTGATGGCATATGTAGAAGCCAGGAAAGCTGCGAAAGGCAAGTCATCCCGAGCCAACCCGAAGATGCCAGAGATCCAGAGGGATGATTATATCAAGACTCTCTGGGGGCTGTGCCGGGTTAGCAGTGACCGGATTGCTCTTCAGACAATCCCCCTTCCGGTGGAAGAACCTCTTCCTAGTATGGCGAGCTAGCGCCTAGAAGTCGACCATTTTCATCCCTATCGGACCTTCATCGGGAGGGAAGACAGGCGGGCTGACTTGTATACCAACACCCCCTGGATATTCGCCCTGCTTCATTCTCATGGGCTTTCAATTGCCAGTCCGTTAGAAGCCATTCGGAGCCATCAGCTATCTGGGAACTCATTTACAATAGGGATGTCTGCCATGATAATTTCCTTGGACTTCGTAATAATGACAGAAGCAAAAAAAGCTTCACATCCTTGCGAGATAAGTTTGTAAGCGTGAAGAGAAGATATGATAGTGGGATGTTTATTGTATTTGATGCCAAGGAAAGAAAATCTTGGAAGGCTGGGTTTTCGAAAGGATATAATCCTATTTCGGCAATTGATATACATCATGATCTACAAGCCAATCTACTCCTAAAATGGCATCATAACCATTCATATCAAGGCATACTAAGTTTGCAGAGAGATTATGACCTTCTACTATCACTTTGCTATCAAGATAGTAGTCGGTAAGCTTTGTTCTAGAACCTAAGGGTGTGGTAATAGCAAGATCTGAATGTAGGGGAACTGATGCAATTGGTAATATTTTTGCGAAAGTAGTGGAGATAAAAGAATGAGAGGCACCAGTATCAAATAGCACAAATGCAGGATATGAATAAATTTGAAGAGTACCTTCCATAAGCCTACCATCCCTGGGCGCCTCCTCTTCTTTTGGAACGGCATTGAGGCGAGCTTGCCTCCTGCGTCCTCCACCAGATGACTAGTCTTTCATAAGGGGGCAATCCGACATGCGATGCTCCCTATTTCCACAACGTAAACAAGCGCCGAGGCGCTTCCAACACTCTTCAGCCGAATGGCCGAACTTTTCACAAAATGTGCAAGCCGTGGCGACCTGCTCCTCCTCCTTAATCTTTTTATTCTTCTGGGAACTTCCACCGTTCCCGCTCCTGGATCGCTTCTTATTATCACGACTTTTGTGAGGCTCCATGATGCTGAATTTCTCTTTCTTATAACGCCGATCTAAGCGTCGACTGGACTCTTCTCCTTTCCCTTTCAATTTCTCGACCTTTTCTAAGGTCCTTTCACATAAGTATGCCCGCTGAACCATTTTCGCATAAGTATGGATGTTTTGGGTCCCGAGCTGCTGAATAAAATCGGGACGTAACCCATCCATAAACTGATTTGCCTTTAATAGATCGGTACTGATTAGATGCGGTGCATAAGGTGCTAGCCTTGAGAATTTTAGTTCACATTCAGCCACTATCAGCATTCCCTGTCGAAGAGAGGCGAACTCCATAGCCTTTCTTTCTTTCACATGCTCAGAGAAATACTTGGCACGGAATAAAACTAGAAAACCATCCCACGTATGAGGTGCATCAGCCGGAGGTGCCGGAACCGACTTCCACCATGTACGGGCATCCTTGTTGAGTTGAAAAGTTGCAAGATGCACCTTCTCTTGATCGGTGCATTGGATGACATCAAATATACTGTTCATCTCGTCAATCCAGTTCTCTGCTTCGTCCGGATTAGAAAAACCATAGAAACGTGGATGGTTTAAACTCCAGAAATTACATTGTAAATCATCAGCCCTTACCCCTGCGCCAGCTTGCGCCATGGTTTGTAATGCCTGAGTAAGGCCGGCAACCGTTTGTTGCATGCCATTCCAATCTACGCGATGAGCCATGGTAATAATAAGGTACCTGGGAGAAATATAACAATTTGTTATTTCTCATGAAATTGGAAGAAAATCAATCTTAAAGCTAGTTAACTATATTATCCCGGGCTCTACCCAATTCTCTCATGGGTATGGAAATTTCTTCCTTAGTTCATAGGTAGGGGTCCTTAAACCTTGGACTTATCCTATGACATGATTCTTCTCCCTAAGTCCTGAGACTTAGGCTCTGATACCAACTTAACTATCACGCCCCGAGTCTTTATGACAGCGAAAGACTTACTCGAGGAACGCGAACAGCCGGCATAGTAAGCCTCTTGCAAGTAAGAATGATTAGAGCGCAAGGTAATCACACATAAGAATGTAATCGCATAATAATTAATCAAACCCTAACTTTATTAATGATCAAAACATTCTTTTACAATAACTCTTCAACCATCTCTAATCCATCAGACTCAAGAAAAGGAAAAATTACAAAGACTCGATCTAAACAAGATTGACTTCCTAAGTCTTCACTCTCATTTTAATATGGTTCTCATTCGCTCTCGGACCCGCTACTTGTATAACCCAAATCCAAATTCGAATCACTTTCATTTCCTGAAAAAAATTAGAAATAGGTAATGAGCACACTTGCCCAGTAGGTATCTTCGCATCAACATGAATAACACTATTAAAGTAATTAGCATTTTAGCTCAAAAGAATTTAGGTAAAATCATGCGAAATGCGATCAATCACGCGAGTAACCAAAGTAACAAAATGATCATGTAAGATAGAATGAGAGCAAGAATGAACTAGCAAGAACGTAACAAGAATATGATATTGGCCTTTCATAAACAAGAATGTATCGAGAATGTACTAGCAAGCCACATAATCATCACTCTAGTATCTTTTACTTATGAGCAAGTACTTCATGAATTTCTGTGGAATATCAAGCAAGAAAGTCATGTACAAGAATGTCATGTCGTGCCGTGGATTTTCACTTATTTATAAAGAAAGTACTCCCAGCGTAATGCGACGTCAATAGCATCATACCCCATGGTTTATAATAGTATGTTTCCAACAATCAGCCGAGCGGACTAGCATAGAGCCCTTGAACACAATCAGTGCTCGATCGCATCTTCAAGTATAAATCAAGCTACTTCCACGAATGTAACAATAAAGTATGGCCAAGAATGTAATAAGTTCAATAAGTTCATGATAATAATAATCAATGAATGAACACTTCAATTTAGAATATGAGAGATCAGGAATGACTTATACTATGTTATGCTCATGGAAATAATTCGGCAACATAACGGTACATTTCTTATTTTTCATAAATTAAATTAGGTATCTTGACTCAATTTGGTAAGTCCTAGACCATTATTAATCCATATAAGAATCTTAGAAAATCAACCCGTGGGTCAAACCTTGGGTTAAAGCACTCAAACATTGTGACGGTCTTGTACTGGGCCGTTACGTTCATGTGACAGTCGAGCCTTGATCCGTTAGAATGACTGAATCCAGAAATAATAATTGGACCCAGTTAAATGTGACGGTTGTATATTGGGTCGTTACATGGGCCTGACGGTCCAATATAGATCTGTTACACCGCTAGAACCAGAAAATATCGATAGTGTTGTCTAATCAATTGGGTTTTAATGGTACAACCAACACGGCGTCGTAATGGGAATCCCAGGCTCGCAGAGAATTACGGAGGCCTTGAAACAAGATTTCCTAGTCCATTGGAAGGAATATCCAATAGAGAGGTCCTCATGTTCAAGAATAATGTTCCTATAGTGTAAAGTGTGAACTAATGGCCATATACCGGAATATATGCCATGTACTTAGAGAAAATGACTCTATTGGTAGAGAGAGAATGTGTAGCAACGTGAAACCAAGATAAAATTATGTCCATACATCATTGAAAATCCATGATTTAAAATACAAGACTATATAATTTTGACACATGAAATTAACATAACTTAAAATAACTTAAGATGCTTGTAATCATGCAATTTCTATTATGAATCAGTAAATAAACTTAAAGTCATGATAACAGGTCAAAACTTAGATATCTAAGCTTATTTATAAGTAAACTTCATTGGTTACCATTCTGCCTCGGGCTGACAGAACACAGGGCTCTGACGGTCTAACAAGAGCGCTCCACAATACCTGTGACGGTTTATCGAGGGGCCGTTACAGTAGTGTAATGCTCCTGTTATGGTGCGTCAGAGACAACAGAGGAATTAAAATGCAACAGAGGGTGTGACGGCTTATCGTAAGGCCATTACAGTTTGTGACGGTCTAAGTATGATGCGTCAGAGTCCCTGCTAACAGTATAAAGAAATTAAAAGACTATGATTTGAAACTATGTCATATTTTGAAAAGATTTAACTACCCCAATCATGACAAAATGAAGTAAAGGTCATCTAGATGCATAGGTTGCAGTGAATTGACAAGATAATATTTTTGATCTTTGATTAGGGCTAAGGATATGTATGTATGCATGAACCCACTAAAACATGAAATCCATGATCTATAGTGCATGAAATCAAGCACAATTAGAGGGATTCTATCCTTAACAAGCTATTTTTGCCAATCATGAGATAACCTACCGCTTAACTGGGCTTTAAACTTCTAATTTGAGCCTGAAAGAAGTGCCCTAGTTCTCCCTTTCCAGTGAGTTTCCAGCAACATGTCGCTACTCTAGCTCCTCAGCCTCTTGACCTAAGGATGTGAAATTTTGAGGGTAAGAAGATAAAACTATGGTGAACGAAAAGTTCTAAATAACCAAACTCTAATTACCTCGTTTAGACGTCCTAATCTCTTGATCTTCAGGTGTCTTGTGTTCAGTTTCTTGGGTTGCTAAGGTCCGACCAGCAACTTGGGAAGCTTCAATCTCCTTGGTTGGTTGATCTCCTAGCACGAAATTTGGAGAGCTATTAGTCTAATGTATTATAAATAAAATGGTTCTAAAGAACTTACTCAAAATTCTATCTCCTTACCTTGATTCTTCATGAGCCAAAAGTAAGGGTCGCTCAGTTCAGAACTGGGTCTTATTTATAGAGATTTGGCTAGGGTTTGAGGATTAGATCGATTCTAGAGTCCTTAGATGGCCAAAACCTGATCCCTAAGAGTCCCTAGCAACCTTACATATTCTCCTAATTAGGTCTCTTACAGATAGGATCCCAAAGATCCAATCTTTTTGCTCGTTCTTCTACTCACGGAACTGACAGAGGTGTAACGCATCAGGTCTAGTGCGTTACATAGCTGTAGCGGTCGCCCGATAGACCGTTACATCAAACGTGTATAGAGTTTCAATTTAATAAAAATCTTTTATTCGTTTATCCTTCTAATTATCTATATAAAAGAGTATTTATCTTTAAAATTCATGGATAGGCTAAATAACCTTCTAGAAAATGGGTCAAACATAATGGGCTTGGTCCTTAACCCTGTTGGATCATATTTAGATAGGCTAGGTTTATTAGTTTAACACAATTGGGCCTTATAATAACTTATTGATGTGACACAACCTAGGACTCAACAAGCAAGCACAATTAAGCATTCACAACGGACCGATAATGGCAACCGCTCACCCGATGCTCACTAAGACCCGGGGGTAACTTGGCAATGCCAAGGGGAGGTTGTGTGGGCTGGGCACTTGCTGGTAGAGGGCCAGCAAGGCCAAGGTTTGATTCCCCAAGGGTATGGCTGCCCAAATCAAGGGTCCGACGAAGTGTCAAAGGGCACGGGTTCCACTCTCTTCCCACGATGTTCACTTATAGCAATGAGCTTAAGGATCGGGCTCTCGTCACGGCCAGCGGAGTTTATGAACTAATATTGAAAGAACAAGCATGAATTAGAGCAAAGTTTTGGAGCACTCACTCGACCGGTTTGAAGAAATCGGTCCCGCTCAGAGACGAGGGTGAGCGGGGAAGCGTGGGTTCCCCACACGCCGCGCCGGGGTAGCTTGACCTGTTTAAGCTATTACAACACTACACCTCTCGCAGGAGGGGGGACCTTGGGGTGGGGGTTAATGATATTACAATCAATACTACCTCCACGCAGGGAGGGGCCTTCAGCCGGCCAAGCGGGGAGGGGAAATCAAAGCAAAGAGTGAGGAATAAGTGATGACACCGAATCTGCCTGCTGTTTGCGGATAAGGACAGATAGCCGGTGTTGCAGCTGTAGAACTTGCTCAGGAATTTTGTTGAGGGCAAGACAAGTGGGGATCTCTTCCTCTCTGGAACAGGAGTGCCTCTGAATTTTGCCAATTTCTTCAGGGGTTGCTTCTGGCCTGGGCGGGAGCACGAACAGGGTTGCTGATTCTTGGATTGTCTGCAATAGATTATCAATAGTAAGAAGACGCGGCTGCCCCGACCGTTCCTGAACTCCGAATCAGTCGCCATTAGAACCGTTGGAACCGTGGTTGAGTCCTCTTTACAGAAGAACAAACGGTGATGCCAAAAGATGCCGGTGAATATCAGAGGACTCAGAAAAGTGAGGAGTGGTCGATGCAGATAGTGGGAAGCAGAGTCAAATGCCTGAGGAAGAAAATTGGTAACTTCTTCTGCAAGATGCCGAACGGAGTTCTGCTTCTTGATTCTGAAAGTAGACAGGGAGAGGAAAAAGTTTACAGAAGAGCTCGTGACCTGATTCCTCCAGGGTTTGTCGTGGTGAAACTTTCTCTCTGGATCAGGATCTCTGTAGAGCTAGCTCCTGGTTTCCAACAGTAGGTTGCAGAGGATGCCCCAATAGCTCCCGAACTCAGAATAAGCACCGTTGAGTCGTTGGAACCGTGGACAAGTCCTCTTCGCAGAAAAACTGACGGGGAGGCCAAATGATGTCGGAGAGGACCAGGGAACTTTGAACACTGTTGACAGGTCGGTGCAGACTGTGGGTAACTGGACTGCGAAGCTGAGGGAGAAAATTGATAACGCCTGCTACAGGATGCCGAATGGAGTTCTGCTTCTTGATTATGAAAGTATACAGGAAGGGGAAGAACTTTTTAGAAGAGCTCGTGGCCTGATTCCTCCTGGGTTAGTCGTGGTGAAGCTCTTTCTCCGGCTCAGAACCTCTGCCGGGGCAGATCTGCGTAGTCGTGGAAGAATGGGCTTCTTGGGCAGCACCGAGCTCCGATGGGGACGAGACCACTGCCGTTACGAAGAAGACAGGCAGACGCTTCCAACAATGGCTCTTGGGTTTCTAGGAACATCCGGAGGAGGTCGGGGTCGCTGCTGCAAGCTTCAGGTCTTCTGCAGGTCCTCTTACTCTAGATGGTAGAAGGTGGGGGTGATGGAGGGGAACAAGGGAAGATGGAGAGGATGAGAGGGGGCCGCCCCTAACCAAAGGGGAGGGGTCTTGGGCGCCCTAGGGCTATGGAGGGAAGGGGATTTTTGAATTCAAATGGCCTAGGGAAGTGGAAGGTTGCATGGGGGAGAGGGAAGGGTGCTTGGGAAAGGGATGAGGTGGTTGGAGGGTGACTTAGTGATTGGGGATGCTCCCTTGGGACTAGGGAGTGGAGTAATGGGATGTGTGGGGAAGGGGAGTGGCCTTTAATGGGGGTAGGTGGGAGAGTGGTGGTTGGGAAGGGAGGAGAGAGAAAAATTTTGAAATTGGGTGTGGAGGAGAGAGAAAGTGGAGTGAAAAAGAGATATTAAGAGAGGGAAGGGTGGGGAATCTCTCCCCTAGGGTCTCTCACCCAAAAAATGGAATCTCTCCACTAGATAAGAAGTGTAAACTCTCAAAATGGCAAGTTTTTCATTCATTGATTCATTAGTTCCAAATGAAGGGAATGGGGCCCTATATATAGGCAACCCACATTTTACAATAAGACCCTGACAAAAGACTCAATGACAAATAACCAAGGGGGTTGGGGGGCTCTTGGGCCAAGCCCAATGAAATGGGCCCAATAGCTAACTAAACAACATAATGACACTCAAACTTAGGAAAATAAACACAAGACCTAGGGACATGACTCAAGAAAATGAAAATTACATCAAATGACTCAAATAGAAAGCACAAAAAGGATAATTGGGCCTTTATGGAGAGAGGCCCGAACTCAAATGGTGCCGGAGTGTGAGGAAGACCCGAGTCAAAGGGAGTCACGGGTGATGCCTCCATCAAATCCCGTGGGCTGCGAAGAGCTCGACTCCGTTGAGTAGGGGTCCATCCGGCTGTGGTACTACTCGAGAAGGTCGGGATCCAACTGTTGGAGATCCTCCCGACTCACCCATGAATCCTCCGAAGGAGGCCGATCCTTCCACCTGACGAGATAGCGCTCGTATACCTTGCTCCGAGTGGTAGTGACTTGTTCATCCAATATTTATTCTATGCGTTCACGCTGGGCTCTCTTGGCTAGTGGTCTCTCCTCATAGGTGGGTGCTCTCTCAAGGGAAGGAATAGGCTCAATCTCCTCACTCGGTACCACCGTGGGTCCCTTATATGGCACTAAGTCGGCAACATTGAATGTGGGACTTACCCCATATTCCTCAGGGAGATCTAACTCATAGGCATTTGCACCAATGCGCCTCAGGACCTGGAAGGGACCAGCCCCACGTGGCCTCAATTTGGAGATGGCTCCCGGGAGAGCCTCTCCTTCCTTACCATCACAAAGTCACCCTCATGGAATTCGTTGTGACGCCGATGAGAGTCGGCCCGCCTCTTATAAGTCACATTCTTCTTGCTAATGTGCTTGCGAAAGCTTTATGCAATTTTGTGAATGTAGACATTCTAGGGGTGATGGGTGGACCTGGGCAACCAAAAGTAGACCTATCATGTATGATGCAGTGTAGACTTTGGTAGCCTAGGTGGGCCGGGGCACCCGTAGGTGGCCCTATCATGCAAATTGGTGATAATATAGGGGGACCCGACATCCGTAGATGCCTTTGACATGCTTAAGACCCATGATAAATGAAGGTGGACCAATACATCCGAATATGGGCCACTCATGCTTTCTACTTGACATGTGGGTGGTATGAATGAATAGACCCAACATAGTGTTCATGCCAAGTGGTGTGGTAGGCCTAAACACATGTATGCGTTTCCCAAAGGTGACCTCCATGTGTATAGGTGTGGGACAACCTTTGAACTCCCATTGGAAAGGATCGAATGGATCTAAGAAGGTGGTCATCATGGGGTGGGGCACAACCTTATTACCTAGGGATATGTGGCCCAAGGTCATGGTTCCCAAGGTGTAACCCGGGTCTAGGATGGGGTGGATTGGGTCAAACATGGTGGGGTGGGATAGGGAAAGGTGGGTGGTGGATAAGGTGGTGGGGTCCCATGGTTTCTTTAACCCCCATTGGAAGGGATCAAAGGGATCATAAAAAGGGTTATCGAGGGGGAGGGGCCCTATGTCCTCAAGATCCTCAAGTGGTGATGGGTCATCCTCCTCTAATGAGATAATTGGGCCGAAGTTCTTTGTGAGTGGGTCGGCCATGAGGGGAGGGCTTGACTTTCCACCCGATATAAGAAGCTCCAAATTGAGGAGAAGGTCGGGCTCATCGGGTGTGGGGAGGAATAGAAGGAGGTCGCTAGTGTAGCAACCAATGGTGCAAACCGAGGTGATAGACCCGACACAAAGGTGTAGGAGGTCAAGGCTCCTAGATTGGTGAGCCATGGGGGTCAACAAGCTGGTCAACTCATATTGCCAAGCTAAGACCTTGAGAAGGTCCTTTAAGGTTTCCACTTGGTAGGATGTTTGGATTATGGTGTGATAGGAGGAGATGTGCATTATGGGAAGGTTTTCCTTTATGGGAAGGCAATCGTGGGCCGTGATCTCTCTCATTGGGCTCTTCTTTAGCCAACTAATAAGGGACTCTTCCAAGATGAATTCGGCCTTATCTAGAGGGGGTGGTGGAGGGTGAAGATCCTCGTGCGAGGCTTCCTATTCAATTGGGGCATGTGCGCTCTCCATGGAGGGGATAGGTTCCCGAGAGGTATTTATCTTCATGTGGTAAAGTGGGTGGACTACTTCTTCCAAAGCTAATGGAGTGGGAAGGTTATTTGATGGTGGGGTGATGATGGCCGGGGTATGGTGCACCCGGGGTGGTGAACAAGGGCGGGATTCCCGCGGGTGGGAGAATACAAGGTTGTTGAATTTAAAGGTTCCCGAAAGGTGTAGCTGATGCACTAGGCAATTCCGACGTATTGGGTCGATGTCGGCATTCCTTTCATCTAACCATTTCTTACCTAGGATTATACATGGACCCGCCAATGTTCCCTTTTGACACCAAGCCCCATCCAAATACTTAGTTTTCCCGAACCATTTATGGAATTCAATAAAGACTTGGTCTCCATTGTGCACAATTTGTCCGGTCCTACAAAGAGAGGTAATGATATCGGGGGACACCCAATTTTCAGATTCTAGGTCAATGAAATCAATTTCTACGGGCTCTCCATTAGGTAAGCATGCATGGGATATGATTGGGAGAGGGGCCATGTGACCCAAGACTCAATGGTAACAATGATGGGTTTGACAATGCACGATTCGGACAAGAATGCAAGCATGCCAAAGGACTTGACTTGTAGAGACAAGTCAATGACTTGCTCTGATACCAATTGATGTGACACAACCTAGGACTCAACAAGCAAGCACAATTAAGCATTCAAAATGGACCGATAATGGCAACCGCTCACCCGATGCTCACTAAGACCCGGGGGTAACTTGGCAATGCCAAGGGGAGGTTGTGTGGGCTGGACCCTTGCTGGTAGAGGGCCAGCAAGGCCAAGGTTTGATTCCCCAAGGGTATGGCTGCCCAAATCAAGGGTCCGACAAAGTGCCAAAGGGCACGGGTTCCACTCTCTTCCCACGATGTTCACTTAAAGCAATGAGCTAAAGGATCGGGCTCTCGTCACGGCCAGCGGAGTTTATGAACTAATATTGAAAGAACAAGCATGAATTAGAGCAAAGTTTTGGAGCACTCACTCGACCGGTTTGAAGAAACCGGTCCCGCTCGGAGACGAGGGCGAGCAGGGAAGCGTGGGTTCCCCATACGCCGCGCCGGGGTACCTGACCTGTTTAAGCTATTACAACACTACACCTCTCGCAGGAGGGGGGACCTTGGGGTGGGGGTTAATGATATTACAATCAATACTACCTCCACGCAGGGAGGGGCCTTCAGCCGGCCAAGCGGGGAGGGGAAATCAAAGCAAAGAGTGAGGAATAAGTGATGACACCGAATCTGCCTGCTGTCTGTGGATAAGGACAGATAGCCGGTGTTGTAGCTGTAGAACTTGCTTAGGAATTTTGCTGAGGGCGAGACCAGCGGGGATCTCTTCATCTCTAGAACAGGAGTTCCTCTGAATTTTTTCAATTTCTTCAGGGGTTGCTGCCGGCCTGGGCGGGAGCACGAACAGGGTTGCTGATTCTTAGATTGTCTGCAACAGATTATCAACAGCAGGAAGACGCGGCTGCCCCGACCGTTCCCGAACTCCAAATCAGTCGCCGTTGGAACCGTTAGAACCGTGGGTGAGTCCTCTTTACAAAAGAACAAACGGGGATGCCAAAAGATGCCGGTGAATATCAGAGGACTCAGAAAAGTGAGGAGTGGTCGATGCAGACTGTGGGAAGCAGAGTCGAACGCTTGAGGAAGAAAATTGGTAACTTCTTCTACAGGATGCTGAACGGAGTTCTACTTCTTGGTTCTGAAAGTAGACATGGAGAGGAAGAACTTTGTGGAAGGGCTCGTGGCCTGATTCTTCCGGGGTTTGTCGTGGTGAAACTTTCTCTCCGGATCAGGATCTCTGCAGAGCTAGCTCCTGGTTTCCAACAGCAGGTTGCAGAGGATGCCCCGACAGCTCCCGAACTCAGAATCGAGCACCGTGAGAGTCGTTGGAACCGTGGATGAGTCCTCTTCGCAGAAAAACTGACGGGGAGGCCAAATGATGTCGGAGAGGACCAGGGAACTCTGAACACTGTTGACAGGTCGGTGCAGACTGTGGGTAACTGGACTGCAAAGCTGAGGGAGAAAATTGATAACGCCTGCTACAGGATGTTGAATGGACTTCCGCTTCTTGATTCTGAAAGTAGACAGGAAGGGAAAGAACTTTGTATAAGAGCTCGTGGCCTGATTCCTCCTGGGTTCGTCGTGGTGAAGCTCTTTCTCTGGCTCAGAACCTCTGCCGGGGCAGATCTGCGTAGTCGTGGAAGAATGGGCTTCCTGGGCAGCACAGAGCTCCGATGGGGACGAGACCACTGCCGTTACGAAGTAGACAGGCAGACGCTTCCAACGATGGCTCTTGGGCTTCTTGGAACATCCGGAGGAGGTTGGGGTCGCTGCTGCAAGCTTCAGGTCTTCTGCAGGTCCTCTTACTCTAGATGGTAGAAGGTGGGGGTGATGGAGGGGAACAAGGGAAGTGGAGAGGATGAGAGGGGGCCACCCCTAACCAAAGGGGAGGGGTCTTGGGCGCCCTAGGGCTGTGGAGGGAAGGGGATTTTTGAATTCAAATGGCCTAGGGAAGTGGAGGGTTGCATGGGGGAGAGGGAAGGGTGCTTGGGAAAGGGATGAGGTGGTTGGAGGGTGGCTTAGTGATTGGGGATGCTCCCTTGGGACTAGGGGGTGGAGTAATGGGATGTGTGGGGAAGGGGAGTGGCCTTTAATGGGGGTAGGTGGGAGAGTGGTGGTTGGGAAGGGAGGAGAGAGAAAATTTTTGAAATTGGGTGTGGAGGAGAGAGAAAGTGGAGTGAAAAAGAGAGATTAAGAGAGGGAAGGGTGGGGAATCTCTCCCCTAGGGTCTCTCACCCAAAAAATGGAATCTCTCCACTAGATAAGAAGTGTAAACTCTCAAAATGGCAAGTTTTTCATTCATTGATTCATTAGTTCCAAATGAAGGGAATGGGGCCCTATATATAGGCAACCCACATTTTACAATAAGACCCTGACAAAAGACTCAATGACAAATAACCGAGGGGGTAGGGGGGCTCTTGGGCCAAGCCCAATGAAATGGGCCCAATAGCTAACTAAACAACATAATGACACTCAAACTTATTACCTAGGGATATGTGGCCCAAGGTCATGGTTCCCAAGGTGTAACCCGGGTCTAGGATGGGGTGGATTGGGTCAAACATGGTGGGGTGGGATAGGGAAAGGTGGGTGGTGGATAAGGTGGTGGGGTCCCATGGTTTCTTTAACCCCCATTGGAAGGGATCAAAGGGATCATAAAAAGGGTTATCGAGGGGGAGGGGCCCTATGTCCTCAAGATCCTCAAGTGGTGATGGGTCATCCTCCTCTAATGAGATAATTGGGCCGAAGTTCTTTGTGAGTGGGTCGGCCATGAGGGGAGGGCTTGACTTTCCACCCGATATAAGAAGCTCCAAATTGAGGAGAAGGTCGGGCTCATCGGGTGTGGGGAGGAATAGAAGGAGGTCGCTAGTGTAGCAACCAATGGTGCAAACCGAGGTGATAGACCCGACACAAAGGTGTAGGAGGTCAAGGCTCCTAGATTGGTGAGCCATGGGGGTCAACAAGCTGGTCAACTCATATTGCCAAGCTAAGACCATGAGAAGGTCCTTTAAGGTTTCCACTTGGTAGGATGTTTGGATTATGGTGTGATAGGAGGAGATGTGCATTATGGGAAGGTTTTCCTTTATGGGAAGGCAATCGTGGGCCGTGATCTCTCTCATTGGGCTCTTCTTTAGCCAACTAATAAGGGACTCTTCCAAGATGAATTCGGCCTTATCTAGAGGGGGTGGTGGAGGGTGAAGATCCTCGTGCGAGGCTTCCTCTTCAATTGGGGCATGTGCGCTCTCCATGGAGGGGATAGGTTCCCGAGAGGTATTTATCTTCATGTGGTAAAGTGGGTGGACTACTTCTTCCAAAGCTAATGGAGTGGGAAGGTTATTTGATGGTGGGGTGATGATGGCCGGGGTATGGTGCACCCGGGGTGGTGAACAAGGGCGGGATTCCCGCGGGTGGGAGAATACAAGGTTGTTGAATTTAAAGGTTCCCGAAAGGTGTAGCTGATGCACTAGGCAATTCCGACGTATTGGGTCGATGTCGGCATTCCTTTCATCGAACCATTTCTTACCTAGGATTATACATGGACCCGCCAATGTTCCCTTTTGACACCAAGCCCCATCCAAATACTTAGTTTTCCCGAACCATTTATGGAATTCAATAAAGACTTGGTCTCCATTGTGCACAATTTGTCCGGTCCTACAAAGAGAGGTAATGATATCGGGGGACACCCAATTTTCAGATTCTAGGTCAATGAAATCAATTTCTACGGGCTCTCCATTAGGTAAGCATGCATGGGATATGATTGGGAGAGGGGCCATGTGACCCAAGACTCAATGGTAACAATGATGGGTTTGACAATGCACGATTCGGACAAGAATGCAAGCATGCCAAAGGACTTGACTTGTAGAGACAAGTCAATGACTTGCTCTGATACCAATTGATGTGACACAACCTAGGACTCAACAAGCAAGCACAATTAAGCATTCAAAATGGACCGATAATGGCAACCGCTCACCCGATGCTCACTAAGACCCGGGGGTAACTTGGCAATGCCAAGGGGAGGTTGTGTGGGCTGGACCCTTGCTGGTAGAGGGCCAGCAAGGCCAAGGTTTGATTCCCCAAGGGTATGGCTGCCCAAATCAAGGGTCCGACAAAGTGCCAAAGGGCACGGGTTCCACTCTCTTCCCACGATGTTCACTTAAAGCAATGAGCTAAAGGATCGGGCTCTCGTCACGGCCAGCGGAGTTTATGAACTAATATTGAAAGAACAAGCATGAATTAGAGCAAAGTTTTGGAGCACTCACTCGACCGGTTTGAAGAAACCGGTCCCGCTCGGAGACGAGGGCGAGCAGGGAAGCGTGGGTTCCCCATACGCCGCGCCGGGGTACCTGACCTGTTTAAGCTATTACAACACTACACCTCTCGCAGGAGGGGGGACCTTGGGGTGGGGGTTAATGATATTACAATCAATACTACCTCCACGCAGGGAGGGGCCTTCAGCCGGCCAAGCGGGGAGGGGAAATCAAAGCAAAGAGTGAGGAATAAGTGATGACACCGAATCTGCCTGCTGTCTGTGGATAAGGACAGATAGCCGGTGTTGTAGCTGTAGAACTTGCTTAGGAATTTTGCTGAGGGCGAGACCAGCGGGGATCTCTTCATCTCTAGAACAGGAGTTCCTCTGAATTTTTTCAATTTCTTCAGGGGTTGCTGCCGGCCTGGGCGGGAGCACGAACAGGGTTGCTGATTCTTAGATTGTCTGCAACAGATTATCAACAGCAGGAAGACGCGGCTGCCCCGACCGTTCCCGAACTCCAAATCAGTCGCCGTTGGAACCGTTAGAACCGTGGGTGAGTCCTCTTTACAAAAGAACAAACGGGGATGCCAAAAGATGCCGGTGAATATCAGAGGACTCAGAAAAGTGAGGAGTGGTCGATGCAGACTGTGGGAAGCAGAGTCGAACGCTTGAGGAAGAAAATTGGTAACTTCTTCTACAGGATGCTGAACGGAGTTCTACTTCTTGGTTCTGAAAGTAGACATGGAGAGGAAGAACTTTGTGGAAGGGCTCGTGGCCTGATTCTTCCGGGGTTTGTCGTGGTGAAACTTTCTCTCCGGATCAGGATCTCTGCAGAGCTAGCTCCTGGTTTCCAACAGCAGGTTGCAGAGGATGCCCCGACAGCTCCCGAACTCAGAATCGAGCACCGTGAGAGTCGTTGGAACCGTGGATGAGTCCTCTTCGCAGAAAAACTGACGGGGAGGCCAAATGATGTCGGAGAGGACCAGGGAACTCTGAACACTGTTGACAGGTCGGTGCAGACTGTGGGTAACTGGACTGCAAAGCTGAGGGAGAAAATTGATAACGCCTGCTACAGGATGTTGAATGGACTTCCGCTTCTTGATTCTGAAAGTAGACAGGAAGGGAAAGAACTTTGTATAAGAGCTCGTGGCCTGATTCCTCCTGGGTTCGTCGTGGTGAAGCTCTTTCTCTGGCTCAGAACCTCTGCCGGGGCAGATCTGCGTAGTCGTGGAAGAATGGGCTTCCTGGGCAGCACAGAGCTCCGATGGGGACGAGACCACTGCCGTTACGAAGTAGACAGGCAGACGCTTCCAACGATGGCTCTTGGGCTTCTTGGAACATCCGGAGGAGGTTGGGGTCGCTGCTGCAAGCTTCAGGTCTTCTGCAGGTCCTCTTACTCTAGATGGTAGAAGGTGGGGGTGATGGAGGGGAACAAGGGAAGTGGAGAGGATGAGAGGGGGCCACCCCTAACCAAAGGGGAGGGGTCTTGGGCGCCCTAGGGCTGTGGAGGGAAGGGGATTTTTGAATTCAAATGGCCTAGGGAAGTGGAGGGTTGCATGGGGGAGAGGGAAGGGTGCTTGGGAAAGGGATGAGGTGGTTGGAGGGTGGCTTAGTGATTGGGGATGCTCCCTTGGGACTAGGGGGTGGAGTAATGGGATGTGTGGGGAAGGGGAGTGGCCTTTAATGGGGGTAGGTGGGAGAGTGGTGGTTGGGAAGGGAGGAGAGAGAAAATTTTTGAAATTGGGTGTGGAGGAGAGAGAAAGTGGAGTGAAAAAGAGAGATTAAGAGAGGGAAGGGTGGGGAATCTCTCCCCTAGGGTCTCTCACCCAAAAAATGGAATCTCTCCACTAGATAAGAAGTGTAAACTCTCAAAATGGCAAGTTTTTCATTCATTGATTCATTAGTTCCAAATGAAGGGAATGGGGCCCTATATATAGGCAACCCACATTTTACAATAAGACCCTGACAAAAGACTCAATGACAAATAACCGAGGGGGTAGGGGGGCTCTTGGGCCAAGCCCAATGAAATGGGCCCAATAGCTAACTAAACAACATAATGACACTCAAACTTATTACCTAGGGATATGTGGCCCAAGGTCATGGTTCCCAAGGTGTAACCCGGGTCTAGGATGGGGTGGATTGGGTCAAACATGGTGGGGTGGGATAGGGAAAGGTGGGTGGTGGATAAGGTGGTGGGGTCCCATGGTTTCTTTAACCCCCATTGGAAGGGATCAAAGGGATCATAAAAAGGGTTATCGAGGGGGAGGGGCCCTATGTCCTCAAGATCCTCAAGTGGTGATGGGTCATCCTCCTCTAATGAGATAATTGGGCCGAAGTTCTTTGTGAGTGGGTCGGCCATGAGGGGAGGGCTTGACTTTCCACCCGATATAAGAAGCTCCAAATTGAGGAGAAGGTCGGGCTCATCGGGTGTGGGGAGGAATAGAAGGAGGTCGCTAGTGTAGCAACCAATGGTGCAAACCGAGGTGATAGACCCGACACAAAGGTGTAGGAGGTCAAGGCTCCTAGATTGGTGAGCCATGGGGGTCAACAAGCTGGTCAACTCATATTGCCAAGCTAAGACCATGAGAAGGTCCTTTAAGGTTTCCACTTGGTAGGATGTTTGGATTATGGTGTGATAGGAGGAGATGTGCATTATGGGAAGGTTTTCCTTTATGGGAAGGCAATCGTGGGCCGTGATCTCTCTCATTGGGCTCTTCTTTAGCCAACTAATAAGGGACTCTTCCAAGATGAATTCGGCCTTATCTAGAGGGGGTGGTGGAGGGTGAAGATCCTCGTGCGAGGCTTCCTCTTCAATTGGGGCATGTGCGCTCTCCATGGAGGGGATAGGTTCCCGAGAGGTATTTATCTTCATGTGGTAAAGTGGGTGGACTACTTCTTCCAAAGCTAATGGAGTGGGAAGGTTATTTGATGGTGGGGTGATGATGGCCGGGGTATGGTGCACCCGGGGTGGTGAACAAGGGCGGGATTCCCGCGGGTGGGAGAATACAAGGTTGTTGAATTTAAAGGTTCCCGAAAGGTGTAGCTGATGCACTAGGCAATTCCGACGTATTGGGTCGATGTCGGCATTCCTTTCATCGAACCATTTCTTACCTAGGATTATACATGGACCCGCCAATGTTCCCTTTTGACACCAAGCCCCATCCAAATACTTAGTTTTCCCGAACCATTTATGGAATTCAATAAAGACTTGGTCTCCATTGTGCACAATTTGTCCGGTCCTACAAAGAGAGGTAATGATATCGGGGGACACCCAATTTTCAGATTCTAGGTCAATGAAATCAATTTCTACGGGCTCTCCATTAGGTAAGCATGCATGGGATATGATTGGGAGAGGGGCCATGTGACCCAAGACTCAATGGTAACAATGATGGGTTTGACAATGCACGATTCGGACAAGAATGCAAGCATGCCAAAGGACTTGACTTGTAGAGACAAGTCAATGACTTGCTCTGATACCAATTGATGTGACACAACCTAGGACTCAACAAGCAAGCACAATTAAGCATTCAAAATGGACCGATAATGGCAACCGCTCACCCGATGCTCACTAAGACCCGGGGGTAACTTGGCAATGCCAAGGGGAGGTTGTGTGGGCTGGACCCTTGCTGGTAGAGGGCCAGCAAGGCCAAGGTTTGATTCCCCAAGGGTATGGCTGCCCAAATCAAGGGTCCGACAAAGTGCCAAAGGGCACGGGTTCCACTCTCTTCCCACGATGTTCACTTAAAGCAATGAGCTAAAGGATCGGGCTCTCGTCACGGCCAGCGGAGTTTATGAACTAATATTGAAAGAACAAGCATGAATTAGAGCAAAGTTTTGGAGCACTCACTCGACCGGTTTGAAGAAACCGGTCCCGCTCGGAGACGAGGGCGAGCAGGGAAGCGTGGGTTCCCCATACGCCGCGCCGGGGTACCTGACCTGTTTAAGCTATTACAACACTACACCTCTCGCAGGAGGGGGGACCTTGGGGTGGGGGTTAATGATATTACAATCAATACTACCTCCACGCAGGGAGGGGCCTTCAGCCGGCCAAGCGGGGAGGGGAAATCAAAGCAAAGAGTGAGGAATAAGTGATGACACCGAATCTGCCTGCTGTCTGTGGATAAGGACAGATAGCCGGTGTTGTAGCTGTAGAACTTGCTTAGGAATTTTGCTGAGGGCGAGACCAGCGGGGATCTCTTCATCTCTAGAACAGGAGTTCCTCTGAATTTTTTCAATTTCTTCAGGGGTTGCTGCCGGCCTGGGCGGGAGCACGAACAGGGTTGCTGATTCTTAGATTGTCTGCAACAGATTATCAACAGCAGGAAGACGCGGCTGCCCCGACCGTTCCCGAACTCCAAATCAGTCGCCGTTGGAACCGTTAGAACCGTGGGTGAGTCCTCTTTACAAAAGAACAAACGGGGATGCCAAAAGATGCCGGTGAATATCAGAGGACTCAGAAAAGTGAGGAGTGGTCGATGCAGACTGTGGGAAGCAGAGTCGAACGCTTGAGGAAGAAAATTGGTAACTTCTTCTACAGGATGCTGAACGGAGTTCTACTTCTTGGTTCTGAAAGTAGACATGGAGAGGAAGAACTTTGTGGAAGGGCTCGTGGCCTGATTCTTCCGGGGTTTGTCGTGGTGAAACTTTCTCTCCGGATCAGGATCTCTGCAGAGCTAGCTCCTGGTTTCCAACAGCAGGTTGCAGAGGATGCCCCGACAGCTCCCGAACTCAGAATCGAGCACCGTGAGAGTCGTTGGAACCGTGGATGAGTCCTCTTCGCAGAAAAACTGACGGGGAGGCCAAATGATGTCGGAGAGGACCAGGGAACTCTGAACACTGTTGACAGGTCGGTGCAGACTGTGGGTAACTGGACTGCAAAGCTGAGGGAGAAAATTGATAACGCCTGCTACAGGATGTTGAATGGACTTCCGCTTCTTGATTCTGAAAGTAGACAGGAAGGGAAAGAACTTTGTATAAGAGCTCGTGGCCTGATTCCTCCTGGGTTCGTCGTGGTGAAGCTCTTTCTCTGGCTCAGAACCTCTGCCGGGGCAGATCTGCGTAGTCGTGGAAGAATGGGCTTCCTGGGCAGCACAGAGCTCCGATGGGGACGAGACCACTGCCGTTACGAAGTAGACAGGCAGACGCTTCCAACGATGGCTCTTGGGCTTCTTGGAACATCCGGAGGAGGTTGGGGTCGCTGCTGCAAGCTTCAGGTCTTCTGCAGGTCCTCTTACTCTAGATGGTAGAAGGTGGGGGTGATGGAGGGGAACAAGGGAAGTGGAGAGGATGAGAGGGGGCCACCCCTAACCAAAGGGGAGGGGTCTTGGGCGCCCTAGGGCTGTGGAGGGAAGGGGATTTTTGAATTCAAATGGCCTAGGGAAGTGGAGGGTTGCATGGGGGAGAGGGAAGGGTGCTTGGGAAAGGGATGAGGTGGTTGGAGGGTGGCTTAGTGATTGGGGATGCTCCCTTGGGACTAGGGGGTGGAGTAATGGGATGTGTGGGGAAGGGGAGTGGCCTTTAATGGGGGTAGGTGGGAGAGTGGTGGTTGGGAAGGGAGGAGAGAGAAAATTTTTGAAATTGGGTGTGGAGGAGAGAGAAAGTGGAGTGAAAAAGAGAGATTAAGAGAGGGAAGGGTGGGGAATCTCTCCCCTAGGGTCTCTCACCCAAAAAATGGAATCTCTCCACTAGATAAGAAGTGTAAACTCTCAAAATGGCAAGTTTTTCATTCATTGATTCATTAGTTCCAAATGAAGGGAATGGGGCCCTATATATAGGCAACCCACATTTTACAATAAGACCCTGACAAAAGACTCAATGACAAATAACCGAGGGGGTAGGGGGGCTCTTGGGCCAAGCCCAATGAAATGGGCCCAATAGCTAACTAAACAACATAATGACACTCAAACTTAGGAAAATAAACACAAGACCCAGGGACATGACTCAAGAAAATGAAAATTACATCAAATGAATCAAATAGAAAGCACAAAAAGGATAATTGGGCCTTTATGGAGAGAGGCCCGAACTCAAATGGTGCCGGAGTGTGAGGAAGACCCGAGCCAAAGGGAGTCACGGGTGATGCCTCCATCACTTATTAATCCAATAATATATTTATTAATTTATTTAGGCCTTTATAAATTCCAGAAAATTATTAAATAACCCAGAAATTACTTATGTAAATTTTGGGGCACTACACCAAACCCATTGGGTTCCTCAAAACCATTATAAATACCTGGCCATAACCCCTGGGATTGTTCTATTTTCTCCATCGAAACCCTGTTGATGCTACTCTGCTGTTGCTTCATCTGCCTAGAGCTAGTTCAATTGAGAGGCTTTTGGAGTTGCTACTACTACCCTCAAGAAGCCTCCTTACTGCTACTACTAGCTGTAAGAGACATATCCGAGTAGAGCCTTTCTATTCCGAATACTGCTGCTGCAAAATATTGTATAGCTATAGCATATTAATCCATCTAAGAAGCCTGGAAGTTGCTACTACGCAGCCACTGGTTACTCCATCCTATTGATCGAAGAGGGTCTTCTATCAAGCTCGGTGGAAGACAGAGCCCTATTCCCTACTCAAATTCTTCAATCCAAAGTCAATCCAAGGTAGGTGTTCTCGACATCAAGCTAAAGCAGTCAATATTAAACCTTAATAAGATCTTTGCATATATATATATATCTTGATCTCTTAATGCATCCGTAGGTGATCTCTCTCATGTAAAAACATTAGCAATAAAATCTGGCATGATCATGTTTTACGTAGGTTTTCTCAAGTTCTATGCATATATTTTCACGTTGATTTAATGGTTCTGTTTCAATTTTTGGATTCTCAGTGAAATGGCGACCCGATCATGGGCGCTATTCCGAATTTGCGACCGTGTAACAGTCGCTACTTTCTTGATTAATTATTAAACCAGCATGATTCAAAATTTAATGACTTGAAATATGGACATCTAAACACTAACATGCGTGCATGGCTGGGCTACTGGTATTTTTCTCTATCTATTCATGTACTTGTCCTTGGAAAATTATTTGATTTGGAAAAATGTCACTATTCATGCCATTATACATTTATTGAATTACACGACTATTGGACCGTCGCTAATCCAACAGAGCGCCCCTTGTTTAGGCGCAAATTCTTGAAACATGGCATAGCCATGGGCGCCATTTAACTGGTGTACAGAAACCTGTTATAATAATAAAACAATGGATCTCACGACTTAACAAAAAGTCATCGTTTGATGAAATAAATACTGTGGGCTTGGGTGCTATTTAACAAATAGGGACTTAACCCCAGGCACCATTTAACCTGATGAATATTAAATGGTTATATGGTTGAAACTGAATACCAACTTTTATATACACTAAACGATGAACTGGATTTAAGAATTCCCGGATTTATATACACTAAAGGGTGAACTGGATTTAAGAGTTGGTGGCCATATGGCAGGCGCCAATTCTTCTTTCCCTATTTTTCCTGATTTTCTGTAAACCCATCACAGTGGGTTGGTATTTTGGCACTATATTCCAGTCTGTGAGTATAGTCTCACATTTTTTGGTGCTTTATCGATATTCCACTATTTCTCAGTGATAGATGAACCCTCCGCGGGATATTCCTTCCTTCGGAATGGTGAATTTATCATAGAGACCTCCGTAAGTCTCTTCGTAGCTTTGGATTCCCTCAAGGTCGATTGAGCTGGTTGTACCACTAAAAACCCATGACACTTTTGATTTCCATGTCACTTTAAAGATACATTGTATACCGGCCCTCATGACATGCTATTTGGATGCCATGAGATTAATTCTTGTGTTAATGGAATGGAAACCATACCCTTAAAATTCCTTAAGAATTATGTGCCCTACTCGTGGACACTAATTCTATCTACCTTGTCTTGTACAAAGAACAAGTGACCACATGAAGCATCGTTATTTCCTTACCCAGTTTATCTCAGATTTATCTCGAGTTAGATATATCATGCATTTTTATGGTTAACTTCTCTATTAGTCTATGACACTCTGTACCCTTTGGGAATCTTCTTATCAATAACTCGAGAACATAACCCTTTGACTCTGTATTGGCCATATCTGATTCTGAAACATTAAGGGCTATGGGTCCGCGACTATCAATGTCAGGTAGGACGGAAGTCCAGTTCTGTAATGCATGGGAAAACTCTAGGTGTGGCATTGCACCAAAGTCTGCCATTCTGTATTTGTGTTATTCTGTTGTTCTGTTATTCTGATAATTTAAATATTTTGCTAGACTAATTATTTCTGCTTATTATTATTGAAATTCTGATACTTTCTGGCTAATTCTCTAAAATTATGTTCATCTATAACTTCTACCCTTGATTATTTCTGAGAATGATCCTTGGCTCAGCATGGAAATTATTTCATTTCTCTTGAGCTTATAACTGCCTTTGGCCTAGATATCCATCCTTTCTATTAGATTGATCATCATGATTTTTGAAGTTATATCGTTTCATACATTGCATCATCATGAACATGATGAATTGGCTAATCACTTATGTTCTACTTGACGAGGGATGTAATTCCTACTGAGCGTTTTGCTCACCAGTCTATTTTAATATTTTTCAGATAATAATGCCGAACACAATCAATCAGACGGGTAAGGGCAAGAGTGATTAGTGCTATGGAGAATCGAGTTGGTGTCTTTTATTTTATTGAGTCTTGTCCTGTCACTTGAGTCTTTCCTTTTTATTAAGTGTGTTTGAGTCTTTTTCATTTAAATTTGTAAGTTGAGTCAGAGATGTAATTTTGGCATTTGATATTAATAAGAATTATGTTTTATCAACTTTGTCTAGCCGTGGAATGTTGTGTCTTATGTTGCTCTGATTGTTCACGATTGTATCGCTGCCACATTCCGAACTACACGTTCCGCTGCTATCGGTTCGGGGCGTGACAGTTTGTGGTATCTAAGCCTAGGTTTATTAAACCCTAGGTCTTGACTATAGGTTGCCATAAGTTCTAAGTTCAACCCCATTATTACCTGGTGAGTTTATCGGGGCGTAATAGTTTGTGGTATCATAGCCTAGGTTTATTAAACCCTAGGTCTTGACTATAGGTTGCCATAAGTTCTAAGTTCAACCCCATTATTACCATGGGCTAAGAGCTAAAGAAAAAGAAATCAAAATACTAATAAGAGTAGCTTATGAAGATAGCATAACTTCCACGGGAATTACTTGATAAACTTACATGGGATTGTTTTTATTTTGTAGAACTATATAGATAACAATGGCCGCCGAGCGTGCCCAATGGAGTGATATGCAAAGGATGGTTCAGAGGTTGACTCAGGCTCTTCAGCAAGTAGCCGAGGGTGGAGCAAATCGTGGAGTCGGAGAATTGCATCGCGAGTTTCGGAGCCTCAATCCCCCTAGGTTTAGTGGGACCCCTGATCCTGATGTGGCAGAAGATTGGACTAAGGAGATGGAGAGAATTTTTCGAGTAATGCAATGTTCGGACCAAGATAAGGTCCTTTTGGTAACTTTCCAATTGGAAAAGGATGCGAGGGCTTGGTGGGAGTCCGTAGAAGCCACCTTGCCAAATGACCAGGTAGCATGGGTAGAATTCTTAGAGCACTTTAATGAGAAGTATTTCTCGGAGAGAGTCTGGAAAAGAAAGGTAGGAGAATTTGTTTCTCTCAAACAAAGGAGTATGACTGTGGTAGAATATGAGGCACAGTTCTCAAGGCTATCTCGATATGCGCCTCATTTAATAATGACGGAGAAGATGAAGGCTAAGAGGTTCTTGAATGGTCTAAGACTACAATACATACCCCAATTAGCATCGATGGATGTCCAATCATATTTCGAGATGGTAAGGAGAGCTCAATTATTGGAGGATGCTATGGAGTTATCCGACAAGGTTAAAGCGAGAATGGAAAATAAGAAAGTAGGTAATGGCAATAAGAGGCCTAACGAGGGAAATGACATTCCAAACAAGAAGAAGCCTAAAGAAGAGAAGTGCAAGCATTGTGGTAATGAAGGTCATCAATCCGAGAAGTGTCGCTGGAAGAACGGAGCTTATTTCCGCTGTGGAAGCCAAGAACATAAGGTATCCGAGTGTCTCCTCCCGAAAGATCAACCTTAGCAGGCAAAGGATCGTAAGAAGGAACGATGTCAAGGACGAATGCAAGTAATAAGACGAATCGAGCCTGCTGACCATGAAGTAGCTAGAGGTACCCCTTAACCTAAGCCTAACTACCTTAGTTTAATTTTGCTAGCATGACTAGATGATCTTGTTTTGCGACTGAGGAATAGAAAACTAGATGCCCCATTGATATATACATATTGGGAATGAATATACGATTAAATTTGGGGACCAAATTCTTTTAAGTGGGGGAGGGCGTAGCAACCCTGGTAAATTAAAGGGCTAGAAAGTCTAAGTAAATTAAAACCAACAATTAGTTAAGACCTAGACCTTGTGTACAACCCCGTGATTCCCTAATGGGCCTTACAAAAAGATCCCGTAGATCCTACCCTTAAATTTTAAGGGATTATGAATTTAGGATTATTTTAAGTAGCCATTTAAAGTCATTATGTATTTTTATTTGAATTAATAAATCAATAAACCTTGGAGAAAATATCAATTTATATTTTATTAATAATTTAGAAATTTTAATATTTCATATTTATTCCGTTATATTTTTATTTAAAGGAAAAAGGGTATAAAGATAAGTTTGAATACATTAAAGATAAATACAAGATAAGAGAATGGGTATTTATACGATTTTGGTCTTTTGGAGTGTTACTGGCAAAAGGAAAAGGGGTGAATAGCGCCCTATCATACAACGTCCAAAATAATGTCGTTATTTTATTGAACGTGAATAGTGTGTGAATAGTGTCCTTTTTTATTTTTAAGGAATTTTGTAAAACTAATTATATGAAAAAATATATAACAATGGAAGGATCTTACCCATAAAATTTCATAACGATACCCCATCAAATAAAAAAGATAAAAATCCCCAAACATTGTAACTATTACAAATCAACGTGAAATGGAGAATAACGCCCATATGAGGGGCGCTATTTTGTTAAAAACGACTTGTCAGTGGACGTTATTTCTTAGAAGGTGACTTTCAAGTGGACGCTAATTTTTAAAACGTGGCTTTGGTTTGGACGCCAATTTCTTAAAGTTAAAACAAGGAAACTATCGGCCGTGTTTCACTCTAACTAGGAAGTAATTGGGTTTCGGAAGGGATTAACGTGGGAAATCCTAATACTATTAAGACTCGTACTAGGAAGTTTGAGTCCCAATCGAACTCCAAACCCATTGGGTTCCCCGAAACCACTATAAATACCCGGCCATAACCCCTGGTATTGTTCTATTTTCGCCATCGAAACCCTGTTGATGCTACTCTGATGTTGCTTCGTCTGCCTAGAGCTAGTTCAATTGAGGGGCTTTTGGAGTTGCTACTGCTACCCTCAAGAAGCCTCCTTACTGCTACTACTAGCTGTAAGAGACATATCTGAGAAGAGCCTTTCTATTCCGAATACTGCTGCTACAAAATATTGTTTAGCTGCAGCATATTAATCCATCTAAGAAGCCTAGAAGTTGCTACTACGTAGCCACCAGTTACTCCATCCTATTGATTAAAGAGGGTCTTCTATCAAGCTCAGTGGAAGACAGAGCCCTATTCCCTACTCAAATTCTTCAATCCAAAGTCAATCCAAGGTAGGTGATCTCGACATCAAGCTAAAGCAGTTAATATTAAACCTTAATAAGATCTTTGCATATATATATATATATATCTTTATCTCTTAATGCATCCGTAGGTGATCTCTCTCAAGTAAAAACAGTAGCAATAAAATCTGGCATGATCATGTTTTACGTAGGTTTTCTCAAGTTCTATGCATATACTTTCACGTTGATTTAATGGCTTCTGTTTCAATTTTTGGATTCTCAGTGAAATAGCGACACGATCATGGGCGCTATTCCGAATTTGCGACCATGTAACAGTCGCTACTTTCTTGATTAATTATTAAACCAGCATGATTCAAAATTTAATAACTTGAAATATGGACATCTAAACACTGACATGTGTGCATGGCTGGGCTACTGGTATTTTTCTCTATCTATTCATGTACTTGTCCTTGGAAAATTTTTGGATTTGGAAAAACATCACTATTCATGCCATTATACATTTATTGAATTACATGACTATTGGACCGTCGCTAATCCAATAGAGCGCCCCTTGTTTGGGCGCAAATTCTTGAAACATGGCATAGCCATGGGCACCATTTAACTGGTGTACAAAAACCTGTTATAATAATAAAACAATGGATCTCACGACTTAACAAAAAGTCATCGTTTGATGAAATAAAGACTATGGGCTTGGGTGCTATTTAACAAATAGGGACTTAACCCTGGGCACCATTTAACCTGATGAATATGAAATGGTTATATGGTTGAAACTGAATACCATATTTTATATACACTAAATGATGAACTAGATTTAAGAATTCCTGGATTTATATACACTAAAGGGTGAACTGGATTTAAGAGTTGGTGGCCATATGGCAGGCGCCAATTCTTCTTTCCCAGTTTTTCATGATTTTCTGTAAACCCATCACAGTGGGTTGGTATTTTGGCACTATATTCCAGTCCGTGAGTATAGTCTCACGTTTTTCGGTGCTTTATTGATATTTCACTATTTCTCGGTGATAGATGAACCCTCCGCGAGATATTCTTTCCTTCGGACTGGTGAATTTATCATAGAGACCTCCGTAAGTCTCATCGTAGCCTTGGATTCCCTCAAAGTCGATTGAGCTGGTTGTACCACTAAAAATCCATGACACTTTTGATTGCCATGTCACTCTAAAGATACATGGTATACCGGCCCTCATGACATGCTATTTGGATGCCATGAGATTAATTCTGGAGTTAATGGAATGGAAACCATACCATTAATATTCCTTAAGAATTATGTGCCCTACTCGTGGACACTAATTCTATCTACCTTGTCTTGTACAGAGAACAAGCGACCACATGAAGCATCGTTATTTTCTTACCTTGTTTATCTCAGATTTATCTCAAGTTAGATATATCATGCATTTTTATGGTTAACTTCTCTATTAGTCTATGACACTCTATACCCTTTGGGAATCTTCTTATCAATAACTCGAGAACATAACCCTTTGACTCTGTATTGGCCATAGCTGATTCTGAAACATTAAGGGTTGTGGGTCCGCGACTATCAATGTCAGGTAGGACGGAAGTCCAGTTCTGTAATGCATGGGAAAACTCTGGGTGTGGCATTGCACCAAAGTCTATCATTCTGTATTTCTGTTATTCTATTGTTCTGTTATTCTGTTATTCTGATAATTTAAATATTCTGCTAGACTAATTATTTCTGCTTATTATTATTGAAATTATGATATTTTCTGGCCAATTCTCTAAAGTTATGTTCATCTATAACTTCTACCCTTGATTATTTCTGGCAATGATCCTTGGCACATCATGGAAATTATTTCATTTCTCTTGAGCTTATAACTGCCTTTGGCCTAGATATCCATCCTTTCTGTTAGATTGATCATCATGATTTTTGAAGTTATATCGTTTTATACATTGCATCATCACGAACATGATAAATTGGCTAATCACTTATATTCTACTTGACAAGAGATGTAATTCCTACTGAGTGTTTCGCTCACCAGTCTATTTTAATATTTTTCAGGTAATAATGTCGAAGACAATCGATCAGACGGGAAAGGGCAAGAGTGATTAGTGCTATGGAGAATCGAGTCGGTGTCTTTTATTTTATTGAGTCTTGTCCTGTCACTTGAGTCTTTCCTTTTTATTAAGTGTGTTTGAGCCTTTTTCATTTAAATTTGTAAGTTGAGTCAAAGATGTATGATGCGGGACGGACACGCGACCTGGGACTGAAGTCGTGGACCGTGCGCGGTTGAGAAACCGACCGTGAGTCTCGGGTATCGGCCTTTCCGCGTTAACTCGGGTCGAGTCACGGGATGGTCACTCACTCTCGCTCTCGCAGCAGTGATAAAATGATAACAAGCTAGATACTCTACCACTCAAGCAACAGCATATACAAAAATATACGAGTAAAACAATGCCTACGAGGAGGGTAGCAAGTGTACCTCCACGCTCCGGGCGTGGGGAAGACGTTTCCGGCCAAGTACAGTAACTCCCGATAACAATGGTAAAAGTTAACTACAACAGTGAAATCTATTACCCACTCCACGCAGAGAGGTAAAGGGCTACAAGTGGGGCCCGGGAGGACCGACCCTGAGTTGACGGGCAGCAATCTGGAGGTGCGTACGGCACGAACTCGGCTTGCTGGTCCGACTCGACACTATTCCAACTCGGTGCTGCGCCAACTCGGTTGCTGACTCACTGGACTGCAAGCAACGGTTTCCAAAGGAACGTCGCCTTCATAAGATCTTCTGGAGGCGCCGCTTGGCTGGGACGATGGCAGGACGTCCCCGAACGACTTCCTGAAGTGGCGGCTCCTGAAGTTGATTTTTGATATTTATTTCTGAATTTCTCCTGAGCTGTAATTTCAAACCTGCACAGGGAATAGATCTACAAGCTTCGGCGACACGAATTACGACGCTCAGATCCGGAGGTCGAGGCGTGGCTGGTACCGTTAGAAAGAGCACTCATAGATCTACAACATATATTTTTGACAGCTCCATCCACTGAACGGATTGAAAATGAATATGAGTGTAACACTACTTTTGTTTCTGACTCGGACTGACAGACACACAGGGCAGTAAGGGATCTTCCTGAAACTGACCTTTGACCAAAGGGAAAATGATTTTTCTAGACTCCACGAAAATTATGGTGGAAGAGGATATATGTGTGGAACACTGAGTAATGTTTTGAGATTTTCTAAAAATTTAGAAGGGGTGGGGAAAATGCGACAAGGTGACTCTGTCCTGTAGATCTGTAAAAAGGGCAGATTACTGAGAGGACAAACAAAAATATGGGAAAAATACCTAATGACTTCCAAATGACACGAAATTTGAACTGGAGGTTAAGGGAGGTGGACAGAACAAACCTTCAAAATTAGGGCTAGATCAGACAACAAGAACAAAAGATAAAAATCCAGAGGTGAGGTTCTGTCCTGATGGAGATAGATTTCCGATGTAGCGGCGGTGGCGGCGCGACGACGGCACGAACGGCGGCGGCGGTAGTAGAGGGGAACTCAGAGGGGCTAAGGAGAATGGGCTTCACACCCTGGAGGGCTGGAGGAAGAAGATGAATAGCAGGCGGAGGAGAGAGGGGCGCACCTAGGCTCCTTGGGGCAAATGTCAATTTTCTATTCATTAATTCATGAATTGGGAAAATACAAAGTAATTATATGAAATGTAAAATGACTCATAATATCCTCGGATCTAGGTTAGGGAGGGGTAACTAGGGATAGAACTAATTAGTTCTAATCAAGTGATTTTTACAAATAAAATAAAATTCTAAAGGGAGGGGGGCGCCCCCTTGACCAAGGGGCCATGGTAGGTAGCCTCCCTTTGACATTTTCAACCACTTGTCTCCCATGTGTCCAATTGACCTTCTAGATACGACCAAGGACTTTGACCAGCCCCACATGGACCCATATGGCTTATGTGGACCAATGGGGAAGGAGTGAGGGCCCCCTTGTGTAGACACGCCAATTTTGACATTGTGGTGAGTAGATCTCGTATTATATTATGATGCCCTAAAGCGGCCCTCCCAGTCGAATTTTTTAAATGGTCTTCAATTTTCTGACAAAGTTGAATAATGGTGAAATATGCATTCATGGTCCGAGTACATTGTTGGTCTGAACATATATATATAACAAAGGTTCGTGCATCTTCATAACAAGTCTGTACGTTCGTCAGTTGTGTCAACACAAGTCTGTATATTCTTCTCTTCAAAGTCTAAGCATAGCAAGTCTGTACGTCCAAAGCAAACATGTCCTAAAGTGAATAATCAGAAAAGGTTAGAAAAATACACAAAAAAAAGAAAAGCTCATAAAAAAAGGCTTATTAGAAAATTCAAAAAATAAAATAATAATAATAAATAAAATAAAAAGGGGGTATTAAAAATACAAAAAAATTTTGAAAAGATTATTTAAAATCTAGAAAAATTGAGAAAAGGTTAAAAAATATATAACTTAAATATATATATACAAGGTTGTAAATACATATATTTAAAATCGTTTTACATATTAAGTTTTGTTTTAATAAGTTTAAACAAAAAAAAAGCAAAAAAGTAATATTATATGTACTAATTATTTACCTCATCCTAATAATTTCCTCACTAAAACCTCCTCAATTATCTTCCCGTCTTATCACTGGCGAAACCAACCACCTCCAAACATGATTCCCCCACTCTTTTGTTCTCTCTTCCCACCATCTGAGAATCTATCACGTCCCTCCATTTCTCTTCCTGTTTCTTCCCTCTTTCTCACGACACATGCACCCCACACACTATTCATATCCCTCTCCTTCACGGCACACACATACACACTACTGTTATCACCCTCACTCTCATGACACACACATTCCCTTTCTCCCCCCGTGACCCTCACTCCCCTTGACTGGCACCCCCGCAAGCTCACCCTCTCTTTCTCTCCACAATCACCCCCCATCTCACCATGGTGAAGACCACCGGAGCACCACCATCCTCACACCCTCCACCATCTCCTGGATCATTCTCCCTTCTCATCTCCATTCTCACCACCACTGCCCTCCCCGATTGCACCGATCCCCTCACGTAGCCACCATCGTGCCCTCTCCCCTCACCCTCTCTCTCTTACCCTCTCATATATATATATATATATATATATCTTTTAGGTACATATATATCGTATATATATAAAAAAACTACAAGAAAAATCTAAAAAAAAAGAGCTCTCTCTCTTTCTTGATTTTTATCTCGCTCTCTAATCCCCCTCTATCTTTCACATATCATTAGTATTTTTTTTATTATCTATTTACTTACATCTTTAACCATCTTCTCCCACCTTTTATATATATTTGCATATCTTTTCTCACCTTGTACATATATACGTGTGTTTATGTTTTCCATCTGAGCAGTCTCTGAAGTCCGTTTTGGAAAGCTCCTTGGTCGTGCTGTGCGCTCATGCTGTTGAAGCCTTTGTCAAAGCTCGTCGTCGGTCTTCCCCAATAAGTTTTCCCCCCTTTGCATTTTTAATTAGTCACTTAATTACATCACACGAATCATTTAGCATCCATGCCACGCCTTTCTCCCTGAGAGGGCATAGTTTATAAGCGTCTTTGTGTCTGTGCATTCCATCATATCATTCCCCCATCCTTCAATTCTAAAAGGGGTTTTAAATACTACCAACCAGGTTAGTACACGTTTATGTTATTTTTTTTATGTCAATTTCTAAAGAATTGGTACTACACCTCCGTCGTGCTTATTTGGTTGTTTCTCTTCGTTTGTTTTCCGTGCAGGGTTAACCAGTCCGGGAGCCCGCTTCCTCAGTCGGTCGAAAGAGTAGGAGGAGCAACTCACGTACCCTCAGTTCGGGGCTATAAATGCGGCCATCCCTCCTATTTTGAGGTACCCGACTATCGTCTCCCTCATCTTTCTGGTCTTTTCCTCATCATTGTTATTTGTTGTTAAATTGCCATCTCCATCATCCTTTACGTGTGGTTTTAAAATAAGTCTATCTCTTCTCCCTTGTTATCATCGTAAATCGTTAAACCTCCACCTCTGTTCTTCTCTATTTCATCTAAAATAAGTTTCTTACTCTGTCTATATTCTTCTAGTAGTTTTTCTCTACAATATACTATCTTTATCTTCTCATCTTTCTCTTAAAAAAGATATAAAAGCATAAAAAAATAATAAAAGCAACAAAACCCCAAAAAATATAATAACAAAAAAATAAAACACAAAAAAAGAATAATAAAATCAGGGTAACCAAAGCAAGTCCCTCTTCGTCGGCCGGCCGATCGAAGAGGAAGAGAGGACCCGCACTGCTCTCGCTTTGGCGGTGAACGCGATCAGGACATTTCCTGTGGGGCTCTCAGCCCCTGGCGATCACACTTCCCTTCCCCTTCTCTTGTTATTTACTTTCTGTTTAAACCCTGTTGACGGAACCAGTTCCTCGCGGTGGTCTCATCTAACTGGTGCGGTGGGTTATCTCCCGCGACCATTTTATTTCATTAATTTTATTTCCGCATTCTAACATCCTAACCGTTAACTGCTTAACTCTAACCCTCCCCTATCATCGCTTCAAAACCCCGCTGAGAGAGACATCTCGTGGCGGTTTATTTAATCCCCCTTACTTTCGTTTCAACCCCGATCGAGGAACTCGTTCCTTGCGGTGGTTTAACTTCCTGTACATTTGTTTCAACCCCGATCGAGGAACTCGTTCCTTGCGGTGGTTTAATTTCCTGTACATTCATTCCAACCCCGATCAAGGAATTCGTTCCTCGCGGTGGTTTAATTTTCTGCACTTTCAATTCCAACCCCGATCAAGGAACTCGTTCCTCGCGGTGGTTAATTTTCTGCACTTTCAATTCCAACCCCGATCAAGGAACTCGTTCCTCGCGGTGGTTTAATTTTCTGCATTCTTTTAATCTGACCCCGATCAAGGAACTCGTTCCTCGTGGTGGTCTTATCTAACTTGTGCGGTGGGTCATCTCCCGCGACCATCTTCATTCCAGTAATTCAATTTCTGCACGCTAACCTCCTAACCCCTAACCATTTAATTTTCGCATCCCCCTATCATCGCTTTAAAACCCCGCGGAGAGTAACATCTCGCGACGGTTTACTTGATCCCTTATTCTTTTCTTGTTATATATATATATAATTATTATAATAAAAACCCCGCGGAGGATAATACCTCGCGGTGGTCTTTTGTATATGGTTATACTTATTACTTATATCACTGCGAAAACCCCGTGAAGGCCAATGTCTCGCGGTGGTATGTATATATAATATTTATTATTTATGCTACAGTAAAAATCCCGTAAGGCCAATGTCTTGCGGCGGTCTTAATATATATATATATATATATATATATATATATATATATATATTCATTAGTGATTGATATTATTGCATCGCTGTTAGAACCCCACAAAGACCAATGTCTTGTGGTGGTATGTCTTTGTTCGTATTGTCCTTGTAATTGTCTGGAGAACGATATTCCGTTGCGATTTCTGAGTCTTCGTGCCTCTCCCTTTCTGTTACTTAGATTCTCGGATTTTTCGATATATGAAAAACTGCTCGTGAAACGGTAAGTCACGCTTACCGGGAAGGGGTCAGTTTGCACGAGAGGGTCTTCCGACCCCTATCTCCGCCACGTACCGGAGTCCGTTCCGCATCCCTGTGTTCTTTCTCTCCTTGAGTTGATCTCGTCATTTCCATCTCCTGAGACAGACGAGGGTAGACGACGACTCCCGCCGCCTATACCTCTCTGGCAATCACCCTTTCATCATCGTCATTGTTGTTCATTACTTTATATCATTGTCTTTCTTTCCCCCGAGGGTGGACGACGCCTTCCTGCCGTCTACACTTTATTGGCGATCACGGTGGGACTTCTTTTGTTTCCTCTGGTTACCCACATATTTTCGGCACCCACGTGTGCCCCTCCATTCGGCACCTACGTGTGCCCCTCCATTCGGCACCCACGTGTGCCCCTCCACTCGGCACCCACGTGTGCCCCTCCACTCGGCACGCCCGTGTGCGCTGCATTTGTGTTCCCAATAGCACTCCATTCGGCACCCACGTGTGCCCCTCCATTCGGCACCCACGTGTGCCCCTCCACTCGGCACCCACGTGTGCCCCTCCTGATTGCGCCCTTGTGCGCTACATTTGTGTTCCCAGTAGCACTCCATTCGGCACCCACGTGTGCCCCTCCATTCGACACCCACGTGTGCCCCTCCACTCGGCACCCATGTGTGCCCCTCCACTCGGCACCCACGTGTGCCCCTCCTGATTGCACCCTCGTGCGCTACATTTGTGCTCTCAGTAGCACGCCCTCCACTTGGCACCCACGTGTGCCCCTCCTGATTGCGTCTGCGTGCGCTATATTCGTGTTTCCGCTATCACTCTTGGCATTCCAATTTCACCCCTCGTGCACTACGTGCATTACTCCAGAGTCCCCTTGAAGTCTGAAGAGATTCGTATCATTGCAGAAAAGGAGTGTTGTGATGTTTGTTTAATTTCTTTTATTGCATATATTTGTTGTCTGTTTATATATCTCCTGTTAAATTCAGCACTGCATTGCATATCATCTCCCTTTTATTTTTATTTCTTTTGTTCCATTTTTTAGGATCACCTTTTCCTGGTGAAGGAAGGACTCTCCGTCGGGAATTCCTCTCGACGGACTAGGATCTCCTCCACTGGGACCTCCGTAAGTCCCCGACATCAAAGGATTCCCTCTTCGTTCACTGGGCTGGTTGTATCACTGAAGTTCCCTGGAGATAGTTAACCCATTCGTGGTGAGTCGAGTGTCCTTAGATCACACGGCAGAAATCAATATTGCAACTAAGGTCCCTCCTATGGTGTGAACATTAGATTAGAAAAGAGAAAGAAAAAAGGGGGAAAACCAAAAGAAAATGAAAAAAAGGCGTTAAACATCAATTTGTTTGTTAATCTTTGCTAATGGTTTGAGTATGTATGTTATTACATTCTGATTAGAAAGAAAAAGAAAAAAAAGGGGGAAAACAAAAAGAAAACACAAAAGGCGTTAAACATCAACTTGTTTGTTAATCTTTGTTCTTGGTTTGAGTGTGTATGATATTGCGTTCTGGCAAAATCTCACGTTCCGAAAAAGATCAAGAAATGTCCGGGAACGGTCAGAATCCGACCCCGAGTCACCAAGGGACACATGTCCTTGCTGAGGACGCAGGTTCCTCCCGTGAGCTTTCATATGAGGTGCGAGCCGCCGTCGGGGAAGCATCCCCGCCACAAGATATTTCCTCCTTGCTAGGTGTTCTCGCGAACACACAGCTCAATTCCGATCAGATCCGAGCCTTTCAGGCCGTCTTAAAAGGGAAATCTGTTGATTCTACTCCTCAGAATCCAACACCAGTTGCTCTCCCTACTCAAGAGCCCGCACAGGCAATCCCTTCCTCATTCCCTCTTGTGCAGACAAGTTTGCAGCCTCCCTCTTTCCAATTACCTCCCCAGTCTCAAGTTCCACCAAATCCTCATCCAACATTCCAGTCAGTTCCATTTACTGACATGCCACGTCTGCAACCTCCCCCTTTCCAATTACCTCCCCAATCTCAAGTTCCACCAATTCCTCATACGACATTTCAGTCAGTTCCATTTGCTGATATGTCACAACGTCTCTCTCATCCAGAATTCCCTTCTCAGGCTTCTGCAAGGCCTCAGTGGCCACCACAACCTCCTCCTTACAATGAGGTCACTCAATCTCTCCTTCATAGGATGAACAAGATGGATGAACAATTCCGAGATTTCAAAAAGATCGTGGATGTCAAATCCGCGCCTGAGATCTCTTTACCAATCCTTCCAGTATTCCATCTCCCTCCTTCTGAAATGCCAACGTATCGACGGTACACCGACACAGGCAACCCCCTCATTCATCTGAAGGACTTTATGTATGAGTCCTCGTTTTGGCAGAACGATCAAAGATCCTTGGCATACCTCTTCAGGAGATCATTGGATGGTCCCGCCTTAGAATGGTTCTATTCACTAGAGCCTAGTGAGGCTGAGAACTTCGACGTGGTGCAACGGAAATTCACACAGAAATATCGGGATAGGATCGGTCCCTCCTTCTCTATTACCGACCTAGTGGCTGAAAAAATGAAGCCGGACGAAGATTTCACCCAATTTGCCGATCGATGGAGATCCTTGGCAGAGAAAGTGAGAGACCCCATTTCAGAATTGGAGCAAGTAAAGATGGTCGTGTCTAATGCCACTCCACAATTTAGACACATCCTGGCAATGAACAAGCTCACCACTATGGAGGAACTGTATGAGAGAGCTCGATATATCCAAACACAGCTGAAAGATTCTCCCCTCATGCATATGTTCGAGCCACCAAAGCCAAAGGTGTTTAGGAAGCCGGGCACGGGTGCCCAAGGTGGGGTGACAGAAGGGGTTGTAACAAATGAACAAGTGGGCGCGGTTGGCCATCCCAACCAGCAAGCTAACCCTAGGCCCCCACAAGCTCCGCAATTCCCCTCTCATCAGGAGCAACAAGGTCAGCAACCCTATCGTCCTCCCCCACAAAATAATATCTTCCAGAATAATATGCCTCAACCGCTCCATCTCCAACAACAACAGCAGCGACCTCCTCAATATAATCAGGCTCCACCACCCGGGGATTATGGCCTCCAACAACAGAGAAGGCCGATCGGCCCTAGGAGAGCTCATTACCCACCTTTGCCGGAGTCGTTGCCGGACATCTTTAATGCTCTCATGGCCGCTAATTTCCTCACCTTGCCTAAGGAAAAAGCCATATGGCCCACGAACGTCGACACTTCTAAATATTGTGTCTTCCATAGGCAACCGGGTCATACAGTGGAAAACTGTTTTCATTTCAGAGATTATATCTATGATATGAATGATGAACATCAAATAGATTGGGATGAAATGAGGCGATGCGTCACCATGATGAAGGCCAGGAGACCTCCTCTTAGACAACAACAACAGCCACAACAACAACAACAACAACAGCAGCACAACAACAGCCTCAGCAGGCACCACAACAACAACCAAATATGGGCATCCTCCAAAATCCGTTACCGGCGCACCAACAACCTAACCACCAAGTCAACCCCATCTCTTCCTTCCCGGAAGTTGGAAGAGGGCAAGATTGGCGTACGGAAAGCGGCTCTGTCCTTGTCACCAATCACGTTCCTATCCAATCCCTATGCCTTATTCGTCCCGCACCTGTCTATCCTCCACCCGCAGCACAACCCGCTGTAATACCTCACTCATTTCCAATGCTATCACGTCCTCTCATCCGCGTCTCTGCTGATGACCTCCCTTCGAGTCCCCAGCAAACACCCTCCACTTCCACCATAACATCGTTACCCTCGAAGCCTCTCATTATTTCTCATGTCTCCACCTCGACATCCACCTTCATTCCACCTCCACTAAACAAACCTCTCATTGTCCAACACCCTTCCGAGGTGCCCTCCACTTCCACCATAACATCGTTACCCTCAAAGCCTCTCATCATTTCTCACGCTTCCATTTCGTCATCCACCTTTGTTCCGCCTCCACTAAATAAACCCCTTATTGTCCAACACCCTTCCGAGTCACCATCTACCTCCACCACAACCCCTTTACCCTCGAAACCCCTCATTATTCATCACCCATCCGGGGCCCCATCAACCTCCACTATGCCTCCACCTTTTAAACCCCTTATCATTCACCGTCCATCTGAGGCTTCATCCACTCCCACCATGCCTCCACCTAACAAACCACTCATCAGAGCCCCTACACCTATTATTGCCCCTGCTTCATCAATTGTTCCTCCACCACTACCCCTCGAACCCCTGCTAAACCCCATATCTAACTCTATAAAGGTGCCGCCAAAACCGTAAGCCATGGTGCTCCGTAGTGGAAGGATGTTCCATCGGGTTTTTCCCCAAAACAGTCAGGTCCCCGAGCAATCTCAGCCGGAGAAAGACACCGAAGAATAGCCAGAGGAGTCTATCCCCGGGACACAATATGACCTGTTGAAACATTTTGATAAAACATCAGCTCGGATCTCCATTCTCGAGCTAATCAAGAGGTCAAAAACCCATCAAGACGCCTTGATGGAGTATCTCCAAAAGGTCATGGTAAACGAGGATCTCCCAGTGGAAAAGATCTCGTCGGTATTAACACCGACTAATACACAACCGGCTATTATCTTTCACCACCATGAGCTTGCCCCCAAGGAGGCTCGCAAATATGCTTTGTGTATTGCAGTCAAGATCAATGGAGTGTATGTAGACCCGTGTTTGGTGGACACTGGTGCGTCTATAAATGTGATCTCTATGATCACCCTCCAATCATGTGGGGTTGACACGGAACAGATAAGGCCTTCATCAATCACGGTTACGGCCTATGATAATAGCAAAAAGCCGCCAATGGGGATGGTCATCTTGAATGTAGAATTGGGCCCTGCATCAGTCTTCACGGAATTCCATATCCTTGATATGGATCCCACATTCAAGGTCATACTGGGCCGCCCTTACATTGAGGTTATGAATGCGGTGCCTTCCACCAATCATCAGTGCTTGAAGTTTCCATACAAGGCTTGGATTATCAAGGTAAATAGCATGCCCATCTTTTCTACAGTGGATGCTATTAATACCTCATTACCTTCTGTTTGGCCAACTCACCGGCCAATTCTTTCACTGCTAGATGTGTGTGACCCTCGTCGCACCCATTTTACATAAAAGCCATTTCAGGCATCAAGGTCATGTCACCCTTCCCATGCTAAGGGATGGGACATCATGAGAAACATTGGCTACCAACAGGGCAAAGGTTTAGGGGCACAATCACAAGGGAGACTGAGACTGCCAAACAAGATAAGATTAACCCTTAGAGCCGGCCTGGGCTTTGAAGGGCCATTTAAAGCATCTGAGGAACCTCTCACATGGACCTTGTATTCCCATTTCAGAAAGGGGCCAGTGATGCAAATGGGAGATTATGTGCCGGAATCATACGGGAAATTGCATATTGCCTACTTAGCTGAAAGTTACTCGAGCGATGCAAAGAAGGGGAAACACGATGATCCGGACTGCGAGTGGAACAAGTGGTTTGATATACATGATATTTCCAGTGCGCTACAGCAGATGTTCTCGCCTCCAGACTTAGAGGGGCCACTTTTGATCTCCGAGGTACCAAAAGATGTCGCTGACATTGTCGAAATTCCAAGTTTTCCTCACCGAGAGGAAGTTGCCACTGACGGATCACTTTCCATCATTCTATCTGATCATTCTTCTCAGCCGTTGTTGCTGACTCTTTCTTGGACCCAACGTTTATCTGATGATATTCCCAGGTCCCCATCTATGCTCACATTCTTGCGCGGGTTTCTCAACCCGTGCCGAATTTTCAACCATGATCTACTCAATGAGCCCCACAACCCCTTAGCTATAATTCCCTCCTCTCATTCTCTAATTTCTTTCAATTGTTTTGTTATTGAAGATGAAAATGAAAAAAAAAACGTCGATTTTCAAACTCCTCAACAGTGCATCTCCTTTGAGGAGACCTCCTACATCTCTCACGGGTGTGCCCTGACTTACGGGCCACTCATTCAAGGTCCCTTGAGCGACCTTCTTTACCCCTCTATCGAGGGGTCTCTTCCTGTACATTCTTCAACTTCTTCTTCGTCCATAGAACAAGTCAGTCAGGTTAGGAATAGTGAGTCAAGGGTAGTACCTAGAAAAAAATCCAAGGGCAGGGAAATTCCTCGTCGATTCCTTTTAGATCTAGCCAATAGGTGTCAAGCCTTTCTAGCCATTCCTCAATTGCTAGAAAATCCCATCCATCTGCCGGAGTTAGAATGTGAGGAGGATTGCACAATTGATGAGGGATACGGAGTTTATGAGCTCACATATGAAGAGTATCCTATTGAAGAAGGGGACGAAGAATATGAGGACGCGGCTGACGCATATGCTAGTGGAATGAGGAGGTTTGACGAACCATCAGCCGCTATAGAAGAACCCACCAAAGAGATCAATCTGGGGACCGAGGAAGACCCTAGGATCATCCTCATAAGCGATAATTTGCCGACATCTGAAGAGGAGGAATTGATCAAGGTTCTAAAGGAGTACAAGGACACGTTCGCATGGAGCTACGAGGATATGCTGGGATTGGATTCCACCCTGGTCGAACATCGCCTAACGTTAAAACCAGGGTCCGTCTCGGTAAAGCAAAGGTTAAGACGTTTCCACCCCCAGATGGCTATGAAGATGAAGGAGGAAGTTGATAAGCTCCACAAAGCCAGGTTTATTAGAGTCGTCCTATATCCTCAATGGGTGGCAAACATTGTCCCGGTCATGAAAAAGGATGGAAAGGTGAGAATCTGTATCGATTTTCGGGACCTTAACCGCGCGTGTCCAAAAGATGATTTCCCCTAACCTCACATTGACGTCTTGGTTGATAATACAGCAGGCTATGAAACTCTCTTGTTTATGGATGGATTTTCAGGGTATAATCAGATCCGTTTGGCGGAAGAGGATCAGGAGAAAACATCATTCACCACACCTTGGGGAACTTACTGTTATTTGGTCATGCCGTTTGGTTTGAAGAATGCTGGAGCTACTTATCAAAGGGCTATGATGGCAATATTCCATGACATGATGCATGTGTATTTAGAGGTGTACGTGGATAATTTACTGGTGAAATCCAGGACCAGGGAAGAACACCCAAGAGTTCTGGCTAAGGTGCTGCAAAGATCAAGAGAGTTCAATTTGAAAATGAATCCAAAAAAGTGCGTATTTGGCGTCTCATCGGGCAAATTACTTGGTTTCATTGTGAGTAAGAGGGGTATTGAAATAGATCCCAACAAAGCTAAAGCAATCAGGGAGATGCCACCTCCGAGAAATCTGAGAGAAGTTCGAGGGTTAATTGGAAGGATGCAATTCATTCGTCGATTTGTGTCACAGCATTCACAAAGGTGCAAACCTTTCTACGAGTTAACTAAGTCAGGAGTAGAATTCCTTTGGAATTCTAAATGCCAAAAAACTTTTGAAGGATTGAAAGAGTATCTGGCCAATTCACCCATTCTAATTCCACCCACGCCAGGTAGACCTTTAATCCTTTATGTCTCAGTCCTAGACGACTCCGTGGGAGCTGTCCTGGCACAAGCCGATGAAGCGGGCAAGGAAAGGGCGGCCTATTACTTGTCCAAACTCCTCAACTCATGTGAGCAGAAGTATACGACTATGGAGAAAACTTGTGCCGCCCTTGTCTGGGTAGTACAGAAGCTGAAACACTACTTCTTAGCTCATGAAGTCCATCTGAATGCCCGAATGAACCCTATCAAGTTCCTTTTAGAAAAATCTATCCTTACGGACAGATTAGCACGCTGGCAAAGCTTCCTTTCTAAGTTTGACATCGTTTACATCCAGCAAAAGGCGATCAAGGGGTATGCTATAGCTGAGCATCTCGCTCACCATCCTCTTCCCAGATTCGATCCTGTCCAGTCAGAGTTTCTAGATGAGGAACTAATGTCCATCAATCAATCAGATGATTACATGTGGACATTACATTTTGATGGAGCTCTGAATTCCCAAGGGAAAGGAATTGGCATTGCCCTCCTATCGCCTGAAGGCCTTACATTCCCACTGGCATACCAGCTCAAATTCCCCGTTACCAACAATATAGCTGAATATGAAGCTCTTCTAGCTGGCCTGGAACTCGCTCATTCTTTTCGTATCACTGAATTACGAGTCGTAGGTGATAGTCAACTCATTCTTCGTCAGGTGCTCACCAAATATCGCACTCGCGATCCCAAGCTCAAGCCATACCAAGAACTCACTGCTGCCTTTGCCAAATTATTCACCAAATTGATCTTTGTCCATGTCCCTCGTCATCAGAACATTCTGGCTGATGCCCTCGCCTCGTTGGCATCATCTTTAAGGTTCCCTCTAGGAAGATGATTTGATACCATTCACGTCTACAAGCGTCACGCCCCTGCAATCGATGACGCTTCATACGTAAATATCAAGGACAGGATAGCGAGAAAGGTCCTACAGGAAGAAATCCTTGAGAAGAGGGAAGTCTTGTTGGCAGAATTAGAAGAAAAATTGGCTGATGAAGAGAAGCCATGGTTTTACAAAATTGCCAAGTATTGCAAAGATCAGTCCTACCCTGAAGAAGCCACATCAGAAGATAGAAAAGCCATAAGGAGAGTTGCACAGAGATACATGCTGGTCGGAGGAATGTTGTACAAAAGAAGTCTCACTGGTGTTCTTCTAAGATGTCTCGACGAAGAGGAAGTCTGGAAATGTGTCGAGGAAGCACACTCTGGTGTGTGCGGTGGCCATGTAAATAGCCAAATGCTTGCCAAGAAAATCCTTCGGCAAGGTTTTTACTGGCCCACCATGGAAGAGGATTGTGCTGTTTATGTTCGCAGGTGTGTCAAGTGTCAACTTCACGCCGATAAAATTCATTCTCCATCCTCTTCACTTCATCCAGTCTCCTCCCCTTGGCCTTTCTCTATGTGGGCTTTCGATGTTATTGGTCCTCTTGGTAATCCTTACTCCCTCACTAAGCAAAAATCATTCATCCTTACTGCAACGGAGTACTTCACCAAATGGGCCGAAGCCGAAGCTTACGTGGAGGTTAAAGCATCAACAGTCTGCAAATTCATCATGAAGAACATCGTCGCCAGGTTCGGCATTCCAAACACGATCATCACCGACAATGGACCGCAATTCATTTATCAAGACCTTTAGGACCTCTGCAAAAGGTATAAAATTGTATTACATCATTCATCGCCATATTATCCACAAGGCAATGGCCAAGCAGAGGCCACTAATAAAACACTAATTAAAATCATAAAAAAGACATGTGAGTCTAGTAAGTTCTCGGATTGGCCAGAAAAGCTCATCGAGGCTCTATGGGCCTATCGCACCTCAATCCGTACCCCCACTGGGCAAACTCCGTTCGCCCTTACTTATGGGATGGAGGCGGTAGTTCCATACGAAATTATGGTTCCCTCTCTAAGAGTACAATTGGATAAGGACCTCCTCCTCGACGAACGTCGTGATTCACTCCTCGCCCAATTGGAACTCTTAGATGAGAAACGGCTGGCCGCTGTCGAGCATGCACGTGTATATCAGAATAGACTCACACATTTTTATCAAAAGAAGGTCGTTGAAAGGAAATTTCAAGTCGGTGAAATGGTAGTGAAAAGAATCTTTGTAAAACCTGACGGCCCACGTTCTAAACTCCAACCCAATTGGGAAGGACCGTACGTGATTCAGGCTGTGCATCCTGGCAACGCCTATAGGCTAGTCAATGCTGAGGGGATCGAGTTATCCCACCCTTGGAATGGGCTTTATCTTAAGAAATACTACCCTTAGATAGGTGTACATAGTGTCAAAAAATGATGAAACAACAAAAAAATAGAAAACAATGAAAATAACAAAAATATGTATATATACAACAACAAAAGAAAAAAAATAAAAAAAGAAAAAGAAAAAATATAGAAAATTCAAAATGCCAATGCCTGGAGACCACTATGCAGTTAAGTCATCGCATTCAGCCTCCATGTTGGGATAGGGCCTATTAAGACTTGGTAGGTTCCGGGTCTTGGTTTGCCAGAACCGTGGAGATTCCTGTCTGGCTAGTTCGGCTTATGCCCCCCTCAAAAGAAGGCAACATGCATGTACACATGTGTTCTATAAAAGATCGGTAGCATCGCTCATGGTGAGGTCTCACCCAGAAGGTCTCCAGAAGGCTTAAATCTTTATTCTCTCTCTTCTCGACCGAATGAGAGAGTCGACGCCCTTAAAACGCTGAGCATGGGAAACACGAACACAACTCCTAGGGTGAGAGTAGGGTCCAATTCCTCGAGCATGGGTCAGAGTACGAGAAGAGGGCAGTGTCCCCGCAGGCATCCAAGAGGGATTTCACATTGTCAAAATACTATGTCCCCCGCAAAAATCTGTCAAGAAAAAATCAGAAAAGAAGAACAAAATCAAAGTCAAGTGAAAAGCCTGGTCGTAACCGTGCCTAATCCCACAAATGAAACCTCTTTGACTGAAAGTCAAATTTTATATAATAGGGGTCATGAGATGTAAATGCTCGAAATTTGGTCTGAAGTTGCCCGAAAGGGGAAGTTAAGTGCGCCCCTACTGGCTCGCCGGGTTAACGGTTTTGCCGGTCCTCTCAGGAGGTTTGCCCCCTATACTCTTCCTTCTCCCTCTGAAGATGAAGGCTCAATGGAGTTCCTGAAGGGTGAAACTCACCAAAGTCTGCAACCACCTTTCGACACAAACGTATGATTGTCCATTTGGAAAGCACAAGTCATTGTCGTGAAAGAGTCTCTGTATTTCTGACTGGTCAAGACCCTTATCTATCATCTTAATGTCTTCTAGTCTAACCTCGGGCTTAGACCAATGCAAGCGCGTCACCTACAGGTGCGACGGCGTCTGATTCCGGGTCAGCGTCGCGCGGTTGGTCATTTGGGTTCTAGGGTGTTCCATTACATATCATCTAGAGTTGTGAGGAAATAGACCCGGGTCGGGCAAATCATTTACCTCAAACACTTTTTGGGTGAATCCCTGTGGTCGGAAGCAACTGGGAGCCTAAGCATGACATGACGGTATTGTCATCAGGGTAAGTCTTAGCCGGCAGGATTATCATTCGAGGAGTCTAGAGGCCCAAATCAATTTAGATGTGCACTTAGGATGCCTGGGAGGTTAGCAAGAAACTCTCGTCCTCACGCAGGTTAGATGTTATATCAAGTGGTCATCATGCATTAGCAAAAACAAAAAAAAATAAATAAACCAAAAACAAACAAAAAAATAACAAATCCAAAAAAAGCAAAAAAATGTACATGCATAAAAAAAAATGGAAATATAAAAGACCAAAAAAATAAACAAACAACAAAATACAAAAAAATGAATACACCTGCAAAAACAAAGAAAATCACATCTTCGCATGATCGCATTTGTATGCACCATTCATTTTAAATTCTCGTTTGCATCCGTGTACTTGTCTGTCGCATTCATTATCCTTTATTATTGCCTTTGTTAATAAAGGCTTGCCCCTTGACTCGTTATCAAGGACAGCTCAAATCATGTTTATTTATTGAGCAAGGGGTAAGTCAGAGCAGAGATGCTAACTTGTTTGCTTAAGTGTATGCAGGGACTAGAGTGATCAAGAAAAACAGAGAACCAAACACGAACTAATTTATTCCACTCTCAACTAAAAACAAATAGAAGTCTACATCAGATTTCACCTTCTCTCTCCACATTACTTGTCCCGCCACCCTCCGGACGAGACACTCTTGAGGGGGCTATCCAATCATGGAATGCGATCCTTCTACCGCTTTGTGGGCCTCTTTCTATCTCTACCCCCCGGCGCCGATCTGCGGGGGCACCAAAGAAGCTGCTGACACGAAAGCCACGCTCTCGTGCTCTTCGGTAGCGTTCCTCACCGTCCTTTAGCCACTGCTCGGCGAGACCGAGACTGGTCTTCAATTCAAATATTTGGGCCTCCAGGGCCCTCTTCTCCTCTTTCTCGGCCGACCTCTTACCCTTTTCTCTTTCCTTGGCCTTTTGCCTCTCAGCACGTTCTCTCGCTCTGTCTTCCCTCTCCAACTGAAGGGTGATCCTCTGCTCTACAACGTCCCTAGAAAAGTCGTCACCTGGACGATGCTGCAGTTCCTCTTCTAGCTCGGCTATTCTAGCTTCCTTCTGGGCGGCATGCGCGAGTGCCTCCTCCGTTTCTTTCTCCTGCCAAATGTTTCATCTCAGGCTTTAATTCTTGAACAAGGGATATGAAATGGTGAGGCTCTCACCTGTACAGAAAGCATCCCTTCTGCTTCCGCAGCCCGCTGGTTGGCATGAGCAAGCTGCTCGTGGAGTAGATCTAACTCTGAAGTGGGAATCCATAGACTGGAAGAAACGCCGTCTGCCCCCATCGCCGATGAAACTACATCGAGCTGGGCACGCTGCGTACACATATGAGAGGTGACAGTTAAAGGGTTAACGCCATTAATTTCAAATCATGCCAGAAGTATGTATATATACACTTACTGATGAACCCAGAGCCGCTCGGGTGTCAGTTAACTCTCGCTCCGTGTCCGTTAAACGAGCTTGTAAGTTCGTTATTATGGTGTCACGGGCATCCTACAGCCATGGCTCTTGAGTTCACAAACAAAAATAAAAAAAATGGAAATTATAAAAGACAAAAAAATGGTGTTTTACTTTACCTCTATAAGCCCTCCAAGCTGGAGCCTCTCCGCATACATTGCCCTATAGAGCCGTAGGTAATCTTCACTATCTTGCGCTTGCGATTCCACGAGCGTGCCACCCCGCTGCTAGTCTTCATACTGTTCAGGGAAGCGCACCCTCCAATCAACGCAAGTTGCCGGCCTGCGCGTCTTCTTCCCGACGCTGGGTGAGGAGGTTATATCCACCTATTCCTGGGCAAGCCCGAGGGTCCTCATGGCTAACCGTAGCCTTAGTGGCTCAATTTCATTCAAACAATGAAGTCAGAGGTCCCGTCCAAACCGGGCACGGCTTCCAATTACCCATGGCCGGTCGGCATCGACCATGTTCAAGTATGGCTTCTAGTTCACCTTGTTGGTTGTACATATCTTCTTAATTACTCAAAAATACAAAAAAATGGACAACATAAAAAAAAATTAGAAAAGGGTATCCTACCATCATTACAGGGAACTCTTGTAGCTCCCGTCTCGATACCATCAACTGGTAGGATAATGGTGCTGTACTCATGATGGGTTGCCACCGCCTAGCCAACGGGATCGTCACTGGCCGACAGTGTCGAGCTCTCCCCATTGGAATATAATAGTAGCTCCATAGCTACACCATCATGTGTCATTAGCATCAACAAATACAAAAACAAAAGTATAAAACAAAAACCACAAAAAAATAATATTTTACCTGGATGAAGGGCGTAAATCCATTTATTGTCACCTCTCGGCCTGTCCTTTGCGACAGACCTGTGAATAGATGCGCTAGTACGGCAGCTCCCCAGGCGTACTGTCCTACTCTCTCCAAGTCCACGAGCAGCTCCAAGAAGCGGCAGTGTATGTTGTCTCCCTTGGAGCCCAGTAGCAGCCTACCCAGCAGAAAGAGGAGGAACCTCCTCAGGTCCATGTTGGTCCTTTCCCAGTTGCTGGCATCTGCACAGTATACAACACGGGTACTTCTCTCTGCCCTTTCCATAAATTCCTCCAAGGACTCGTCATCCCGTGGATGGATGTCAGTAAGCCCTAACACCTCCAGGATCGATGTCTTGGCTACTGACCTGTTCTTCCGTCCATCGAGTTCCAGTCCTAACAGTTTCTGGGCACCTTCTCGGTAATCCGCATAAGTGACGCCGGTCACTGCCTCTTCATCCACTTTGAGGCCCGTAATGTGGACCATATCTTCCAGACTGGGCACCACGTGCCCCCAAGGCATCAGGAATGCCCGACTCGCCGGATCCCATCTTTCATGTAATGCTTGGATCAGGGCAAGGTCGAGCTTTATCGGCTCGATTCGGAGGAAGGCACCGAACCCCATCACGTCGAGCCTGGCCTTTTGGATGTCCGGAAGACCTCGATACGCTGCCACTACCAGCTCCCACGAAATGTGCGAGCGCATCATGCTCTGCACATACACAAAGGTGAAAAAGGGGAGCATTACTAAGCAAGAAAGGAGAAGAAAAGGATGAAGGAAGGAAACCAAAGAAGCCACTTACAAGCTGTGATCGGGTCCTCTCACTCAGTTGTCCTTCGACTTCTAAGAGTCTCCGGAACTGCTACCTGATCTGCTCCTCTTCGAGGAGCGGGAAGACTCACCTTCTACTCTGAAGCTGGATTCACCCTCCATCCAGAAAAAATGAGTAACACTCGCAACCTCCCTTCCTTACAAACTTGCACTCCTCAAGTCTGCTCTCAGGACCTTGGTGCTTCCAGGTCGAGAGAAAGGGGAGGTATTTATAGGATCGGAGAGAAGGTGATCTGGATCTATCACCATCACCCCTAGCAACAGCTCTTACGACAAGTCACCCTCTCTTTACTTTTACGGCCACTCTACCATGTGGAGTGATCGATTCGGAGGTGTGATTTGTTGACTTGTCCTTCTATTCGGTCCAAAGTTTCTCCATGTTCATTGTCCCGTTGCGACTACTGCTAGCGCAACGAAAGAAAAACGGGGGACATTCATGTGGGAAAATAGGGCCAGGGGCCGATATTATTGAAATTCGTGATGGCTTCCACTGCAAGCCACGGCCGAGGTGCCCTCGGATGCCACTTTGCCATGTCGGGTGAATGCTTCAGAGCCGTAATACGGCCTGAAGAATCCCCGTGTTCCTTGTGACAGGGGCCGACATTTTTGAAATTGGTGACAGCTTCCATTGCAAGCCGCGACCGAGGTGCCCTAGGATGCCACTTTGCCATGTCGGGCGAATGCATAAGAGTCATGACACGGTCTAAAGATTCCCCATGTCCCTTGTCCTATTGCGGCCCCTTACGGCACAAAGAACGAAAATTGGGACACTTACGTAGGAATGGAGTACTAGCTAGGGGGCCGTCATTTCGAAGGCGGTGGCAGATTCCCTTTGACAATCATGGCTATCACAAGTCACTACCCCATGTTTCAAGGAAATGACTCATCGAGCATGACCCACGTGTTGAAGAAGAGGCGTATACCAGAAGGAACGCATCCTAGGCAGCAAGCTGCCCTTGAACCGAGCTATTCCACTCACACATCTATATAAGGGTCCACGCCTATTATCAGGAAGGAGTGGGTGTACAAGCCATTCATTAACCCTCGTCACCCTCCTGGTCACTCCTATTCTCTCTTCTCTCCGAAGACAAGAAGTCCCTCGGAGGCTTTCTATAGTCCCGTGACGCAGCAATCGCTTTGCCGTACCGCAAGTTCCCACCGGCTCTTTGGCGGTGCTCTTCATCATCCTCTTGTTTCTCTCGCGATCCCGATGGCCGCGAGGTTCTCAAAGTCAAGGCCGCTGGCTGAGCTGCCCTCTGCTTCACAAAGGAGACTGCACCAATCTCAGGAGCTCCTCCACTGCGAGCTCCGATTCTGCCCTAATCTGTAACGACTCTGAGGAATTGATGTGTCCATTCGCTGCTTCTCCCAAAGCTTCATTGCCCTCCTTGTGCCAACCTCGATGCCGCTCCATCCTCGTCTCCCTCCACTCTTCCCCCTTTACATCTCTCCTTGACACCCGGAGAGAAACCTTCAGCTCTAGGACGCCTTAGGGCAACCCCTCGTGCTAGAGTTATTTTGGTCCTTCTGTTCCCAACCGATGACGGCTAGCCGTCCTCCGGCATCTGCCACTCCAAGCAGCCGATACCAAAAGTAAAAGGGGAAAAGGAGATTCAAGGAACATACAACAACATTAAGGCTTGGCATTTATTCTAAAATGAGATACATTAGGGTTAGGGCACCTCAGGCCTCAATTTCCCCAGTTCCATTACATAAGTCTTCAACAGCTCACGATCCTCACTCACAATCACCATCGTCTTCCGTGGAACGCTTGCCTTCCACGCTGCTTTGATAGCTTTCCTATCCTTGGCATCACCTTCCGTGTCTAAATCCCTCGCCTTAATCAAAAGGAGATCGGATGGTGTAGAAAAAGAGTGTCGCGGAAGACCGATTTGCAGGCAACACCGGTGCGAGCTGTAAAGAACAAACTCAGTTGCACCGATAAGCTGGAGTTCTGCGTCAGGGGAGGATCTCGCAAGAAGCTGACGTCCGAGTAAACATGCTGGCGCGTGAGTAAACGCATCCCGCTCCAAATTGTTGAAGTAAGCACGCCAGTCTCCACGTGACTTCAGCCGAGGCATGCGATTGACCACGCTCCCGCCAAAACCCAACACATCAACCATGTGATAAAGGGGGCTTTGTTGGAAGATTCTGGAAGTAGTTCGTGCCTCCTTGCAGCGATCAAATTTGAAATGGAGATCGATCCAGCAATTGAGGAGAAACATGCACCCATAGGGGGGCTGACCCATGCTGGAAGCCGTAAGACCGCTGTAAAGGTAGGCAAGGACGGCTGGTCCCACTCTTTTGCCCTTCCAGAGTCCGCATATCGCGCCCAATTGATCCTCCTCTAGGATGTTTTTGATGCTTGGGAAGAGGAGAGCTCCCGCCAAACAAATCATGAACCCTTTCATGAGTGCTTCTAAATGTTCGTCGCTTGGCGGTCTTTCCAAACCGTTCATAGTCCAATCTGCCAGCTTCTGTAGGTTGATTCCCCTCTGAGTCTGAACTTGTTTAATAACTTCGCAGGGCATGAAGCCTCTCAGAATCTCCTCAGGAGACATTTTCTTCCCCAGGCGCAAAATTTTTATTTTGCCATCATTCCTGAATCTTTTTAAGCCAAGCAGGAGTTCTGCCTCCTCCAGAAGGATCGTTGATTCAAAAGTCGGAAAGATGAAGGTATGGGTTTCAGGGTGCCAAACCTCTATCAGTGCACCCATGGCTGCCCAATCCATGTAAATCTGGTTGTAGTGTTTGGCATGGATAACCAGGCCTTGAAGGTGCCACTTTGAAATAAAAACCCTCATGTCGGTAGTGATGTTGGAAGTGAGCCTTGTAAGCCAGGGTAGTCTGGAGAATCTTCGAGGACCCGGAAAGAGAGGATACGGCTGAGAAGAAAGAAAAGGAAAAGCATAAGAAAAGACTCGTGCACAAAAAAAGAGAGAATTGGCTGAACTCACCATCCGTGAGCGGATCCTTTCGCACAAATGACCTCCGATGTCGGTCAATTTCTTGAAACCACGATCAAACCTCCCCCTTTTGGTAGGGCGGGAAGGTTCACCTTCCATCTCCACAGGCTGGGGACTCTCTCTTCCCACCTCAAAAGCATAAACCACCATTGAATGCATTTGGCTAAGTGTTGGGCGGTACTTATAGGAAGAAGGGCGGTAAAACTGTAAAAGTAAAATATTAATGATGAGTTACCGTCATGGACTTTAACCGAGGGAATGTGGTTTGCCTTGCACAGTGTTTTGGTAGTCTCTGTGAATCATTTTGCTGTGTGGATTTCTTTGTATAGTAGAATGCAATTTTATTTCTTATGCGATAATTATGTGCTAACTGTTGATTGCAGGAATCAAAAAGAAACAAAAAAATAAAATAATAATAATAATAATAAAAGTGGGATCACACTGTCCCACCCTCGGTCACTACGGTGATTGGCCCCATTGTGTCATGCATCCTACTATATGATATCTACGCTATTAGATCGTACCAAGGACCTTACGTCTTGGGCAAATCTGGAGTTTGAGTTCCCCTTCAACAAAAACAGTGATAATTTCAGAGGAATTCATGACGTACGAATAGGCCGTTAGGGTGTGACAGCTTGGGGACGATGGTTCCGTTCGATGAGTCGATGCGCGGATAAACGGGCCCCGGCTCAGTGTCAGCTCACCGCATCGGTATCTTGACCCACTCTTCACAACTTAACAATATTATCCTTGGTTATCCTCTATTTTCTTTGGTTTTATATTTTTCTTTTAAACCTAGCATGCACTCATGTAGGACTTTGATATCATTGTGGAAGATCATTCACTTAACTTGATTGCGAGAGTTGCTGTGCTTGAATTCTTGAATAATACGAGATATTCCATTCTGAGTCCAGTACTCAGTTTCCTCGAAACCACCTTGGGTTGGTCCTCCGGTAGAAACGTCTGTTTGGATTTATCAACTATTTTTTTTACTCCATGGGGCCCACCTCGGCCGCAGCACTTCCACATGGCTGGTAACCGCTCCCTGAGGTGAAACCCGCAGGTCTACGACCAGGGTACTTCCGCACAGAGAAGTTGGTCCCACCCTTTTATTTATGCTCAAGTGCACTTTTCCCTCTTTCCTTATTTCATCCGAACAAGCGTTGACTTTCGAGGGCCCTCTTCAGGGTCGTTTTGTTGAGACTTTGGAAAGACTCCAGTCCTAAAATATTGAAAGCGTGTCACATCATACCTTGGCATCCACTTTTCAGTTCACTCCATTTTATTTCATTACCCTTCATTACATTCCATTACATGTCGTTCCCCTACAAAGCGGATGCCAAGGCAGGGCTACTGTAGACACGCCAATTTTGACATTGTGGTGAGTAGATCTCGTATTATATTATGATGCCCTAAAGCGGCCCTCCCGGTCGAATTTTTTAAATGGTCTTCAATTTTCTGAAAAAGTTGAATAATGGTGAAATATGCATTCATGGTCCGAGTACATTGTTGGTCTGAACATATATATATAACAAAGGTTCGTGCATCTTCATAACAAGTCTGTACGTTCGTTAGTTGTGTCAACACAAGTCTGTATATTCTTCTCTTCAAAGTCTAAGCATAGCAAGTCTGTACGTCCAAAGCAAACATGTCCTAAAGTGAATAATCAGAAAAGGTTAGAAAAATACACAAAAAAAGAAAAGCTCATAAAAAAAGGCTTATAAGAAAATTCAAAAAAAAATAATAACAAATAAAATAAAAAGGGGGTATTAAAAATACAAAGAAATTTCGAAAAGATTATTTAAAATCTAGAAAAATTAAGAAAAGGTTAAAAATATATAACTTAAATATATATATACAAGGTTGTAAATACATATATTTAAAATTGTTTTACATATTAAGTTTTGTTTTAATAAGTTTAAACAAAAAAAAGCAAAAAAGTAATATTATATGTACTAATTATTTACCTCATCCTAATAATTTCCTCACTAAAACCTCCTCAATTATCTTCCCGTCTTATCACTGTCGAAACCAACCACCTCCAAACATGATTCCCCCACTCTTTTGTTCTCTCTTCCCACCATATGAGAATCTATCACGTCCCTCCATTTCTCTTCATGTTTCTTCCCTCTTTCTCACGACACATGCACCCCACACACTATTCATATCCCTCTCCTTCACGGCACACACATACACACTACTGTTATCACCCTCACTCTCATGACACACACATTCCCTTTCTCCCCCCGTGACCCTCACTCCCCTCGACTGGCACCCCCGCAAGCTCACCCTCTCTTTCTCTCCACAATCACCCCCCATCTCACCATGGTGAAGACCACCAGAGCACCACCATCCTCACACCCTCCACCATCTCCTGGATCATTCTCCCTTCTCATCTCCATTCTCACCACCACTGCCCTCCCCGATTGCACCGATCCCCTCACGTAGCCACCATCGTGCCCTCTCCCCTCACCCTCTCTCTCTTACCCTCTCATATATATATATATATATATATATATATATATATATATATATATATATATATATATATCTTCTATATATATCTTTTAGGTACATATATATCGTATATATATAAAAAAACTACAAGAAAAATCTAAAAAAAAAGAGCTCTCTCTCTCTCTCTTGATTTTTATCTCGCTCTCTAATCCCCCTCTATCTTTCACATATCATTAGTATTTTTTTATTATCTATTTACTTACATCTTTAACCATCTTCTCCCACCTTTTATATATATTTGCATATCTTTTCTCACCTTGTACATATATACGTGTGTTTGTGTTTTCCATCTGAGCAGTCTCTGAAGTCCGTTTTGGAAAGCTCTTTGGTCGTGCTGTGCGCTCATGCTACTGAAGCCTTTGTCAAAGCTCGTCGTCGGTCTTCCCCAATAAGTTTTTCCCCCCTTTGCATTTTTAATTAGTCACTTAATTACATCACACGAATCATTTAGCATCCATGCCACGCCTTTCTCCCTGAGAGGGCATAGCTTATGAGCGTCTTTGTGTCTGTGCATTCCATCATATCATTCCCCCATCCTTCAATTCTAAAAGGGGTTTTAAATACTACCAACCAGGTTAGTACTCGTTTATGTTATTTTTTTTATGTCAATTTCTAAAGAATTGGTACTACACCTCCGTCGTGCTTATTTGGTTGTTTCTCTTCGTTTGTTTTCCGTGCAGGGTTAACCAGTCCGGGAGCCCGCTTCCTCAGTCGGCCGAAAGAGTAGGAGGAGCAACTCACGTACCCTCAGTTCGGGGCTATAAATGCGGCCATCCCTCCCATTTTGAGGTACCCGACTATCGTCTCCCTCATCTTTCTGGTCTTTTCCTCATCATTGTTATTTGTTGTTAAATTGCCATCTCCATCATCCTTTACGTGTGGTTTTAAAATAAGTCTATCTCTTCTCCCTTGTTATCATCGTAAATCGTTAAACCTCCACCTCTGTTCTTCTCTGTTTCATCTAAAATAAGTTTCTTACTCTATCTATATTCTCCTAGTAGTTTTCCTCTACAGTATACTATCTTTATCTTAAAAAAGATATAAAAGCATAAAAAAACAATAAAAGTAACAAAACCCCAAAAAATATAATAACAAAAAAATAAAACACAAAAAAAGAATAATAAAATCAGGGTAACCAAAGCAAGGCCCTCTTCGTCGGCCGGCCGATCGAAGAGGAAGAGAGGACCCGCACTGCTCTCGCTTCGGCGGCGAACGCGATCAGGACATTTCCTGTGGGGCTCTGAGCCCCTGGCGATCACACTTCCCTTCCCCTTCTCTTGTTATTTACTTTCTGTTTAAACCCCGTTGACGGAACCAGTTCCTCGCGGTGGTCTCATCTAACTGGTGCGGTGGGTTATCTCTCGCGACCATTTTATTTCATTAATTTAATTTCCGCATTCTAACATCCTAACCGTTAACTGCTTAACTCTAACCCTCCCCTATCATCGCTTCAAAACCCCGCGGAGAGTGACATCTCGCGGCAGTTTATTTAATCCCTCTTACTTTCGTTTCAACCCCGATCGAGGAACTCGTTCCTTGCGGTGGTTTAACTTCCTGTACATTTGTTTTAACCCCGATCGAGGAACTCGTTCCTTGCGGTGGTTTAATTTCCTGTACATTCATTCCAACCCCGATCAAGGAACTCGTTCCTCGCGGTGGTTTAATTTTCTGCACTTTCAATTCCAACCCCGATCAAGGAACTCGTTCCTCGCGGTGGTTAATTTTCTTCACTTTCAATTCCAACCCCGATCAAGGAACTCGTTCCTCGCGGTGGTTTAATTTTCTACATTCTTTTAATCTGACCCCGATCAAGGAACTCGTTCCTCGCGGTTGTCTTATCTAACTGGTGCGGTGGGTCATCTCCCGCGACCATCTTCATTCCAGTAATTCAATTTCTGCACGCTAACCTCCTAACCCCTAACCATTTAATTTTTGCATCCCCCTATCATCGCTTTAAAACCCCGTGGAGAGTAACATCTCACGGCGGTTTACTTGATTCCTTATTCTTTTCTTGTTATATATATATAATTATTATAATAAAAACCCCGCGGAGGATAATACCTCGCGGTGGTCTTTTGTATATGGTTAGACTTATTACTTATATCGCTGCGAAAACCCCGTGAAGGCCAATGTCTCGTGGTGGTATGTATATATAATATTTATTATTTATGCTGCAGTAAAAATTCCATAAGGCCAATGTCTTGCGGCGGTCTTAATATATATATATATATATTCATTAGTGATTGATATTATTGCATCGCTGTTCGAACCCCACAAAGACCAATGTCTTGTGGTGGTATGTCTTTGTTCGTATTGTCCTTGTAATTGTCTGGAGAACGATAGTCCGTTGCAATTTCTGAGTCTTCGTGCCTCTCCCTTTCTGTTACTTAGATTCTCGGATTTTTCGGTATATGAAAAACTGCTCGTGAAACGGTAAGTCACGCTTACCGGGAAGGGGTCAGTTTGTGCGAGAGGGTCTTCCGACCCCTATCTCTGCCACGTACTGGAGTCCGTTCCGCATCCCTATGTTCTTTCTCTCCTTGAGTTGATCTCGTCATTTCCATCTCCTAAGACAGACGAGGGTAGACGACGACTCCCGCCGCCTATACCTCTCTGGCGATCACCCTTTCATCATCGTCATTATTGTTCATTACTTTATATCATTGTCTTTCTTTCCCCCGAGGGTGGACAACGCCTTCCTGCCGTGTACACCTTGCTGGACCTACTGACAAATTACACAAAAACCCAAAGAATCCAAGGGAATGACACATTGACTTATAAAGCCTTACCATTGCACATATACTTTCCCAAGGATATAAAAATAAACTAAAAGACATAAATCCAAATTAAAATGTCAATGCTCGGCGTCGATTCCCATCAACTCTCCCCGAGTGGGAAGAACTTGACCCCGTCGAGTAAGGGGTGCGGCTGCTCGAGTAGCTCCGGCGGATTCGTCATCATACCATGAAGCACGGAGTACGCTCAACTCCAAGTAATCGACACCTGCTCATCCCGTATAGATTCGATATGCACACGCTGCCATGGGAATGAGGCTAGAGGTGGACACTCCGGGGTGGGGTCACTCTCAAATGAAGGAGGTGACTCAAAGACACCGCTTGTCCCTTATGTGACAAGATCCGATATGTAGCGTAGAGCCGATCCCAAAGTATGATAAGTCTCGTACCCGAAAGGGACTAACAACGCGAGCGTACAAAAGACCGACTCGACTCGATGTATGCACAGACACAAGACCCTAGACACACCTAATGTTAGTCCGACCTACGCATAGGCGATGGTGGACCAGGACATCCGAATATGTGCCATGCATACACTAGATGTACTCGATGGTTGACTGAATGGAGGACTCCTAGACACCCTAAGATGTACCACTCATGCATTGGCGACCTATGGGATTTGGGTGGGGAAGGGCTAGGAGATCCAAAACTACCCTCGTCATTACCTCTAGACGTAGGTACGGCTTGCCAACTAGACCGAGGGGTAGGGGTGAGATAGTGAACTCCTTAGAAGAAGTGGAGTGAATATGATAGCTCGAGAGGTTCACTAGTGAAGGGGTCAAAAGGGTCAAAGAAGGTATGACCCCATGAAGTGGGTTCCCCCATGACTCGGTCCCAATTTAAGAATTCATAATCATCGTCATACATTGTGGTTGGTGGGACGATGGTCATGTGTAGAAAATAGGATTCCTCCCTTGAGCAAAAGGGAACGAATTCGGACTCGGCCGGCATCGGGAGGAATAGAAGAATCTCTGTGGTGACAAAACCCACGGTGCACACGGAGGTAATGGACCCTATGGCCTGATGGGTGAAGCTGCGACTAGTAGGGTGGTCGAAGCCTCGGGCCAATAAGTGCGTCAACATCCATTGCCAACCTAAACCAAGAATAAGGTCACCTAATGTATCAACATGGTGAATAGATCGGAATGTCATGTGGTAGGAGTTGACGGACACTTGAGGTAAGGTGGGGTCCATAGATGGGTAAGGAGGTGGGACCAAGCTATCCTTTAGCCAACTAAGAAGCGGCTCGGCTATGTATAGCGTACCTGTTAGAAACACGGGTGGCTCGGGCTAAGGTGGCTACAAATGGGAGGGCTCCGAAATAAGATCGGAAGGTGAGGGTGACAATGGAGCACTCTCAAGTGGTGAAGGATTGTCCTCCTCGTGGAGAAGGGGTCCTTGGGGTGACACCGAGATGTAAGGCTCGGGCAGGCCTAGGCCACCCACTCGCGGACTCAACCCTTCCATCCGATCTACTGCTGTGGTAAACACATCCAAGCATGTATCCAACCCATCTATACATGTAGTCGACCCTTGCATTTGTCCCATAAGGGCTTGGAACATGGCGGCCACTTCAACGGAACTAAGGGCACGGGGTGCGGCCATGGTTGCAAAGATGGGGTTGGATCCCCTAGGAATGGATATACAAGGCCATTTTTTTTATTTTATAAGCAAACTGTTATGCCAAGTAATGCAAGCACCTAGACACGACTTAGAATGTGATGCAAATGCAAAGTTGAAATAAGACTCGACTACACACCTAGACACGGCCAAGATTCGGTACGTGGCGGAGTTAATCGATCCGAAGATCGCTCGCCCAAGTGAGTCACCTCTCCGATAGGCGTAACCTAACGGTCGGGCGACACCTTTTTATATACCGAACAATGGTATGCGGATGTAACCTTAGACCGACTTAGACAATGACTAGACGTAAATGACACTTTTTTTTTGTTTTTGACCAAATACTACCCTAGACTCAACTGGCGCTCTGATACCAAATTGATGCGGGACGGACACGCGACCTGGGACTCTAGCTCGTGATCGCCCCTAAGCGAGGGAAGACGTGGACCGTGCGCGGTTGAGAAACCGGCAGTGAGTCTCGGGTATCGGCCTTTTCGCGTTAACTCGGGTCGAGTCACGGGACGGTCACTCACTCTCGCTCTCGCAGCAGTGATAAAATGATAACAAGATATATAATATACCACTCATGCAGCGGCATATACAAAAATATACGAGTAAAGCAATGCCTACGAGGAGGGTAGCGAGTGTACCTCCATACTCCGGGCGTGGGGAAAACGTTCCCGGCCAAGTACGGTAACTCCCGGTAACAACAGTAAAAGTTAATTACAACAGTGAAATCTATTACCCACTCCACGCAGGGAGGTAAAGGGCTACAAGTGGGGCCCGGGAAGACCGACCCTGGGTTGACGGGCAGCAATCTGGAGGTGCGTACGGCACGAACTCTGCATGTTGGTCCGACTCGGCACTATTCCAACACGATGCTGCGCTAACTCGGTTGCTGACTCACTGGACAGCAAGCAACGGTTTCCAAAGGAACGTCACCTTCCTAAGATCTTCTGGAGGGGCCACTTGGCTGGGACGATGGCAGGACGTCCCTGAACGACTTCCTAAAGTGGCGGCTCCTGAAGTTGATTTTTGATATTTATTTCTGAATTTCTCCTGGGCTGCAATTTCAGACCTGCATAGGGAATAGATCTGCAGGCCTCAGTGACACGAATTACGACGCTCAGATCTGGAGGCCGATGGAGGCGTGGCTGGTACCGTTGGAAGGAGCACTCATAGATCTACAACATATATTTTGGAAAGCTCCATCCACCGAACGGATTGAAAATGAATATGACTGTAACATTGCTTTTGTTTCTGACTCGGACTGACAGACACACAGGGCAGCAAGGGATCTACCTGAAACTGGCCTTTGACCAAAGGGAAAATGATTTTTCTAGACTCCACGAAAATTATGGTGAAAGGGGATATATGTGTGGAACATTGAGTAATTTTTTAGGATTTTATGAAAATTTTTAAGGGGGTGGGGAAAATGTGACAAGGTGACTCTGTCCCGTAGATCTACAAAAGGGTAGATTACTGAGAGAACAAACAAAAATATGGGAAAAATATCTAATGACTTCCAAATGACACGAACTTTGAACTGGAGGTTAAGTGAGGTGGACTGAACAAACCCTCAAAATTAGGGCTCGATCAGACAATAAGAATAAAAGATAAAAATCTGGAGGTGATGTTCTGTTCTGATGGAGATAGAACTCCGATGTAGCGACGGCGGCACGAACGGCGGCGGCGGCAACAGAGGGGAACTCAGAGGGGCTAAGGAGAATGGGCTTCACACCCTGGAGGGCTGGAGGAAGAAGATGAACAGCATGAGGAGGAGAGAGGGGTGCACCTAGGCTCCTTGGGGCAAATGCCAATTTTCTCTTCATTAATTCATGAAATGGGAAAATACATAGTATTTATATGAAATGTAAAATGACTCATAATACCCTCAGATCTAGGTTAGGGAGGGGTAACTAGGGATAGAACTAATTAGTTCTAATCAAGTGATTTTTACAAAAAAAAATAAAATTCTAAAGGGAGGGGGCACCCCCTTGACCAAGGGGCCATGGTAGGTAGCCTCCCTTTGACATTTTCAACAACTTGTCTCCCATGTGTCCAATTGACCTTCTAGATGTCACCTAGGACTTTGACTAGCCCCACATGGACCCATATGACTTATGTGGACCAATGGGGAAGGAGTGAGGGCCCCCTTGCTGGACCTACTGACAAATTGCACAAAGACCCAAAGAATCCAAGGGAATGACACATTGACTTATAAAGCCTTACCATTGCACATATACTTTCCCAATGATATAAAAATAAACTAAAAGACATATATGTAAATTAAAATGTCAGTGCTCGGCGTCGATTCCCATCAACTCTCTCTGGGTGGGAAGAACTTGACCCTGTAGAGTAAGGGGTGCGGCTGCTCGAGTAGCTCCGACGGATCCGTCATCGTACCATGAAGCGCGGAGTACGCTCCACTCCAAGTAATCGACACTTGCTCATCCCGTATAGATTCGATATGCACGCGCTGCCATGGGAATGAGGCTAGAGGTGGACACTCCGGGGTGGGGTCACTCTCAAATGAAGGAGGCGGCTCAAAGACTCACTAGGAATCACCGCTTATCCCTTATGTGACAAGATCCGATATGTAGCGTAGAGCCGATCTCAAAGTACGATAAGTCTCGTACTCGAAAGGGACTATCAACGCGAGCGTATAAACGACCGACTCGACTCAATGTATGTACAGACACACAAGACCCTAGACACACCTAATGTTAGTCCGACCTACGCATAGGCATGGTGGACCAGGACACCCTAATATGTGCCATGCATACACTAGATGTACTCGATGGTTGACGGAATGGAGGACTCCTAGACACCCTAAGATGTACCACTCATGCATTGGCGACCTATGAGATTTGGGTGGGGAAGGGCTTGGAGATCCAAAACTACCCTCGTCATTACCCCTAGATGTAGGTACGGCTTGCCAACTAGACCAAGGGGTAGGGGTGGGATAGTGAACTCCTTAGAAGAAGTGGAGTGAATATGATAGCTCGGGAGGTTCACTAGTGAAGGGGTCAAAAGGGTCAAAGAAGGTATGACCCCATGAAGTGGGTTCCCCCATGACTCGGTCCCAATTTAAGAATTCATAATCACCGTCATACATTGTGGTCGGTGGGACGATGGTCATGTCTAGAAAATAGGATTCCTCCCTTGGGCAAAAGGGAACGAATTCGGACTCGGCCGGCATCGGGAGGAATAGAAGAATCTCCGTGGTGACACAACCCACGGTGCACACGGAGGTAATGGACCCTATGGCCGGATGGGTGAAGCTATGACTAGTGGGTTGGTCAAAGCCTCGTGCCAATAAGTGTGTGATGTGACAGAAACTAGGACCTAAATTGCAAGCAACGCAATGACTTGGCAATGTCACACAAGCGGACTCACTCGCGTTTGGCACACTCGGGTCCGTAGGTGGACCGACAATGGGGTGAGGGTCCGAGGTTGGACCGGAGGTTTCCAAGGATATGGCTGGCTTGGGGAGGACCCCTAAAGGCCACGGGCTACCCAAATTCACGGGCGGTCAGCACGCCAAAGGCATGGGTTGAAGGGTCAATCTCACAACTCACCCGCGGTAGCCACTCAAATATAAGCAAATTCGGGTTTGGACACTCTCTTATCGCCGATGGCACTAGGAGGCAATACTAATTAAGCAAGGGAATCTAGCAAAGAGAAGTGTTCAGTGGCTCACCTGATTGGTGTGAAGACACCGATCCCGGCCGGAGACGAGGGCGAGCGAGGAAGGGTGGGCTTACCTGCACGCCGCGCCGGAGAAGCTTCCACCTGAAAGTTTAGATTACATGCACTACGCCCCATGCAAGGGGGGGATCTTGGGGAAGGGAAGCCAATGACTACACCCAAACACTACCTCCACACAGGGAGGGGCCTTCAGCCGGCCAAGGAAGAGGGGAAAAATCGAGCTAGAAGCAAAGAAAGGGAGCCGATGCTGATTCTGACCACTCTCTGCGCTTCTGGACAGGTAGTTGGTTGTCTTGGCGCTACGGCCACTCCAAATTTTTGTTGATGATGAAACCAGTTGGAATTTCTTCATAGCTGGATCGGAATGACGCTTGAATTTTGTTCATTTCTCTGGTCACAGGTGCTGGTCGGGGCAGAAGCTCAAACAGGGTGGCTGGTCTTTAGTTCTGACTACTTCAGGTTCATAACATCAAGAAGAAGAGGTTTCCACAAGCGCTCCAGAGCTCAGAATGAAGCACCACCGGAGTCGTTGGAACCGTCGGTGAGTCCTCTTTGAAGCGAGACCAACGGGGATGCCAAACGTTGTCAGAGTAGACCGGTAGAGCTCGAACAATGAGGGGGGGGGGGGTCGGAGCAGACTGTCAGGAAGCAGAACCGCACACCCGGAGGAAGAAAATGAGAACTCTTGATTCTAGAAGTAGACTTGTCGAAGAAGCTCCCGGCCAAGCATCGCCTCCAGATCTTCAAGAGAGTGTTCGTGGTAGCTTCAGGAGTCAGCTTCAGGTTGCTCTTCAGGGAGGAAGTGCACAGTCGGTGAAGATCGACTATCAGGACGGCCCCGAACTCAGAATGTGACGAGACCACCGCCGTTGCGAAGAGGACAGAGAGACACTTCCAATGCTATCTCTTGGGCCTCCAGGAACACTGGGATGAAGTCGGGGCCGGCTCTGCAAGCTGCTGGTACTCTACTACCTGCGACCTGAGAATTGCAGGTGGTGAAAGGTGGTGGGGGAATGGGGTAGAAGGGATGGGAAATGGGGTGGATGGGTATGGGGGCAACCCCTGGCTGTGAGGGGGTCTGGGAGCGGGTGTTCCAAGGTGTAGGAGGGGGAGAATGGGGTTTGGAAGGTGGTGTTTGCAGTGGGTGAGAGAGGAGCTGCGAATTTGGTTGGAAGGGAGAGAGGGAAAGGGTATTTGAAAATGGGTTTAAGGGTGGGATTAATTTCTGGTCTTGGGGATGGGAAGGGGTGTGTGGGGAAGGTAAAGGGGGGCTTGAGGAGTGGGAATTCTCCCTTGGGAGATGAGAGGGTGCTTGGGGAAGGGGAGTGGGTGGTTGTTGGTTGGAGGGTGGAGTATGGATTGGTGGAGGGTCTCTTGGGACTAGGGGTGGAGTAATGAGGGTTGGGGGTAGTTGGGAGGATGAATAATGAGGGGGAGAGAGAGGGTTGACGATGTGGAGGAGAGAGAGGGAGGGGAGGAGAGGGAGAGGGGGCGCCCTCCTCTTCTTGGAGAGAGAGAGAGTGAGAGAGAGATAGGGGAGGGGAGCTTCTCACTCCACTCTAATGGCTTCTCACCACAAGAATAATTAGGTTGGACTAAATTCTCAGATTTCATTCATTGATTGATTAACCTCAAATGGGGAGATGTGGGTCCTATATATAGACAACCGACATTTTACAAAAAGTCCCTAACTCTAGACACAATGACAAATAACCAAGGGGTAGGGGGTGCCCATGGGCCTATCCCAATGGATTGGGCCCATTAGCTAGCCTAATCAACCTAATGACAAACATTCTTAGGTAAATGACTCATTAACCTAGGTACATGACTCAAATAAAAGGAAAATTACAATGATATGACTTAAATAAAATAAGTAAATTATATGACTCGACTCATAAAAATGTGACGGACACAATGGAACCATGCCGTTGAACAATCAAAGCTGTGAAAAAATGTGAAGGACGAGAGATGCCCCCATCATACCCCCGAGGTGCGAAGAACTCGACTCCGTCGAGTATAGGTCTGCCGGGGAAGAGGTCCTTCAATGCAGCTCTGGGTGAGCCACAACCTAGAAACTCAACCTCGCGTCCTTAGTCGGGGGACTGCTCTTCATCCTCTCAAGGTGGCTCGGGCACACCCTCTTGCTGGCGATGGTACCCTGTTTGCCTAGTATTACCTCCGTGTACACACGTCGGACTCTCAAGCTGATATGAGGAGGCTCTCCGAGGGTGTCACTCACAAAGGTGGGGGTAGGCTCAAGGTGCTCACTGGGATCCACCGCGGTGCCCTTAGAGGGTGCTAGATCCGCTATGTGAAAAGTGGGGTATATCCCAAAATCCCATCGGTAAATCCAACCCGTAAGCCAAGTTGCCAAAGCCACTCGGAATATGGAAGGTCCAAGTCCTTGTGCCCTCGATTTGGAGGTGACCCAATGGTAGAGCCATTCCAAAGCCACCATCGTAAGGTTGCCTACTTGGAATCCAAAGTGGCACTTGCGAGTTTTTGCCCATTCATTATGAACCTCACCGCCCGTTGCTAGATGCTTGCTTGAATGAGTATGCCATGAGCTACGGTGCGGTGTGGGTGGGAAGTGTGTGATATGCAAAGGGGGACCGGGACAACCATAAGTGGACCTATCATGCAATGCGGTTATGTAAACCTTGATGGACCTAGGAGGGCCGGGGCACCCGTAGGTGAATCTATCATGCATGGGTGAAGCAAATGTCGGGGAACCAGGGCAGCCATGTATGATCCTATCATGCAATGATGCCGTGTAGACTTTGGTCGGCCTAGGTGGGCCGGGACACCCGTAGGTGAACCTATCATGCAAAGTGGTGGTAAATATTAGGAGACTCGGACATCCGTAGATGTTTTTGACATGCTTAAGACCCATGATGAATGAAGGTGGACCATTACATCCGAATATAGACCACTCATGTTTCTTACTTGACATGTGGGTGATATGATATAATGTATCCGACTTATGAATCATGTCAAGTGGTTTTGTATGCCAAGACTTATGCATTCTTGTGCCAAAGATGTCTCCTATGTGTAGGCTTTTGGACTTCCATTGGAATGGGTCAAAGGGGTCTAGGAAGGTGGATATCATGAAGTGGGGCACTTCCTTGATCCCTAGGTGTATATTTTCCGTAATCATGGCTCCCATGGTGTAACCCGGGTCTAGGATGGGGTGGATTGGGTCAAACATGGTGGGTTGGGGTACGGAAAGGTGGGTGGTGGATAAGGTGGTTGGGTCACACGGGTTCCTTGACTCCCATTAGAATGGATCATAGGGATCATAAAATGGGTTACCAAGGGGAGGAGTTCTATGTCCTCAAGGTCCTCAAATGGTGGTGGGTCATCCTCCTTTAATGAAACAATTGGGCCGAAGTTCTTGGTGGGTGGATCGGCCATGAAGGGAGGTTTTGGCTTTATACCCAATATAATAAGCTCCAAATTGAGGAGAAGGTTGGGCTCATCGGGTGTGGGGAGGAATAGAAGGAGGTCACTAGTGTAGCAACCAATGGTGTATACCGAGGTGCTCGACCCGATGTATAGGTGTAGGAGGTTAAGGCTCCTAGGTTGTTTGACCATTGGGGTCAACATGTTGGTCAACTCTAATTGCCATGCTAAGCCCTTGAGAAGGTCCTCTAAGGTTTCCACTTGGTAGGATGTTTGGATTATGGTGTGATAGGAGGAGATATGCACTATGGGAAGGTTTTCCTTTATGGGAGGGAAATCGTGGGCCGTGATCTCTCTTATTGGGCTCTTCTTTAGCCAACTAATAAGGGGTTCCCCTAAGATGAGTTTGGCCCTAACTAGAGAGGGTGGTGTAAGGTGAAGGTCACCATGTGATGTTTCTTCTTCTACTTGGTCATGGGTGGTCTCCGTGGTAGGGATAGGGTCCGGAGTGTTCACCACTATGGGGTCGGGTATGGGTTCCTCCTCTAAGGAGGTGAGAGGGTCTTTTGGTGGTATGGTGATGAGGATTGGTGCATGGCGCACCCGGGGTGGAAGGTAAAAGGAAACTTGGTTTGGGATAGGGAGGGGAAGTAGTGGGGGACTAGGACATAGGAGTTTTGGGGGAGGGAGTGAGAGATGGGTTGGTTGGGGTGGCTTGGGTTGGTCGGTCTTGGGGGGAGTGTCCCTTATAAGAAAAAATAGAGGGGTAGTGGTGGTCCTTATTAGGGAAACCGGGTCAGTTAGGGGTCTCTTCCCCTTAGGATTGGCCGGTTGTGGAGGGGTGGAAGTGGGGGCTAATTGGGTTTGGATAGTGAGGTTTGTGGAAGGGGATTTTGGTTGGGGTGTGGGGACCCTCATGAGGTTAGGTGGGGAGGTGGATGCTTGGATTATTTGGGTCCTAAGGGATAGGATTTGGTGGCGCAGTGTAGCGGTGATGGTTGAGAGGGGATTTATTGGGAGTGATGGGGGTGGAGTCCTAAAGGTGGTCTCAAGTTGGCCGGGTGGGGATGGAGGAGTGGTAGTGCTCCTCGGGCTAGGGATGTTTGAGTAGGAGGGGTGGGAATATTTGGGGATGTAGATCTTCCTAAGTTCTTCTTTCATATCATCCCATGAAGAAATGGGCTCTTGCCTCCTAACCCTTCTTAATCCCTCTATGTGTTCCCACTTACTCTTGGCTTGACCCCGAAATCATCCCTTAGCCTTGCAGACTCTTGCGGGTCCATATACCCAAGTCTTTTCAAAATATCTTTCCATGGTAGCCTCCCACCTATCATAATAACTAGAATGTGATCCGTCAAAGGTAATATCATCATCTAGAATGAAGTCCATGGGTGGCGAGTAGGTTAAGTAGGAAGTGGCCATGAAGATCGGGGGGGAGATAAATGCAATGGTCGGACTGATAATGACTCCAATGCAAGTGTGCCCTAGGACTTGACTTGTAGAGACAAGTCAATGACTTGCTCTGATACCAATTGATGTGACATAAACTAGGACCTAAATTGCAAGTAACGCAATGACTTGGCAATGTCACACAAGCGGACTCACTCGCGTTTGGCACACTCGGGTCCGTAGGTGGACCGACAATGGGGTGAGGGTCCGAGGTTGGACCGGAGGTTTCCAAGGATATGGATGGCTTGGGGAGGACCCCTAAAGGCCAGGGGTTGCCCAAATTCACGGGCGATCAGCACGCCGAAGGCATGGGTTGAAGGGTCACTCTCACAACTCACCCGCGGTAGCCACTCAAATATAAGCAAATTCGGGTTCAGGCACTCTCTTATCACCGACGGTACTAGGATGCAATACTAATTAAGTAAGGAAATCCAGCAAAGAGAAGTGTTCAGTGGCTCACCTGATCGGTGTGAAGACACCGATCCCGGCCGGAGACGAGGGCGAGCGAGGAAGCGTGGGCTTACCCGCACGCCGCGCCGGAGAAGCTTCCACCTGAAATTTCAGATTACATGCACTACGCCCCATGCGAGGGGGGGATCTTGGGGAAGGGAAGCCAATGACTACACCCAAACACTACCTCCACATAGGGAGGGGCCTTCAGCCGGCCAAGGAAGAGGGGAAAAATCGAGCTAGAAGCAAAGAAAGGGAGCCAATGCCGATTCTGACCACTCTCTGCGCTTGTAGACAGGCGGTTGGTTATCTTGGCGCTGCCGCCAATCCAGATTTTCGTTGATGATGAAACCAGTTGAAATTTCTTCGTAGCTGGATCGGAATAACGCCTGAATTTTTTTGATTTCTCTGGTCATAGGTGCTGGTCGGGGTTGAAGCTCGAACAGGGTGGCAGGTCTTCAGTTCTGACTGCTTCAGGTTCACAACAGCAGGAAGAAGAGGTTGCCACAAGCGCTCCAGAGCTCATAATCAGGCACCGCCAGAGTCGTTGGAACCGTCGGTGAGTCCTCTACGAAGCGAAGCTAATGAGGATGCCAAACGTTGTTAGAGTAGACCGGTAGAGCTTAAACAATGAGGGGGGTCGGAGCAGACTGTCAGGAAGCAGAACCGCACACTCGGAGGAAGAAAATGAGAACTCTTGATTCCGGGTGCAAAACAGAGCTCCGCTTCTTGATTCTGGAAGTAGACTTGTCGAAGAAGCTCCCGGCCAAGCCTCGCTCCCAGATCTTCAAGGGAGTGGTCGTGGTAGCTTCAGGAGTCAGCTTCTGGTTGCTCTTTAGGGAGGAAGTGCGCAGTCGGGGAAGATCGACTGCTCAGGACGGCCCCGAACTCAGAATGTGACAAGACCACTGCCATTACGAAGAAGACGCAGAGACGCTTCCAACGGTACCTCTTGGGCCTTCAGCAACGCTGGGATGAAGTCAGGGCCGGCTCTGCAAGCTGCTAGTACTCTACTACCTACGACCTGAGAATTGCAGGTGGTGAAAGGTGGTGGGGGAATGGGGTAGAAGGGATGGGAAATGGGGTGGATGGGTATGGGGACAACCCCTGGCTGTGAGGGGGTCTGGGAGGGGGTGTTCCAAGGTGTGGGAGGGGGAGAATGGGGTCTGGAAGGTGGTGTTTGCTGTGGGTGAGAGAGGAGCTGCGAATTTGGTTGGAAGGGAGAGAGGGAAAGGGTATTTGAAAATGGGTTTAAGGGTGGGTTAATTTCTGGTGTTGGGGATGGGAAGGGGTGTGTGGGGAAGGTAAAGGGGGGCTTGGGGAGTGAGAATTCTCCCTTGGGAGATGAGAGGGTGCTTGGGGAAGGGGAGTGGGTGGTTGGTGGTTGGAGGGTGGAGTATGGATTGGTGGAGGGTCTCTTGGGACTAGGGGTGGAGTAATGAGGGTTGGGGGTAGTTGGGAGGATGAATAATGAGGGGGAGAGAGAGGGTGGATGATGTGGAGGAGAGAGAAGGAGGGGAGGAGAGAGAGAGGGGGGCGCCCTCCTCTTCTTGGAGAGAAAGAGTGAGAGAGAGAGAGAGAGAGAGAGAGGAGAGAGATAGGGGAGGGGAGCTTCTCAGTCCACTCTAATGGCTTCTCACCACAAGAACAATTAGGTTGGAGTAAATTCTCTGATTTCATTCATTGATTGATTAACCTTAAATGGGGAGATGGGGGTCCTATATATAGGCAACCCACATTTTACAAAAAGTCCCTGACTCTAGACACAATGACAAATAACCAAGGGGTAGGGGGTGCCCATGGGCCTATCCCAATGGATTGGGCCCATTAGCTAGCCTAATCAACCTAATGACAAACATTCTTAGGTAAATGACTCATTAACCTAGGTACATGACTCAAATAAAAGGAAAATTACAATGATATGACTCAAATAAAATAAGAAAAGTATATGACTCGACTCAGAAAAATGTGACGGACACAATGGAACCATGCCGTTGAACAATCGGAGCTGTGGAAAAATGTGAAGGACGAGAGATGCCCCCATTAGTGCGTCAACATCCATTGCCAACCTAAACCAAGAATAAGGTCACCCAATGTATCAACATGGTGATTAGATCGGAATGTCATGTGGTCGGAGTTGACGGACACTAGAGGTAAGGTGGGGTCCATACATGGGTAAGGAGGTGGGACCAAGCCATCCTTAAGCCAACTAAGAAGCGGCTCGGCTATGTATAGCGTACCCGTTAGAAACACGGGTGGCTCGGGCTGAGGTGGCTCCAAATGGGAGGGCTCCGAAATAAGATGGGAAGGTAAGGGTGACAATGGAGCACTCTCGGGTGGTGAAGGATTGTCCTCCTCATGGAGAAGGGGTCCTTGGGGTGACAACGGGATGTAAGGCTCGGGTAGGCCTAGGCCACCCACTCGCGGACTCAACCCTTCCATCCGATCTACCGCTGTGGTCAATACATCCAAGCATGTATCCAACCCATCTATACATGTACTCAACCCTTGCATTTGTCCCATAAGGGCTTGGAACATGGCGGCCACTTCAACGGAACTAAGGGCTCGAGGTGCGGCCGTGGTTGCAAAGATGGGGTTGGATCACCTAGGAATGGATATACAAGGCCATTTTTTTATTTTATAAGCAAAATGTTATGCCAACTAATGCAAGCACCTAGACACGACTTAGAATGCGATGCAAATGCAAAGTTGAAATAAGACTCGACTACACACCTAGACACGGTCAAGATTCGGTACGTGGCGAAGTTAATCGATCTGAAGATCACTCGCGCAAGTGAGTCACCTCTCCGATAGGCATAACCTAACGGTCGGGCGACACCTTTTTATATACCGAACAATGATATGTGGATGCAACCTTGGACTGACTTAGACGATACTAGACGTAAATGACACTTTTTTTTATTTTTGACCAAATACTACCCTAGACTCAACTGGCACGCTGATACCAAATTGATGCGGGACGGACACACGACCTAGGACTCTAGCTCGCTATCGCCCCTAAGTGAACAAAGACGTGGACCGTGCGCGGTTGAGAAACTGGTAGTGAGTCTCGGGTATCGGCCTTTCCGCGTTAACTTGGGTCGAGTCACGTGACGGTCACTCACTCTCGCTCTCACAGCAGTGATAAAATGATAACAAGCTGGATAATCTACAACTCATGCATCGGCATATACAAAAATATACGAGTAAAGCAATGCCTACGAGGAGGGTAGCGAGTGTACCTCCACGCTCCGGGCGTGGGGAAGACGTTCCCGGCCAAGTACGGTAACTCCCGGTAACAACGGTAAAAGTTCATTACGACAGTGAAATCTATTGCCCACTCCACGCAGAGAGGTAAAGGGCTACAAGTGGGGCCCGGGAGGACCGATCCTGGGTTGACGGGCAGTAATCTGGAGGTGCGTACGGCACGAACTCGGCCTGCTGGTCCGACTCGGCACTATTCCAACTCAGTGCTGCGCCAACTCCGTTGCTGACTCACTGGACAGCAAGCAACGGTTTCCAAAGGAACGTCGCCTTCCTAAGATCTTTTGGAGGCGTCGCTTGGCTGGGACGATGGCAGGACGTCCCCGAACTACTTCCTGAAGTGGCGGCTCCTGAAGTTGATTTTTGATATTTATTTCTAAATTTCTCCTGGGCTGCAATTTCAGACCTGCACAGGGAACAGATCTACAGGCCTCAGCAACACGAATCACGACGCTCATATCCAAAGGCCGATCGAGGCGTGGCTGGTACCGTTGGAAAGAGCACTCATAGATCTACAACATATATTTTTGACAGCTCCATCCACCGAACGGATTGAAACTGAATATGACTGTAACACTACTTTTGTTTCTGACTCGGACTGACAGACATAGAGGGCAGCAACTGATCTGCCTGAAACTAACCTTTGACCAAAGGGAAAATGATTTTTCTAGACTCCACTAAAATTATGGTGGAAGGGGAGGTATGTGTGGAACACTAAGTATTGTTTTGGGATTTTCTGAAAATTTTTAAGGGGGTGGAGAAAATGCGACAAGGTGACTCTATCCCGTTGATCTGCAAAAGAGGATATTACTGAGAGGACAAACAAAAATATGGGGAAAATACTTAATGACTTTCAAATGACTAGAAATTTGAACTGGAGCTTAAGGGAGATGGACATAACAAACCCTCAAAATTAGAGCTCGATCAGATAACAAGAAGAAAAGATAAAAATCCGGAGGTGAGGTTTTGTCTTGATGGAGATAGAACTCCGATGTAGCGGCGGTGGCGGCGCGACGGCGGCACGAACGGCAGCGGCGGCAGCAGAGGGGAACTCAGAGGGGCTAAGGAGAATGGGCTTCACACCCTGGAGGGCTGGAGGAAGAAGATGAATAGTAGGAGGAGGAGAGAGGGGCGCACCTAGGCTCCTTGGGGCAAATGCCAATTTTCTCTTCATTAATTCATGAAGTGGTAAAATACGTAGTATTTATATGAAATGTAAAATGACTCATAATACCCTCAGATCTAGGTTAGGGAAGGGTAACTAGGGATAGAACTAATTAGTTCTAATCAATTGATTTTTACAAAAAAAAATAAAATTCTAAAGGGAGGGGGGCGCCCCCTTGACCAAGGGGCCATAGTAGGTAGCCTCCCTTTGACATTTTCAACCACTTGTCTCCCATGTGTCCAATTGACTTTCTAGATGCCACCTAGGACTTTGACCAGCCCCACATGGACGCATATGGCTTATGTGGACCAATGGGGAAGGAGTGAGGGCCCCCTTGCTGGACCTACTGATAAATTGCACAAAAACCCAAAGAATCCAAGGGAATGACACATTGGCTTATAAAGCCTTACAATTGCACATATACTTTCCCACGGATATAAAAATAAACTAAAGGACATAAATCCAAATTAAAATGTCAATGCTCGGCGTCGATTCCCATCAATGTAGTTTTGGCATTTGATATTAATAAGAATTATGTTTTGTCAACTTTGTCTAGCCGTGGAATGTTATGTCTTATGTTGCTCTGATTATTCTCGACTGTATCACTGCCACGTTCCGAACTACATGTTCTACTGCTATCGGTTTAGGACGTGACATAATGGATTGAATGCCCAACGTTGCGTCTCCCTCCCATTCCTCCCTCAATCTGTATGACTAATTGCTTCCCCGTGTGCTTGTTTCTCGAATACGGTTTCTCCGATGTCAGATGTGCCCTGGAACCCCACGGGCTATATAAATGTCTCTCCCTCCCCGGGGCCTCTATGCTAATATACCGACTATGCCTTGCATCGTTCACCCCGTGGGTTCGTGACTAGAGGCATACTTATGTATACACCTCTGTCCGTCCCAATTGGAAGTCGATTCTTCGACGACTCCCTGCAATAGCCCCTGCCCCTTTATTTGCATGGCAGTTATCCAACTCCGTGAGAGTTAGTCCCTTAACCTCGTGAGCATTAACATACTGACCCCATGAATGACAGTCTATCGTTCGATTGAATGCAACACTCATGTCACATATCCTCTCTCATTCCGCTTGTGGTTTATAGTCGTTGGGGCATGTCGGGTCCGTTGGCTTTGTCCAAGTAATTCGGGGAGGGGGACATTCACCATTGTTTCATAGAACCGCCAATTGGCCAAAGGGGCTCCATCTGTGAGTGATGGATATTCCCTACGGGCCACAAGATGAATATTAACAGGGGCTTTGGCCCGACAATTTGAATCCACAGTCCTTAGGGACCTTGTGGTGACTAAGGGATGTGTGCCCCTCGTAGGCTAGTCCTCGGGGCTTCCTTCCCTAACAGTCGTCCCTCTCTCGAATAGAGTGCAGACTATAGGTCACTCACCCTTCGTAGGCTAGCCCTCGGGGTCGTTGCCTCCCTCATTAGTCACCTTATACGCTCGTTTTCACCCACTGAGCCATGGTGTCCCTGGTAGGCTAGTCCTCGGGATTTTCCTGTCCGATTGGGATCTGCTGGCTGCCATTATGCCGACCGACTCATTAGGGGCTTACTCCACACGTGAGTATGACCCCGCTTCTCCCTTGCAATCCTTCAGGGATGGGGAGATGCTGCCCAATTTTCACCAAGTTTTAATCAATAAGTAACCTTAATAATAAGCGTGCCCTCAAGCAATAAACCTTCGTGCTTGAGTATGAACCTCGCACGAGCTTATAACTCTGCTCTTGGAGAGCCCTGGACTCTAATTTGATAAGCAATCAACCCAATTAACCCCAAAACCCTCAACAACATCATAACAAACCAAAATAGATTCATAAATATGCAGAAAATCAACTTAAACGGCGTGGCCTTAATCCGGCGCGCCCTAATACGGCGCGGTACCCCCCGTGTCGGATTAGTTTTAGACTCAAAACTTCATAATTTGGTTTGGCTTGTTCCCGACGTGCCCTAATCCAGCGCGCCCCAAGTCCATCGCGCCAGATTAACCATCTCCCATGGCCGCGCTGGTTCAAACCCCTTTGCCTACGCTTGGCCACACCGGGAACCCTATCCCTACGCATGATCGCACATGTTTTGAACTATTGCACTATTTTAATCCCTTATTCATCTTCGGAGCGATCTTTGCCACCCACGGTCGAGAGTAATAAACCCCAATAAGTAATAAACCAAATAAAAGAAGGATGTTCAAGTCCAAACCATTTTACTATTGCGCTTCTACTATCATGTCTGTTATTGTCATGCTTTTGTTATCATACATCTGTTACCACTTTCGTCCCCCTTGGAGGAGATTAATAAACTTGATAGGTCATTGTCTATCTTCATAACTCTGTTGTCATGCTTTAGTATAATCACGAGCATCGTGCATGCATGCTTGCATAGACCCCCCCGGGGTATATTAAATGGCACTGACGGAAGTCCGGGTTACACCCGATCGGAAGTCTTTGTTATGCGCGATGGTGGTCTTCAGACCTGTGTCCCTCGCCACATATCGAGGGTCTCCAACTCAATAAACCATGCCTCCCTTGCATGATAGATAAAAGCATTTCATGTGATCTTGTCTTATTCATCCCTTTGCATCTGATTTCGGCCTCGGAGGGCCCGCTATCTCGACAATTAATCAAAGGTTTTCTCCCTTATGGGGGATGTAATTAACGGCATAGCCTTTATGGTATGGCGGACTGCTGGTCCCGACCCGAATCTCACTCTCGCCCCATATGGGTCAGAATGAGCGCATAATAAACTTGTCACTTATGTGACTGGCACGCCTGTACGGTCAACTAACCAATTGGTTATTTATTAATTAATTGGCTGATCGACCCATCAAAATGACCTGACAAATAAACCATCCCAACAATGACTTGCTAGTTCTGAAAAGTGCGTTCTTGTTAAGTGCTTGTACATTCTCGTTCATGAAAGGCCACATTCTATCTTGCTTGATCATATTCTCATTCATATATCTAAGACCTACATCTTGCTACTTGTAGTATACTTTGGTTTTATACACGTGTTTTACCGTATTTAATTTATCTTTAATTCTAGAGAAAAAATGTTAATTACTTAAACATTGCCTCCATGTTGATACGAAGATACCTATTGGGCAAGTGTGCTCATTACCCTACTTTCTAATCTTTTAAGGACATTCTAGCGGGTCGGATTCAGATTATTCAGGTGATGAATCCGAGAGCGATTGATGGTTTGATAGAAGCCGTAGTAGTCCAGTCATGAGTCAATTATGTAATTTTCACTTTATTGAGTCTAGTTAGTCAAAGTGTCTTTGTAAACATTTTCCTTATGATTCAATGAAGTAAAGGTTTATAGATTATATCTTCTTGTGTTCACATTTATGTGGATGTTTATTGCTATCTAATTATATTGCTCGCTTGTGGCGTACTAGCCGGCTGTTCACGTCCCCGATATTACTTCTGCTATACATATGTCTCGGGGCGTGACACCACTATACCCGTCAGCAACAAACTCTTGTTCTACCCAAGGCACTTTATGCTCTAGGCTTTCCTCACCTCTGCTGTACGAGCATCACGCACACAGGGCTATCCTCGCCCATGTAGACAAGTTTTCCCTTTTCCCTTCCTTAAAAAAAAGTAAATAAGTATGTGGTGCTAAAGGGAAGGGGATGAACTAAAGCATGGAAGAACAAAAGGGCAATAGATCAACTACCCACATGCCTCAACAAGTCGAGATCGCCACCAAGATACCCAGTGCAAACAGAGGACACTACGCACCTTGGAAAGGAGAGACAGATGAGACCACTCGCCAATGGATGCAGCGCTGACGCAAGAAGAAAACGGTCCTTAGGAGACCGCTGAATGGAGAAGATGGCCCAATGATAGACCGCTGCAAGCGCTGAAGTGGAACACGGGAAAGGCTTGACATGGAGATGAGACGGTCCGCATCCGACCGCACACTGGAGCAAAACGGTCTGAAGAAGGCCGCACACCCCGATGGACGGTCTGTAATGAACCGCACAGAACCTCTGAACTCCAAATTGTGGGACTTGATCCTCCACCCCTTCCGGTCGGCCAGGAGGGATGGGCCTCGTGCTAAGACTCCTATTGACCTGCAAAACAACACAAATGACCAAAGAAACATGACCCAAATTAGTTTATGAGGTGTAGTATCTATAAACCGACATGAGAAACTAAGCACATAAAGGGAATGTGGGATACCTGGGGTGGTTTTTAAACCCCTAATGGGAGTGGAAAAGTAATAGGAAGGTGATGAATGTGGAAATGACAGTGAAAAATGTGGGAGAAAAGTGAAAAGAAATGATGATGCAATGATGAACGAGCAATAGAAAATGACTAACTAAAGACTCAAAACCCGAAAGACTAGACTACTCCTTGAACCGAAGGCTCTATGGACGTGGAAAGCCTTCCTCTCTGACTGGAATTTGCTCAAGAATGCGGCAGCACTTCGATGTGAATTTTGAAATCTCCCCCCTCGCGATCTTGGACTAAGGGTGCTATTTATAAACCCTTGAAAGCTAGCCCCGAATTAAGGGTTTTCCAGTGAGAATTAGGTCGAGACTATTTTAGATAAATCGAAGATAGTGTTCCCAAATTTTCTACCGGATCAAATGGAACCAAATTTGGTTAAGAATCCAAGGAGAAATTTGAGGACGAAACAGCTAACTTAACCATGGATAGAGAGAGAAAAACCTGTGAACGCAAGGATCTCGGCCACATATGTGGTCTCTCGATAGACCACCCACCCATATAAACGGTCTAGTGGAAGACCGCCTATAAGGTGTCGATGGAAATTAAAAATAAGATAAATAGACTATTTATCTGAAAAACACCAACCGAATCAGTCGGCGTTGGACTCTCAGGATAAAAATAGTCGTTTGATTGACCGCCTAAACCCATGAAACGGTCTATCGCAAGACCGCACACTAGGGTGTCGGTGGTAAATCAAAAATGAGATAAATATCCAAAAGCCAGGCCGTTGCAGGACTCTGGGAAAATAAACGGTCTCATGGAAGATCGTCCCGTTATTAAACGGTCTATCACTAGACCGCATTTCAGGCGGGCGATGGGAATAATAAAACATGGGATAAATAAGCTCATTTGCCCCAAGGACCCAGTTAAACCAAGGCCCAATAAACCCAAACTTGAGAGATTTAAAAGCAAGCCCAGCCATGGAAGAAATACCCATAAATAAACCCAAGGAAATGCCTAAGAATGGCCCAATGAGTAGTGGACAACTCGAGACATCAAAAATAAGGGAAAGAAAGATGACTCAACTCAAAGGTAAAAAATAGGTGTGAACCGATGCCCCTCCTTAACGTCATCTTTGCAGGAGAGCGAGCGAAGGTGGAGCGAAAGTAAAATGGAACACAGAGATGATGTGGAAATGAAGCGGAGCGGACTGAAAAGCGGGCGTTAAGGTAAACGACACCCATTTTCTCACAAACGAGCGATGGGAATCTTCTGAAAAACTCCGAACCAAAACACAAGGAATGACTGAACCAAGAAGACACTAGTCTGGAGGAACTAACTAAATAAAAGAAGAAAAATGCAAGCAACCTCATTAGGGGACACAATCCACAACCAATGAGGGAATCGAAACTAGTAAAGTAAAGAGCATACTAAAACTCCAGACCGGGACTCTTAGTCAACCAAACCAAGTGAATAGACCAGAGAAAACCTTCCAACTCTGAGCGAAATAGTTCCTCTCTTACCCAAAACCATGAACATCACAATTATCCATCACTAATGAGACACTTCAGATAGACCATGGGACATGAATGCTCAAAAATGCGCATGATGCATACTAGGCTAAAATAAAAGAAATCATACAAATAAATGCAAAGAAAGCCATAAAATAGAAAGTACTCGAGAATAGTATTGCTAGACCGGAGTAATCAGGGTCAGGACACCATCCGCAACCACGGCGTGCGAGATAGAACCATCGTCCGATGATTAAACACGTGTACCAAGATCATCATCATTTTTGTTATAGGGAAACATCAGATCCTAGAATACGTGAATGACCAATCAGTTCTTGAGATAATATAGCATAGATACCATATAGTAATGCATTAAGGGATATAGGGATATGAACTACTTACCTGACTTACCTGATCGGTCGGAGTAATGTAGCCATGCTGCAAAAGATCATGAACAAGGTTTTGCAATCATATATATTATGAAAACAAGTTGATTGAACCCAAAAGGTTATCAATTAAGCACATAATGCAGCAAAGACAAGCCTAAAAAGCTCACTCCTTATATCAACAAATAAACGGTCTAATCCTAGACCGATGTAGATAAAAAAATGGTTCACATAGGATTGCACAGACTAATAGAATTTTTGAATTTCACTCGTGCCTGAAAATGATCTATAGGGCGACCGCTGAAGGATAGGCGGTCATAGTCTGACCGTCCGGGGGTAGGCGATTTGTCACTCAGAACGGTCTTTGACAAGACCGCCTAAGAGTGAAACGGTCTATCGCTAGACCGCTTTTAGACTGTCGGTTTCAAAAAAAAGAAACTGACCCTTCCATCTTCTCCCCCACTGCAACCTCATTCCCTCCTCTTCTTCCTTCCCCCACCGAAGCTCACTCCACCTCGCTCTCCACATACTCAAGCTCTCCTTCTTCCCCTCTCAGCCCCCGTATGTGATTTAAGAAGCAAGCGTTAAGCCGCTCCATACTATGAATGGCCGGAGAAGGAGCTCCGCCACCGCTGCCAGCGGTGAACCTCACGGAGGAGCCGACGTCACCACCGACCGAGATGGAAGGAGGAGGCCCTACCGCAGTTACTGAGGCGCCAGAAGAACATGTGGGAGCACCACCGGCTGATGAAGAGCCGGTAGTGACGGCTGAGACCCCGGCCAAGGGTCCACATCCCTTCGAGGTAGGCCGATCATCCTTCTGCATTTCCTCTTTTAGTCAATGCATGTGGGTGTAGAGGGATGAGAGGGGGCGTACCACCCCTTGGGAATCGATTGTAGGGCCCCTAGGGCCGTTGACAACGATGGGGAGGGAGATGGGCGCCATTCGCAACGGCGAGGAGAAAACGGTCCAATAGTGATCACTTAGGAAATACACGGTCTGCCCCAGACCGTGTAGGTAATAAAACGGCCTAAAACAAACCGCCCCAGAGGCTAAACGGTCCATGGGTGACCACTCAATAGGATTTGAACCAGTGGGACGTTGGGGGGATGAACGCGGTCTAAGGCAGACCATTAAATGTCTTAAACGGTCCCCCTAGGACCGTTCAGAGATTGAACCGTTGGGAACAGAATGGTCTCCAACAGACCACCCATTAGGGAAAGCAGTCAAAGGCTGACCGTGTAGATTCAAACCAACGAGAGGGCTCATGGGAAATGGAAAACGGTTTGATGGGGACTGCTAGATATTCAAACGGTCCATAAAAGATCGTTGGAGGGACTAAAAATGGTTCTAAAGGGGACCGCTTACTTGATAGACTACATTTTTTTATTATATATTTTTTATTTATTTTTTAATGCAATGTATGACTTATTATGGAAGGAATGACTGATGCAAAGTGTTTAAATGTATGCAGGGAAAGTGCCGGACCCGGATCTCGTGGCTCCAAGTCCGTGTAGTGTACCTAGCACTACCAGACTTCAAGAGGGTGCGGCTAGCGGCCATGGGATTTGGAGAGTTCCTCGACATTGAGGTCGCGAGGCTAGATATCGCACTCCTGTACGCGTTGCACGACCGGTGGGACCCGGTCAGCCATTCCTTCCTCTTCCCGTGGGGCCACATGGTCCCGACACTAGAGGACGTGGCGCGCATCACCTGCTGGAGAGTGCGCGGTACACCGGTCAGCGGGAGGACGCTGACAGACTACCGAGAGCTGGTCCGGAGAGTGCTGGACTTGGAGCTGTTGAGACTTGAGCGCCAGTCGACGATCTTGCCGAGAGCGATGCTACAGGAGGGCTTCAGCTTGAGAGGTGCTGGGATCGCGGTGGGAGGCTCGTGGACCGCTCACGCGAGCGAGTAGCAGTGGCACCAGGACCCGAGGCAGACGTCATCCTGCGGAGGTTCCTCATGCTTCTCTTCGGGAGGCTGTTGTTCGCCACCCGGGCGGACAGGGTCAGCTGCTGCCTGTTGCCCCTGCTAGAGGACGTCGACCGGGTCGGAGAGTACGCATGGGGGGCAGTGGCGCTTGCCTTTCTCTTTGACACCCTCAGCTCCACCAGCCAGCGCACCATGCTTGGTGGGTTCTCCCCGCTACTCTAGGTATGACTCAATCCCTAAAATGCTTGTGCAATTGTTATATGAATTCTATAAATGCTTATATGCTGACATGTTGATGCAATCCAGGTGTGGGCCTACGTTTACCTCCCTAGACTGGGGAGAGGATAGGAGGTGTACCCTGATCGACTACCCTTGGCGAGACGGTGGAAGGCACCTCGGGAGGTGGGCTCCCTACGTCGTCAAGTCCGGATGATCCAGGATGACCTCGACGCTCTACCCTACGCCTCGGTAAGATCTAAACTTAAGCTTTGTGAAAAATGCAACAATATGCTTGTATGATGATGCAATTGCCTATTTGACAGGCTAGGTGGACACCTTAGCAGGGAGAGGGACACGAGGGCCAGCCATGGGTGGTGGCGGCCCTAGCATACGCCAGATGTGACATCTGGCTTCACTGCATGAACGTGGTGGAGCCACTCTACTACCGACTGGTCATGAGGACCATAGGCGTCCATCAGGCGGAGGTAGAGTTCCCGGATCGCGAGAAGTCTGAGGAGCGCGTGTGACGCCACGCACGAGGGATGGCGGTGGAGATAGACTGGATCACCCGAGCAACAGATCAGATCCAAGACTGGAAAGTGCTAGGGCGAGTGGTGCGCGCCCGAGCGGAGAGCGACGAGGCCTACCTGACGGCCTACGCCTGTCGCTACGGAGACTAGGTCTTCCATGGCGCACGACGACCGGTATGACTCTAGACTCATGCCTTCTAATATGCTTATGATTACAATGCATTGACAACTGACCTTCCTACATGCAGCTCGACCCCCAGGGACGGATCGCCGAGCTCCAGGGGTTGCTTCACTCCACTATCCAGTAGTGGGATGAGCTTCAGCAGTCCCTGGCCCTCCTGGTACGTTCTACTCAACCTCTGACTTACAATGTTATGCTTATGCATATGAAACTGACATGCCCCTATATGCAGCGTGCCGAGGGAGCCCAGCGTCAGGCGCCAGACGCACTATCTTCCTCCCAGCAACCCGGGGATCGGGCTGAGCGGGATGCAGAGTTCGCCCGGGCGACAGCGCGAGTCGAGGAGGCCAAGGCCACTCTCACCGAGAGGGTAAGCAAGGCCTCCCTTCTTCTCCTTTTCCAAATTTTTTTTTTGAAGCTGCAAAATGAGTTATGAGACGATTGCGTATGCAGGCAAGCGAGCTAGCAGCGGCACGGCGTGAGGCTACCCGCCAGAGAGAGGAGGCCGAGCACTTCCATGCTGAGGCAGAGAGGCTTCGTGCAGAGGTAGCAGAGGGCGCCCGTCTCTGTGTAGAGATGGAGCGATCCCGCGTCGGGCCTGTAGAGGTGGAGTTTCTCCGTGCTCGGGCGGAGGAGGTGGACCGGTACCGGGCTGAGGCAGAGCGCATCGCATAGAGGTGGCAGAGCTACGAGGAGAGGTACGAGCCTACCAGCAGATGAGCCAGCAGTCAGGATGGAGCAGGACCCACGGCGGCGCACCAAGCATTGGCTACCGGGACTACCTGACAGGTTCCTCTGGCCACCGGAGGAATGAGGATGAGGACCATCAGCGGCGCCGACGCGGACAGGAGAGCACCTCCATGGCACCACCAGCGAAGCACCATGAGGGTTCAGGAGAGAGCGACGACCCTGGGTGGAGTCAGGCCTGATGTACCTTACACACATGCACTTTTGTTATGGATGTAATGATATAGCATGTTTTGATTTCTTCATTCAACTTTTTCAAATGTGTGCATGCTGACACTGACCGACTAACAACGAATCCTAGATCGACATGGGAGAGTGAGGGAGAGAGACGACACCGACCGACTAACAACGAATCGTAGACTGACGCGAGAGAGTGAGAGAGAGAGGGAGAGACCCGAGTAAAATTGATGCCAAGAAATAGGAAACTAAGGAAGCAGAGGGAGAGATGATCTCCCAACAGGCTACTCCCAGGACTAGGCGGTCTAGAGATAGACTGCTGGAGGTCGTCCTGCCATGAGCTCACAGAAGATTTTAAACGGTCCCCCTTTGGACCGCATAAAAAAAGGCAGCTCTAATTTGACCGTTTGGAATTTGAGACACAGTCTTCCAAAAGACCCTTCAGGCTGCCAGAGAGACAAAGTGTGCAGAAGGCATAGAAATGGTCTTTTTAGGACCGCCTTTAGCCTCTTGCGGCCGCCCGATAGACCGCGGCTTAGGAAACTGGGTAGCTCCGATCGGGACTCTCTAAGAGAGTCCCAAACCATGGGCAAGGAGTCCTTATCCGTGCTAGAGCCTATCTTAACCCGTTTTGGGTCTATCCTACCTCAATCCTAGAGGCATTAGGCCAAGAATTTGTGCACTATAAGTAGGAGGGCACCCCAAACTCATTTTTCACACAACACCCTTCCTTTAGGCTCTAAAACTCTTGCCAAACTCACCTAAACCATCATGAAGGGACAAGAAAACTGACCTATAGTCACAAATTTTACCTACGTTTGCCCTTGAAGCAAGCTCTATGGGTGAGGCTGCCTACCATGGGCCAAAAGTGGCCAAAAAGGAGTACGAGGTGCTGCAAAGGTTGACTGCCATCCCTAGGCATCTGAGCTCCAGTCCCTTGAGAGAGGTAAGTCAAAGCATCTTTTTTTTATTTCATTCAATTTTTCCTTAAAAAGCTTACATTCTTTCCTCTCTTCTTCTCCTTGTTTTATTTTTCCCTTCTATCACCTCAGCTCCTCCCCGGCCCGAGGCGCTATTCTATCCTAAAGTGGATGTCTCCCATGATCCGTGAGCTCCCTATAGCAGTGATATCCATCCTTAGCTCTTGGCACTTGCACCCTCTCTTAGTTTTGGCCAAAAACTATCCCAAGTTGTCATTGGATTGGCACAACATCACAGCTTTAGTAGAACTATGGCACCCTCAAACACATACTTTCATCTTTTCCTCCTGTGAGACCACCATCTTGTTAGAAGAGGTAGAGACTTACCTGTCCCTTCCTAGATCTGAGGTGGGTGAGGAAGACTTGGTTTGCCATACTGTTGCCCCTATAGATCCTATCCTCATTCTATGGGAATTCTTACCCAGTACCAAGGACATCCGCACCATAGTTGGCCCTCACCACATCCATTTGCTACCTCATAGCCAGTGGGTCATAGCCCATTACAAGAACAAGTGTGGATGGAATGAGGCAATAGCCAAAGCTGTCTTCATTTGCTTGTGCGGAGCTATACTCTTCCCTTATGCCGACCATGTCCTGGACATTCCCAACCTTAGCACCATTAGTGGACTGTGGCAGGGTCTCCCCATTTCTCAGGCCGTCCTTTCTTACTTGTATGAGGGCCTTAGCTTAGCTGCCCTAGGTGGCCCACTCTTTGGCTCCATGATTCTTCTTGAGTGCTGGATGGGGGTCAAGTTGAAGTTCATTCCCAGGGAGGATATCACTTCTATCAGCCGGATCTTTGGGAGTCATCCACTCTTCTTTATTGGCGGTGCCTTCAGGTTCTCTCAGCAGGTGAAGTGTCAGATTGCAAACAATAAGAATAGGGATGAATGGCGCCTCTATATCAACACTCTACCCCTGGACCGGTTCATGATGCACCTTGACTTCCTTGTTGACACCACCCTCAGGCTTCCTAGGAGGCTTGGGCTCGACTTGCGGCTCGTAAGAGACACCACCTTGGCGATGTACAGCCCCCACAGGTGTTTTCTACATGTCAGGCTTCCTCGCACTACAGTTCCAGTGCTACCCCACCTTCCTGCACTACAGGTGAGGCGACTTGGCACGGAGGAGGACGAGCAGGCGGTCAGGAGTGCCCTGATCATGTGGGAGATTGCCAGGATGCGCGTCCATCCTGCAAAGGTGATAGAGCTTCAGGAGGATTACCAGGCTTATGTGAGAGAGTTGAGAGAGATTCATCCTCCCGGGGATGCCCGACTGAGGATTGAGTGATTTTTCTTTTCTTTATGATGCATAGAGACCCACGGATTGATCTTGATGTGTTGAATAAAGAAATTTTGAGTTTGGCCTTCTCTTTATGTGCAAATTGTGTTGATTAAGGTAGTTCTCAGAAAAGGGAGCGGTCTAAGAAAAGACCGCTGAATGAACCAGACGGTCAGCACTGGGCCTCCCAAAATTGAGTAAACGGCCTCGGCTAGACCATACAATAGGCAAACACCAGCAGTTTAGGATTAAAGACCCTCGGGGAGGAAGGCGGTCTATCGAGGGACCGTTAAGAATTAGAACGGTCAGAGCGAGGCCGCTGAAGGAATTAAAACGATCATATGAAGACCGCCTAACTCTCAGCACCAAGAAGAGCCTGTGGGCTTGTGGATGATGATCCTAGGAAACGAAGGTGGCCTTCTATAAACTGTCTAGAAGCATGAAACGGTCATCTCGTGACTGTTGAAAGAGTAAAAATGGCCATGGGGAGACCGCCTAGATGTAGCTGTCAGAATCTCCTACATACATGTCCCTGTACAGGCACTTAAACTAGAAAACATGTTAAATCTGTTCTAGGTTTAACCCCTTGCCTAGGGCAAGCCCAATATGAGACCAATTCTTGAAGTTTGGTCAAGGGGTTAAGCCTTATCAAAAAGGCGAAAGGGACTAAATAGTGAAAATGCAAATGCATGCCATGTAATGTAATGATATTTGAAATTTCTTTTGAATTCTGAAATTTGTGATTTTTTTGGTTTTGAAATATATGATTTTTTTTTGGATTTTGAAATATATGATTTTTTGGGATTTTTAAATATATGATTTTTTGGGATTTTTAAATATATGATTTTTTGGATTTTAAAATATATGATTTTTTGGGATTTTGAAATATATGATTTTTTTAAGTTTTTAAATATATGATTTTTTTGAATTTTGAAATATATGATTTTCTTGAATTTTGAAATATATTATTTTTTTTTTGAATTTTGAAAGCCACTTCTATCCGGGCAACAAGGGCTCTACCTGTCTCACTAGGAATCTCCTGCGCCCGACGTACTTTAAAGGTGACAATCCCCAGCCGAGGACCATTCTTTGTAACAGTGCTTCTACCGAAGCCATACCCAGGGTACAGTTTTAGTCCCTGAAAAATAAAAGAGAATTAAGGAGGTAAGCCTAAGCCAGGTATAGAAGCTTTCCTGGCTTGAATCCTTCTCATGGCCGCCTTTTCAGAGGTTCAGTCTGTTGCGCCGGGGCTTTATGTCCATCATCGAACCTTCATCCACGCTAGGCATGCATACGACCGGGCTCATAATGTCCCGCGGGGAAACTGTACTGCCACTCTTGCCATGCCTAGGTTCATTTTACCGGAGCATTAGGATTTCCGAGCTTTTGAGCCTCTAGATGAGTTCTCTAGTTCTTGCTTTTGATTTTGCTCCCTTTTCTCTTTCTTTTTCTTTTTCCTTTTTTCTTCTCTTCTTTGTGGAGTGAGGTCATAATGGACTTTTTCCCCATCAAGGCGTCTAGATTAGTCATCGCGCCCTTACTCACCACTTGCCCCCAGGTTAAGCCAAAGGGAGAAACGTACAAGGGTCTTTACTTCCCTCAGGTTTGACCAAGGAGAAACGGTGTTACACAGGGGTAGGATACCTGACCAGGGACGTCGTGAAGTGTGTGAATGCCGGACATGGGATCTTCCTTCGCGATCAAGGAAAGGGAAGTCTTACTGTCGGGCCTTCATTGGCTTGACTCTAAGGGAAGAAACGTTTAAGATACAGCCCGTTCCAGGCGTGAGACAGCTCCTCGCCTTTCGCATTAACTAGACGGTATGCATTCCCAAGATAAACCTCCTTGACAACGAAAGGACCCTCCCAGTTAGGTTGCAACTTAGACCTAGGACCTCCGGTTTTAATAAATTTACATTTCAACACCATGTTACACACTTGAAATTTACGCTCAATGACTTTCTTTTAAAAATGACGCGAGACTCGCTTTTGGTAGACGGAGACATGATTGTGATGGGAATCAAGCCAACTATCAAGCCGAAGCAGATCAAGCAAGTCGGCAGGCCAAAGATGAAGGCGCTAGCTTTGCCTAGCGCGACATGAAGAACGTGCTATGTTTCCCTAGCGCGATCTCAGGCAGAAACGTGTCTAAAGCTAGTCCAACTTCCCGGCACCGAAATCCTCAAGGTCTTCGATGTTAGCTGTCTTCCATGGTTGTAAATCGACGTGTTAGCTTCGTTTGTCTTCCCCTTTCCCTATATATGTAACCCTTTCACTTGATTAAGCAATATAATCGAAGTATGAATCAATGAATTGAAGTATGAGTGTTCTTGAGGAAGCCCATGGCTATTCCTCCAAATCTTTGGAAACCCCCCCCTTCGTCCGATCCTCTCTGGGCACGAGGCCCAATTCTATCTCCTTGATCCTCCCCTTTTCCCCTTCAATGGAGGATGATCGAAGCCCCAGGTGCATCGGCTCCGAGATGGGGTCGAGTGTGAGGCTCCATTCGGAGCTTTGATCTTCTTCCAACCACGATTCATCCACCCCCACGTCTGCCAAAGATGTTGTTAAGGTCGGGACGGAGCTCGGCTGCATCGTACCTATGAAGGGTTTGGGTGGGAGGCCCCAGCCAAGCCTCATCTAGGCCCTAACTTCATCCACGTCCACCCTCCTTCCCTTGCCATTCACCCCCACATCCGCCTTCACAAAAGTTATCCTAGATAGGATTTGCTTGGTTTGATTTCGTTTTAAGCATCCCATGTGTGTTACCCATCGTCCTATGTGTTTTCCCCTTGTGTTTTGAGCCCCCAGAATCGTCCACGGGAGCCCCAACGTCGAGGTTCTTCGTTCTGCTGCTGTCTGTGAACGCGCGTAAACGATATAGCGCGTTCTTCAGAACGCGCGTAATGGGTATAGCGCGACTATGATCAGAGGAAAGAAGAAGACCCCCCACTTCCGTCCCGCATCAACTTGGTATCAGAGCTTAGGGAACTAGGCTGTTCTCACAGTCTGGGGTCTTGAGCTACGAGGTTCGAGGACGAACCTTTCCAAGTGGAGGGGTTTTGAAATCAAGCCAACTATCAAGCCAGAGCAGATCAAGCAAGTCGGCAGGCCAAAGATGAAGGCGCTAGCTTTGCCTAGCGCGACCTTGTGAAGGCGCTATGAAAAGCTAGCGCCATCTGCAGATGAAGGCGCCAGCCTTCCCTAGCGCAACATGAAGAACGTGCTGGGTTTCCCTAGCGCGATCTCAGGCAGAAACGTGTTTAAAGCTAGTCCAACTTCCCGGCGCCGAAATCCTCAAAGTCTTCGATGTTAGCTGTCTTCCATGGTTGTAAATTGACGTGTTAGCGTCGTTTTGTCTTTCCCTTTCCTATATATGTACCCCTTTCGTTTGATTGAAATATAATCGAAGTATGAATCAATGAATTGAAGTATGAGTGTTCTTGAGGAAGCCCATGGATATTCCTCCAAATCTTTGGAAACCCCCCCCCCCTTCGTCCGATCCTCTGTGGGCACGCGGCCCAATTCTACTCCCTTGACCCTCTCTATTTCCCCTTCCCCTTCAATGGAGGACGATCGAAGCCCCGGGTGCATCGGCTCTAAGATGGGGTCGAGTGTGAGGCTCCATTCGGAGCTTTGATCTTCTTCCACCAACGATCCCACCATCCCCACCTCCGCCAAGGGTGTTGTTAAGATCTGGATGGAGCTCGGTTGCATCGTACCTATGAAGGGTTCGGGTGGGAGGCCCCAGCCAAGCCTCATCTAGGCCCTAACTTCATCCACGTCCACCCTCCTTCCCTTGCCATTCACCCCCACATCCGCCTTCACAAAAGTTATCCTAGATAGGATTTGCTTGGTTTGATTTCATTTTAAGCATCCCATGTGTGTTACCCATCGTCCTATGTGTTTTCCCCTTGTGTTTTGAGCCCCCAGAATCGTCCACGGGAGCCCCAACGTCGAGGTTCTTCGTTCTGCTGCTGTCTGTGAACGCGCGTAAACGATATAGCGCGTTCTTCAGAACGCGCGTAATGGGTATAGCACGTTCTTCAGAACGCGCGTAATGGGTATAGCGCGTTCATGACCAGAAGGAAGAAGAAGACCCCCACTTCTGTCCCGCATCAACTTGGTATCAGAGCTTAGGGAACTAGGCTGTTCTCACAGTCTGGGGTCTTGAGCTACGAGGTTCGAGGACGAACCTTTCCAAGTGGAGGGGTTTTGATGGGAATCAAGCCAACTATCAAGCCGGAGCAGATCAAGCAAGTCGGCAGGCCAAAGATGAAGGCGCTAGCTTTGCCTAGCGCGACATGAAGAACGTGCTATGTTTCCCTAGCGCGATCTCAGGCAGAAACGTGTCTAAAGCTAGTCCAACTTCCCGGCGCCGAAATCCTCAAAGTCTTCGATGTTAGCTGTCTTCCATGGTTGTAAATCGACGTGTTAGCTTCGTTTGTCTTCCCCTTTCCCTATATATGTAACCCTTTCGCTTGATTAAGCAATATAATCGAAGTATGAATCAATGAATTGAAGTATGAGTGTTCTTGAGGAAGCCCATGGCTATTCCTCCAAATCTTTGGAAACCCCCCCCTTCGTCCGATCCTCTCTGGGCACGAGGCCCAATTCTATCTCCTTGATCCTCCCCTTTTCCCCTTCAATGGAGGATGATCGAAGCCCCGGGTGCATCGGCTCCGAGATGGGGTCGAGTGTGAGGCTCCATTCGGAGCTTTGATCTTCTTCCAACCACGATTCATCCACCCCCACGTCCGCCAAAGATGTTGTTAAGGTCGGGACGGAGCTCGGCTGCATCGTACCTATGAAGGGTTCGGGTGGGAGGCCCCAGCCAAGCCTCATCTAGGCCCTAACTTCATCCACGTCCACCCTCCTTCCCTTGCCATTCAACCCCACATCCGCCTTCACAAAAGTTATCCTAGATAGGATTTGCTTGGTTTGATTTCGTTTTAAGCATCCCATGTGTGTTACCCATCGTCCTATGTGTTTTCCCCTTGTGTTTTGAGCCCCCAGAATCATCCACGGGAGCCCCAACGTCGAGGTTCTTCGTTCTACTGCTGTCTGTGAACGCGCGTAAACGATATAGCGCGTTCTTCAGAACGCGCGTAATGGGTATAGCGCGACTATGATCAGAGGAAAGAAGAAGACCCCCCACTTCCGTCCCGCATCAGATTGGCTGCGTTAAGCCTCTTCTCGTTTAAGAGTTCCAGCTGTACCAGCAACGCCTCTCGACGTTCATTGAGATTAAATTCCTTGTCTAGCTGCATCCTTAGGCAAGGGATCAGTATCTAATATGGAAGTACTACCTCCATCCGATAGGTCAGGGAAAAAGGAGTTTGGCCCGTGGGAGTGCGGACGGAGGTATGGTACACCGACAGAGCTTCAACAAGCCTTTCAGGTCAATCAGCAAATTTGTGCGACTCACATATTTTCTTGATAATTTTCAAAAGCGTCTTGTTAGTGGCCTCAGCTTGGCTGTTGCCTTGACGGTAGTAAGGTGATGAATGATGCAATGTAATGTTGAATTTCTTATAGAGGTCCTGGAGTTCTTGCGCCACGAACTGCGGTCCGTTGTCGGTGACGATGTCGCTTGTCACTCCAAATCATGAAATAATATTATTAAGGATGAAGCGGCATACTGTGGTGGCTTTGACTTCTGCGTATGCTTCAGATTCGGCCCACTTGGTGAAATACTATGTTGCTATAAGGATGAAGGATTTCTGCTTGGTTTGAGAGTTGGGATCACCTAGTGGGCCTATAATATCAAAAGCCCAGATGAAGAATGGCCAAGGAGCGGAAAGAGCATGGAGGGATGAAGCAGGAGCATGGATTTTATCGGCGTGGGGTTGGCACTAGACGCACCTACGGACATAGGCGGAGCAGTCTTCCTCTAAGGTTGGCCAGTAATAGCCCTGCCTAAGGATCTTCTTCGCCAACGCCTGCCCATTGACATGTCCTCCACATTCGCTCGAATGGGCTGCTTCTACAACCTTCCAAACCTCGTCATCGTCTAAACATCTCATCAGAACTCCACTAAGAGAGCTGTTGGAACCCTGGTTTTGATAATGACAATCTCTGAGTCATGTGAGATTGAAATGCAAATTTCTCTATGCATATCTGTACATTTGTGTTTGAATAAGGTTGAATGTTAAATAAGGTATGTGCATGGCCTTGAAGAAATATGCATCCGGTCTGTGCAAGTTCTGATTTCTTGAGTTTACATATAGTCTGTGCAAGGGTTGCATCTGTGGATTGGTCGTCATTGTTCGTATAGAGTCTGTGTAGTCTATGCATTAAGACTGTATGGTCGGTGCATAGTCCTGTTCATACGTAGGTAAAGGTCAGTAAATCTTTTTTGCATCTATGCATATTTAGTCTTCATACAAGTCTAGTCGATGCATCAAGGTCCGTGCATTCTTCGTTGTTTAAGTAAACAACATCGGTGCATTGCTTGTTGCATGTATGTAAACGTCTGTTCATGTCACTATTTTCTCATAAAGCTTAGTTCTCATGCATACTGCATCAGTGCATTCCACTGTAGATTGCACACACATAGTCTGTGCAATGTTAGTGTTAAGGCAGAACTGCATCGATGCATTCCACTATAGCTTTCACACATATAGTATGTGCATAGCTGCATCAGTGCACTCTTGCCTGTACAACATCGGTGCATACCACGTTGTTTGGAAAATGACATCGGTGTGTTCTTCTGTTAGCTTAATATACAACGTCGGTGCAAGGTTAGTACTCATGCATACTGTATCAGTGCAAGAGCAGCTCACATGCATATTGCATCAGTGCAAAGTCAATCCCCATGCATATTACATCGGTGCATTCCTCTTTAGTCTTCACACTTAACATCAATGCATTCATCTATTGCCTGTACATATAGTCTGTGCATTGTTCCTCATTCGCACATTCTTATGGTCTGTGCATACCTTAATTAACTACCTTTAACTTCTTCTACAGGTACTTAATAAGATCTAAAAGATTCTAAAGTGTCCTGGCTCATATGAGCATTCTGCACGTGATCCAAGAATGGAGGATGAACCCTGATAGTGACACTTGGAAAGCAGCCAAGCTAGGATGATGCCATGTGGCTGTACAACTTCTGATCTGGATAAAGTGATTGGGCAGGAAATGTGGTGAGCACGCGCCCCTTCTCTCTGCTACCAGGATATAAATAGAGGATTCTTTGTCCAGAAAAAGGTGAAGAAAACTATTGATCGAAAAGGTGAATTTGAGCGTGAGAAGAAGGATTGAAGTAGAGAGAGAAAGAGCCAGTAATCCAGTCTAACTAAGAGAGAGAGCTTTGAGAGATTGTTTGAGAGATTTTAATCATCAGTCTCCTGGTTCAGAATCAGAATTGATCTGCTCATTGTCTAGCTACATTCCATTTGGTTTTTGAGTTTCTATTTTCTTCTTTTGTCTTTAAAACTTCTGTTACTCAAGCTGTGTGTCAGCGTTGTAGAGAAGGATTTCTCTGGACAGGTAAAGAATCCTCAGTGGTAGAGGTGGATTCCTCTTGATAGCGAAGCTGTAACGCTCAGCGGATTGTAGGGAAGGAATTCCCCAAAGCTGTGGATCAGCGGAAAGCTGTTAGTCAGCGGTTTATAAGCAAGCTGTGAGGCATAGCTGATTAAGATGTGTATCAGCAGAAGCCACACTCTGGTTGGAGTGTGGGGTGGATGTAGGTCAGTAGACCGAACCACCTAAAATATCTTGTGCCGTGTGATTGAATGTTCTCTTGTGTGTGATTGTTGCTGATCATCTAGATCTCCTCCATTTACATGCTTTCTAGTAATTGATCAGGGCTTGCATCTCAGCTGTTCGAGCTATTGCCAATTGAACTAGCCAATATTATTTTATACACTTTGAATTGGTCTAAAAGCTTTTAAAAGATCCATTCACCCCCCTCTGGATCAACGTTTGATCCAATATTCGCACCTAACAATTGGTATCAGAGCAGGACTCTGACTGTTCAGATCCAACGATCTGTAGAGGATCCTGCTATTCTACTTTTGGTGCGTTACTCATCGATTGATTTGTGTGTTGAAACTGTTTGCTATCTGTGTCAATGGCTCGCCCTCTGATTTTCAATGGTTCTAACTTCAGTAATTGGTTAGGAGGCCTATGTGTTCACATGAACTCCATTGATCTAGATTTATGGAATCTTGTATCAAAAGACCCACATAAATTACCTCAAAATCAGATCAAATGGTCAAAAGAGGATAGGATAAAAGACCGTGAGAATGGCCTAGTCTTTAAAATTCTGAGAGATTCAATGAATATTGATATGCTTTCCTATATTGCAGGATGTACATCTGGAAAAGAGATCATGGATAAGATAACTACCATTCATCAGGAGCAAGAACGAATGTGTCTAATGGCCAACCAGGGTGATCACAACAGTAACCATTTGAGTGGGGATTCATCATCGCAGGTAAGCTCCAAATCAGAAGAACCTTTGTTTGATGAGTTGGTTGTGATGTATGAAGAGCTGTTAGAGTTATCTATGAAAATGAAATCTGAGAATAAAAAATTGAAGAAAAAGATTGAACAAAATAAATCTGAATTCTCTTACGAAAATTGTCCAAAGTTGAAACAATCTTATGATATGTGCTTGGTGGATGTTCATAACAGTAAGGAATAGACTTTGTCCTTGAAAAATGAAAATCAAGAATGTCTAAACAGAATTTCTAAATTGGAAGATCAGCTGAACGTTAAAAATGATGAACATCTGATGAAATTGCTAAAAATTGAATAAGGTTAGTTTTGAAGCAGATAAACTGAAAACTGAGAATGCTGGACTTCAGAAGAATAATGAAAACTTTGTAGCTTGTATAAAAGAATTCAAGGAGGAAGTTTCACACAATTGCTCTATAAAGTCGGCCTGCAACGAATGCCCCTTCCTAAAGGAACGTAATGAAGCTCTCTACCTTGAAAATGAATGGCAGAGAAAGTTGATTGCTTCCCTGAAAGAAGAAAACAAAGATTTGTTAAATGAGAAACTTGGATTTGAACTAAGAGAGGAGAAACTGATTGAAAGATTGGACTTGATATCCAGGAGTGAAAAATATGATGAAAAAATTGAGAAGCTGGTAAAAGAAAACAAAGATCTGAAAGAACAAAATAAGAAACTCATGGTACTAAATGTTGTCATCTCGGAGAGGCTTCTAGCTGTCGAGAAAGAAAGATATGTTGTAAAGGAAATTCAATCTGATAAGCTTGAGGAGGAAAATATTGAATTGAAAGCTGAATGTAAAAAATTGAGACTGTTAAACATTGCTATGTCTGAAAAGCTTCTCACATTAGAAAAAGGAAAATCCGTCTGCATTGAAGAATCTGAAAAATTGAGCAATCTAGAACAAGATGTTGAGAAATATAAAATTACAAACAAGGTGTTGAGTGAATGCATTAACTGCAGTGAACAAGAGATTGCAAGTTATGAGATACATATTGCATCTCTAGAAATTGAAATTCATGATTTGAAAAACTCCTTGTCAAAGTTTGTTAGTGGTCAAGAAAACTTGGATAAGTTGCTAGGAGCCAAGATAAATTTTCAGAAAGAAGGGTTGGGCTATAACCCTAGAGAGAAAAAGAGCTTTGAAAATAAAACGCAAACATCCTTTATTTCCAGTGTTGCTTCTCACAGTTCATCGAACCCACATGTGTTTCAGTTTACTACTCAAAGGAATCAGAAGCAAAATACTCAGAAAAGTCAGAAACCAATTGAAAGGATTAAAAGGGTTGACCACCTGCAGAAGAAACCTACTCACACCAATATCAAAAGTGTGCATTCTGTAAACAACATGAACACAAAAAAACATGCACATAAAAAGGAGAATCAGATTTTTAGATCAATGAATGCTGAGAATTCATCCGATAGAAATCATGCTACTAGGAAATATGATGCTTCATGCCATTATTGTGGTAAGTATGGACATTTCATGAGTGAATGGTTTATAATGAAGAAGGATGATATGAATGGTGCTAGGAATTCTTATTCTAAGAAACATTCTTCTAGACAAAAGAAAAGAATTCACTATTTTTACTGTCACAAGTTAGGTCATCTAATGCATGATTGCAAACTAATGAAACAAGATGATCTCAATGCTAATGCTATGCATAGTAAAAAATTGCATGTTAAGAATCATGCATTTCAGAAAAAGAAAACTCAATGTTATTGTTGTGGCAAGCTGGGCCACTTTGCTGCTTCTTGTTGGAATATTCAGGGAAAGAAACTTAGGTCTGGATTTATTAAATTCCCTATAAAAAGAAATGATTCTGGTTATAACAAATTTCTTGTGAATCATATTTTTGATAGAAGTAATCTCTATTTTAGAGGTAAGCACATTGCATGCTTCCACTGTGGAAAGCATGGCCATAAAGTCAAGGACTGTTGGCATGTTCAGGGGAAGAAATTTAATTCAAATTCTGCCAATTCCTCTAAAAATCAAAGTGTTTTTGGAAGAAGCCAGTTTGTTAATAAAGCACCCTTCAAAGGTGCCACTGTTATTTCAGGACCCAATACTGTTTGGGTACCTCCTTGTGTAAAATAGAGAATTATTTTGCATGTGTGTCTTGGAAGGAATAAAAGGGGGTAAATAGGCCAAGGCACCAGAACTTGATAAACATGTTGGGACGCTAAAGGTGATCTAGAGGGGGGGTGAATAGATCAGTCACCCGTTAAAAAATTACTGCAGCAGAATCAAATGCGGGATGAAAACTTCTACTGAACAGATAATGGGCATAATGCAAATACCACCCAGAAAAAATGAAGAATCGTTCTAAGTAAACATCTACTGCGCAAAGATAGAAATATAGAAGTTATGCAAACTACAAAACAAACACACAGTACACAAAGGCTTTTAGGTGGTTCGGTCCTCCAGACCTACATCCACCCCACACTCAACCCGAGTGTGGATTACTGCTGACTCACAGCTTGAACCGTTGGGCCTCACAGCTTGCCTACAATCCGCTGAGCCTCACAGCTTGCTGTCCAGTGGAATCCTCCACTGCAACCGCTGGGGATTACAGCTTGACCCGTCCAGAGGCAGCACCTCTGCAAACGTTGACTAATAGCTTGAACACAAGAGTTTCAAAAATAAAACAAAAAGGCAAACAAATGAAAAGGAAATGTATCCCTGCAGGGAATGTAGCTCAAACAAGTGAGCAAACTCAGATCGGGTTTTGAACCAACGATCTGAGGAACAAATCTCTCAACTCTTCACTCTCTCAACTCTCTTTCTTTTCTCTCTTTCTTTTTCTCTTCTGCTGGATCGAAGGGCTCTCTGCTCTCTACTTTTCCTTCAAGGCTTCTGCATTCGATCTGTCTTCATCTGTGGACGAAGGCTTCCTTTTATAATCAGTCACAGCAGGAGCAGCACTGGGCGTATGTCTTCCATAGTTCCCGCCCAAGTGTTTTGGCCACATGTCATCCTGTCAGCCCTTCCAGCCTCGGATCATGTGCCCAACGAACAGAGCCTGTCAGATAGAGAATTATCAGTTTAATGTCGACACCTTGTACAGACTTCGTTCGAAGCAATGTATAGACTTGACGCAGTGTATGCAGCACACCGATGCATTGTATAAACTTTGCAACGTGAAGACAATGTATAGACTTTGCAACGTGAAGACAATGTATAGACTTAGCAGTGTGTTATACAGAATGCATCAAGCAAAGTATGAACATCAAGAATGAATGCACAATGACTGTATGGACTTTGCACTGTAGAGACTTTGCAATGCGAAGACAAAGCATGTACAGACTATGCGTTATGCAACCAGACGATGTCTAGACTTACTCATGACTGTCTAGACTCTACATGCGTTGTATAGACTTTAGTGAATGCATTCTAGACAGACCATGTACAGACTTGATGAGACGATGCATGCATGATGTATGGACTTGTCCAATGTACAGACTTAGCATGAGACGCTAAGTGAGACAGAGGATGATGTACAGACTTGAAGGGTAATGCATGTGATGTACAGACTTGCCAATTCAAGGGCTGTACAGACTTGAGCAATGAATGTGCAGACTTGATCCAATGCAAGGCAAACGAATGTATGGACTTCACGATGTGTGGACTTGTCAGCACACGATGTATAGACTTCAAGCTCATGCAAGCAAAGCCAATGTATAGACTTGGCGTTTGTGTGAGCATGCGATGTACAGACTTTGTGTTGTGAACACAGGTTGTACAGACTTGCTAACACGCATGAACAAATGGCATTGTATGGACTTTATGAGCGCTAGGCCAATGTACAGACTTTGCGAGCGCTAAGTCGATGTACAGACTTGAAGAGATACATGCTACAGTGCAATGTATAGACTTGGAAGTATATGAACATGGCACTGTACAGCCTTTGAGTGAGAGCCCAATGTACAGACTTGGTGGAACTGAGCATAGGTAAAGATTAAGAATGTATAGACTTGCTCAGTTCAGCACGTAGGTAAAGATGCCAATGCAGTGTACAGACTTTGCAAGAAACACTAGGCGCTGTACATACTTAGCCACAAGCTGAACAATCGGATGTATAGACTTGAGATGAATGCATGAACAGTCCGATGTACAGACTTGCCAAATGGATAGACTTTAAGTCCAATGCAAAAGGCCATACAGACTTGGATGAATGAACAAGCATGAATGTATAGTCTTTGAAAGACACTGCATGAACAATATCATGCTATGTACAGACTTGAGCTGTACAGACTTGCTGCCTAGTCGATGTACAGACTTCCTATATGTTCAAGTCTAATGTATGGACTTGCTGAGATGATGCACCTGAAGAATGTACAGACTTCTTAGCAGACGCATGCAGCAACTGTTTGCACTGATGCAATATATGCACAGAAGAAGCAATGCACCGATGCAATGTATGCACAAAGTAGATATTGAATACTGTTTGCACTGATACAGTATATGCACAGAAGAAGCAATGCACCGATGCAATGTATGAACAAAGCAGATATTGAACTGAAGCAATGGATGTATAGACTTGATATCTGACAGAATGCAATGCATCGACCAAGTGTTTACATATGTAGTAACTAGCAGTAATGAATGTACACTAAACACAATGAATGACTCACTGTGAAACTCTCACTGTGTTGCTATCATCAAAACAAGATACCATATGCTTGTGCCTAAGGGGCACAACATTCTCCCCCTTTTTGATGATGGCAACAAAGTGACAGTGAGTCACTAAACCAAAATTTCTCCCCCTTTGACATGATCAAAAAGAAAGAAAAACATGAGTGCAAGATGCAGTATACATGCATATGAACAGCTCAAAGGAATATGGACAGATAAGCAAAAGGTAGAGAAGGTAGGAGGGTTACTAGACAACAGCTGAAGCATTAGTTCAGAAAGTGAGCATGATTATAAACAACAGTTAAAGTATAAGAATCAGTAATATACAGTCTTGAAAAGATTCAGGTTTAACAATGATAAAAATAGAGTAAAGCAGCTGACCACTGAAAAAGAGTTATGGACTCCATTTATAGCAATGAATCTAAGGCACATGGTTTTAATAGAGAAGTCAGAAATAATACACTTTGTGATTAAACATGGAATTCAAGAAAGGCAACTTGAATATGTATTGAGAAAAATAATTTACACTCAATGACTTTTGTTTTTCAAAGGGTTACAGTAGTTTATTTTTCACTTTTGATTTTTCAGAAACTGAGCTAAGTAAATAGACCAGTGGTATTTATGCTGTTGACATTAGGTGTACACCTTGATCAGAGGCAGGTACCCCCAGTTACTAGGCATAAACTACTAGATCTACTTCAGATCAAGGCCTACAAGGAACAATCTTCACCTTTGACATTAAGGGTACACCTTGATCAGAGGCCAGTACCCTCAGTTACTTAGTGAGGACTCCCCCTATAGATTTGACCCTATGAACAGAGGTAGTCTAAAGCACTTCATGACATATGACTTCTCCTGCTTCTTTGGGGGAGATCACAGTTTCTCAGTGCAATTCAGTCATTACTCTGTCACTGTGTTCAGCTCTTTGCATTGATGATCTTATTTACTGCTGCCCTTATTTCTTTTAGAGTGATTGTTTAAAAAAATAGTACACACTCTATTTACCTTTTCTAGACATTTCCATATTAACACATTCATGTAAAAAAAAACTTTTTCTATTCTAACCATGAGACAAAGATTAAGAGCTATAAAAGTTTTCTTTTATCTCAAGTTCTGAAGTGCAGATACTGAACTCTTCAATTTATAAAAGTTAAACCTTTAGTTCCTTTCAATTTGTAAATGTGATTCTTATGAATGAACAATTGCAATGACCATAGCTCAATGCACTAAACCAGAAGCAATGATGTTGTTCAGTGAAAGTTAAGAGAATTGATAGCAATTGGCAATATGGTTCAATAGCATCTGATGTCAAAGAATATGACAGAATTGAATGGGGACAATGAGAAGTGAAAAGGATTCAATGTATTGAACAGAATTCTCAGCTCCCCCTGACACCAAGATGCAAAAGATATGCTATGCAATACACTGTTCTACATGCAGACTATGCAACAATTATACATAGAGCAAGTATGCAATCATTTCAAGTTTATGCACCTAAGTCATGAACATTTTTATCCTTTTTCAGATTTTTCAAAATGGATGATATGCAATACACTGCTCTATATGAAGACTAGACCCTTTGTACTTGGCGAAGAACTTGGTCTCAATGACCATCTCACACATAGTAAGAACCTCCAGATAGATTTCCCTACCTTTTAGTAACTTACTATTTGATATACCAGGGTTATGCAAGGAGATACAGTGCAAAGCAGATTTCACAAATAGTCATGCAAATGATATATGCAGACATGTGACACATGCATCGACTTCATGCACTAAATGACCCATTCTAACACGTTGCAAGGTATGCATCGACTACAACAATGATTTGTGCAGTGCATCTAGCATCCTATTTACATAGTGCAATCAGTGCAAGAGAAGAGCACCAGATATGTGCAGAGTAAATTCAGTAGCTGAGTCTGGAATGCAGACTGATCAGCTAGACAAGAAGAGAACATCATAAAATAAACAACCAAATCAACATGACTTTCTCAATTCAATTCTAAAGGTAAATCACTTACCTGCTTTGCCTGACTGATTTATTTTATACCCTTGGTGTTGCATCAGATTTTTGACAAGGCCTCCAATTTCTTTTAGCTCTTAGAATTTTGGCCCTACCTCTTGTCATATGCCTGAAGTAGCTTTTTCTGTTTCATCAGTTTGTTCCCGGCTACCAGGCATACCTGCAAACACACTTAGGGAGCAGGTTTTAGAACCCAAGATATTTTGGGCCCCAAGACAGAACCAGACATTTGATAGTGAAAACATGACAAAAGCTGTTTAGGGATCCACATTTGTGTGAAAGTGGATGGCTTGGTGGATTCTACAGCTTGAGAGTTCTTCTTGTTAGTTTTCTTTTTCTCAGCACCAACATGTTTAGCTTTCTTTTTCTGGTGCTGTGATGGTTTTTGTGTAGTCCTGGCATTCATTTTATTAAAAGCATTATTGTTTTTCTACCAGTGCCTTGGCCAATGAGTGTACTGGAAGTTGTGGCCCAAATTGGTCCTAGGCTGACCATAGAACCCCTGGTGACTAGGACTCCATGTCCTAAAATGACTATCCCATCTCCTAGCTGGCTGAGATCTATAAGGCTGATACCAAGTGGGGAAATTCTGATACCTAGACCTCATGTATGCAGGGTTCCACCAAAGCCTATTAAGTGGTTGAGAATGAATGTTATGATAGACTCGGGCTCTAGGGAAATAGGGATGAGCAAATTGGTTCCTAGCTGCACTTGGTCTCCCTGCCACCTTTGACCCTCTAGGTTTCTGAACTGACTTATATTGGGTCTTTTTCTGAGCAGTTGATGGTGATGGAGACTTAGCAGCCTTGGGATGGGGTTTTGATGTTCTAGCTGGCTGACCCCTAGCCTTGGACTTATCCTTGGAAGAAGAGCATGCAGCTCTAGGCTCTACAACTTTCTGCTTTCCCTTGTCCTTAGCACTGGACACTTTTGATTTTACATTATTGAAAGCAGATTTTTCATTGACCATTTTTATGAGTGGTCCTTTATTCTTTTCTCCCAAGAATGAGATGGTTTTCAGTTCAAAACTCTTTTTAGCTGAGGGATTAAAGCCGAGACCCTCCTTTCTGAAATTAACTTTTGACCCTATCAAGGTATTTAGATTTTCTGTTCCTTGGGTCATGCTTTCAATGATTTTCATTTTGTCAGAATTTTCATTTTCCAGATTTTCAATAGTTTTCTTCAATTCAACATTCACTGACAAGACAGCTTCATATTTTTCATTTGAAATTTTTATTTCATTTTCAAACTTCTGAATTGACAATTTCAGTTCATCAATGACATTTTCAGCAACTCATTTTCTTTCCTACAATCAATCACAACATGCTTTAATTCATGAAACTCAGAACATGCACTTTTCAATTTTTCATTCTCTGATTGTAAACATGCAACTTTATCAGTAAGTGTTTTATCATTAACCAGAGAATTCATTTTCTTCTTCAAGTGTCTGTTTTCCTTCTTAATATCATTCGCTTTATCTAACAGATCTCCATAAGCATCTTCCCAATTAGAAATAGTATAATGTTCAAAAAGGGATGATACCTGATCAGACTCTTCTTCTTCTTCTCCATTCCTGGCCATCAAGCAGATGTCCTTTTATGATTTTCCACTATCTGAGGAAGTGCTCAGCGTGCCTTCTTCCTCATCACTCCATGTACTGACCATGGCCTTTCCCTTTGGCGCTTTCTTCCATGGTCTTCCTTTGATTTTCTGTAACTCTGGACAATCAGCCTTCATGTGGCCAGTCTTCCTGCAATGATAATAAGCATTATCGTCAGATTTTTCAACAGGTTTAAATTTATACCTGTTTTGCTTCCTGCTGTGGTATTTTCTGTAGACATTTTTCCCTTCTGTTCTAAGAAATCTTCTGAACTCTTTTGTAATCATTGCTAGTTCATCCTTTTCAAAATCTGATCCAGATTGGCTCCGATCACTGGATGATCCATTGCATCTGGACTATTTTGAACAGCTATGTTTGGCCTTCAGAGCAATAGGCTTCTTGTATTCGAGCTCTTCAGCTTGAAGAAGATTCATCTCGTACGCCATCAAAGAGCCTATCAGCTCATTTGGTTTCATCTTCTGTAGATCTTTTGACTCCTCAATCACAGTTGCTTTGGTATGCCATATCGGAGTCAGCAATCGAAGATCTTCCTCACAACATCATGATTGGTATAGCCTTTTCCCAGATGTCTTAGACCATTTGTTATGATGGTCAGACGAGCATACATATCGGTCACTGTCTCACCCGGCTTCATCCGAAATGCTTCATACTTGGTCACTAGCATATTAGCCCGTGTCTCTCTCACTTGAGATGTTCCCTCATAAATGACCTCAAGAGTATCCCACATCTCCTTTGCCGTCTTGCAGGCTGACACTCTATCAAATTCAGTGGGATGGAGTGCAGATTGAATGGCGTTGATGGCGCTCCAATTCAGAGTAGATTTCCTGATTTCTTCTCTGGTCCACAATTCCTCATTCTCATGTAGCTCGTAGGGACCTTTGCATATAATCTTCCAGATCTCGTAGTCTTTGGCTCTGAGGAAGACCTGCATCCGGTTCTTCTAATATGGGAAGTTGGATCCGTCGAAGAATGGTGGCTTCGTAGTAGACTGTCCCTCTGCTGTTAACCCTCTAGCTTCCATGGCCGTTCCTCTTTAGGATGTTAGTCCTGCACAAAGAGTTAGGCTCTGATACCAATTGTTGGGACGCTAAAGGTGATCTAGAGGGGGGGTGAATAGATCAGTCACCCGTTAAAAAATTACTGCAGCAGAATCAAATGCGGAATGAAAACTTCTACTGAACAGATAATGGGCACAATGCAAATACCACCCAGAACAGATGAAGAACCGTTCTAAGCAAACATCTACTGTGCAAAGACAGAAATATAGAAGTTATGCAAACCACAAAATAAACACACAGTAGACAAAGGCTTTTAGGTGGTTCGGTCCTCCAGATCTACATCCACCCCACACTCAACCCGAGTGTGGATTACTGCTGACTCACAGCTTGAACCGCTGGGCCTCACAGCTTGCCTACAATCCGTTGAGCCTCACAGCTTGCTATCCAGTGGAATCCTCCACTGCAACCGCTGGGGATTACAGCTTGACCCGTCCAAGGGTAGCACCTCTGCAAACGCTGACTAACAACTTGAACACAAGAGTTTCGAGAATAAAACAAAAGGTAAACAAATGAAAAGGAAATGTATCCTTGCAGGGAATGTAGCTCAAACAAGTGAGCAAACTCAGATCGGGTTTTGAACCAACGATCTGAGGAACAAATCTCTCAACTCTTCACTCTCTCAACTCTCTTTCTTTTCTCTCTGTCTTTTTCTCTTCTGCTGGATCGAAGGGCTCTCTGCTCTCTACTTTTCCTTCAAGGCTTCTGCATTCGATCCGTCTTCATCTGTGGACGAAGGCTTCCTTTTATAATCAGTCACAGCCGGAGCAGCACTAGGCGCGTGTCTTCCACAGTTCCCGCCTAAGTGTTTTGGCCATGTGTCATCCTGTCAGCCCTTCCAGCCTCGGATCACGTGCCCAACGAACAGAGCCTGTCAGACAGAGAATTATCAGTTTAATGTCGACACCTTGTACAGACTTCGTTCGAAGCAATGTATATACTTGACGCAGTGTATGCAGCACACCGATGCATTGTATAAACTTTGCAACGTGAAGACAATGTATAGACTTTGTAACGTGAAGACAATGTATAGACATAGCAGTGTGTTATGCAGAATGCATCAAGCAAAGTATGAACATCAAGAACGAATGCACAATGACTGTATGGACTTTGCGCTGTAGAGACTTCGCAATGTGAAGACAAAGCATGTACAGACTATGCGTTATGCAACCAGACGATGTCTAGACTTGCTCATGACTGTCTAGACTCTGCATGCGTTGTATAGACTTTTGTGAATGCATTCTAGACAGACCCTGTACAGACTTGATGAGACGATGCATGCACGATGTATGGACTTGTCCAATGTACAGACTTAGCATGAGACGCTAAGTGAGACGGAGGACGATGTACAGACTTGAAGGGTAATGCATGCGATGTACAGACTTGCCAATTCAAGGGCTGTACAGACTTGAGCAATGAATGTGCAGACTTGATCCAATGCAAGGCAAACGAATGTATGGACTTCACGATGTGTGGACTTGTCAGCACACGATGTATAGACTTCAAGCTCATGCAAGCAAAGCCAATGTATAGACTTGGCGTTTGTGTGAGCATGTGATGTACAGACTTTGTGTTGTGAACACAGGCTGTACAGACTTGCTAACACGCATGAACAAATGGCATTGTATGGACTTTATGAGCGCTAGGCCAATGTACAAACTTTGCGAGCGCTAAGTCGATGTATAGACTTGAAGAGATACATGCTATAGTGCAATGTATAGACTTGGAAGTATATGAACATGGCGATGTACAGACTTGGAGTGAGAGCCCAATGTACAGACTTGGTGGAACTGAGCGTAGGTAAAGATTAAGAATGTATAGACTTGCTCAGTTCAGCACGTAGGTAAAGATGCCAATGCAGTGTACAGACTTTGCAAGAAACACTAGACGATGTACAGACTTAGCCACAAGTTGAACAATCGGATGTATAGACTTGAGATGAATGCATGAACAGTCTGATGTACAGACTTGCCAAATGGATAGACTTTAAGTCCAATGCAAAAGGCTGTACAGACTTGGATGAATGAACAAGCATGAATGTATAGACTTTGAAAGACACTGCATGAACAATATCATGCTATGTATAGACTTGAGCTGTACAGACTTGCTGCCTAGTCGATGTACAGACTTCCTATATGTTCAAGTCCAATGTATGGACTTGCTGAGATGATGCACCTGAAGAATGTACAGACTTCTTAGCAGACGCATGCAGCAATTGTTTGCACTGATGCAGTATATGCACAGAAGAAGCAATGCACCGATGCAATGTATGCACAAAGCAGATATTGAATACTGTTTGCACTGATGCAGTATATGCACAGAAGAAGCAATGCATTGATGCAATGTATGCACAAAGAAGATATTGAACTGAAGCAATGGATGTATAGACTTGATATCTGGCAGAATGCAATGCATCGACCAAGTGTTTGCATATGCAGTAACTAGCAGTAATGCATGTACACTAAACACAATGAATGGCTCACTGTGAGACTCTCACTGTGTTGCTATCATCAAAACAAGATACCATATGCTTGTGCCTAAGGGGCACAACAAAACCCCACTTCTGCATCTTCCAGGTTGGTTATCTGATTTGTTACTCTGCTTTTATAGTTGCATGATCTTGATTTTGAATAATATGGAATGCTGCATGTTTGACTGGAATAAATTGATGATTGATGATTATCTTGTCTTGGGTAATACATGCTAACAATCAGATTCATGCAAATTTTCATATGAGAACCTTTTAAATTAGCCATTCATGTTCATGAGTAGATGAACAGGTCTGCATGACCCTGTGGAATATAAAATGGTACGTTGGGAGAAGGATAGATGTTGTTCTATCTGGAAACACGTGCTATGCGTAGAGGCTTGCCTTCGCCAGGTACCAAGGGTCATGTTGCATGTAGGTTTTAATATGCATATAGTTATTATACTTTTGTGTACTCTAAGAAAAATAGACAATGTTTGGGTGGAATCTTAGCATTTCTTGAGGGGGAGTTAAAGTGCTTGAGAGTTAAGTTGCTTGAAAGATAGGCTATCTGGTTTTGAAATGCTGATCAGACTTTGAGGAGCTGGATTATCTGTGTTCTGAGATGCTTGTAAGTGTTGCATGGCTGCTTGGTTATTGTACAAGACATGACTGAGTTTATTTGTAAGTTGTTGGGAAATGTTCTTCTGAATTTGTTGGGTACTATTCAAGCTGAGGATTGAGAGGTTGTCGGATTATATAAGAGGTTGTCAGCTGAGTGACAGACTCCTTAGGTTGTGCTCTTGGATTGTTTTATTGGCTTTGAAATCTGAACTTTGCTCTCTTGCAAACTTCTATCATACTTTCATGATCATCTTCTTTATAATCTATTCTCATCCATGCTCTCATCCCCCCTTCACAATTAGTCCATAGACTGTGGTAAGCAGGGGGAGTAAAATATGATATTTGTCACCTTCTCCAATATTCATCACTTAACTATTGAGAAAACCCCAAACTAAGAACAAAACTGTTGATCTTAACTAGACTGTGATTTTCTACCTATGGAAATTATATCCTATCTTAAAACATCCACAATTATCTCTGAATGTGGACTCAATGGTCATAAAACAGTCTAAAATGGAACAGTTCAAAAGATTGCTTAAAAGTCTGAAAGTCATTAGTAGTAAGTCTAACTGGTAAAAAGTCTGACGTTTATATGGTCATTAAACATGTTTTAAGATAATCCTGTTGACAGATCAGAGAATACGCCATCGAAGAAAAATAAAAATAAAAACAAAATATATTAAAATAAAAGGTGACAGAGCAATGATAAATTATTTGAGAAACTGATCATCTGATTCAAAGAAATTCAGAGGTTATGTCATGATGATAAGTGCTATCTCTGTTCAAAAATTTGAAGCATAAAGGTAAACCAACATTGAGTAACCAGGGATTCTGGTGTCTAATCAACATGTTTCCTTGAGTAAAAAGGTGTAGTAGTGCTAGAATGCTCAACAATTTATAAAGGCTTAATATTCATATGGTTGACTCTGATGTCCCTTCAGAAAAATTAAAACAGTTTTAAGTTCTATATAAAAATAGATTTTTCAATCAGGGCTGATAGATGAAAATGATCAGTAAGAATTAACGGTATATCTTGTTGAGTGTTGTCATTGATAAAATTATTTTATTCCTATTGATTTCACTTCAAAATATATTTTGTGAAGTTTTCATGTTATACGATATAATCCCATATGTTGAAAATCATGAAAGGGGATAGAAAGGCATTTTGTTTAAGGTAAAGGGTATTCTGGGTATTATATGTTGAAGTTGGTAAAGTTGGCAGTATATCTGATAATATACCTCGTCGTTCAAGTCGAAACCCTCTCCCGCTCTTGTGATACCCTCGCTTCTGTCTAGACCACGACCTTGGTCTCTTCAGCTTCTTCTCTTATTTTTCCTCCATCGCTCGTCTATTCTTCATCTTCCACTTATCATCTCTTCCACTATGTCTTCGCCATCTGCCAAGAGCAAAGGGAAGAGGAAGGCCATGGAGGAGCCACAGCCGGAGGGAACTATATCTGCAGAAGTTGAAGTTGTTCCACAAGAGAAGGAAAAGGAAGTAAAAAGGAAAGGGGAACAGCCTCCAAGTGCCGAAGAATAGTTGCTGAATCTAAAGAAGAAGATATTTCAGCCAAGTCGACGGGACAAAGTGAGATATTTTTAGAAGCAGGGAAGATTATGCTACCTCGGTATGTTGATTTTAATGATGAACCTATGGTTTCAGCTTTTCCTGAGTTGCTAGAGGTTTTTAAGGTTCAAAAGTGGGTGAAATTTTTGGGCAAGCACAGAATTTATTATCCGAGACTGGTTGCAGAATTTTATTCTAATCTGAAGTATTTCTCTGGAGAATCAAAAATTAAGTCTCTAGTCAAGGGAGTGAACATTGAAATTACTAGGCACTCACTTCATAAAATCTTTAGAATTCCTGAGGATGGTGCGGTTGAAAGGGAATTTTTGATAAATCTTCATGACGCCTACTCCACCATTACTGAGCTGCCTAGTAATCTGAGTAACAAAGAGCAAACAAAATTGAGTCAGTTTCATGCAAATAAGTTTTCCCCTCTGAAAAGATTGTTACATCATATTCTTACTACTTTGGTAACTCCTCAAGTTGGAAGTCGAGGGAGATTAACTGATTCCCAGAGATTTGGTCTCTTTTGTTTGTTGAAAAGAATCAGAATTTGTCTACCAGAAATAATAATTCAGATTATGGGAACATGCAAACAGTCTAGAAGAAACTTGCCTTATGCAGCCCACTTGACAGCTATTTTCAGGAAAATGCATATTCCATTAGACGGGGAAACTTCAAAGGAGGTATTGAAAGTAAATGTCTACAATATGGATTTCATCAACAAGTTCATGAAATTGCAGGTTCCCATTGTCAGACAAGTAATTATTGTAGCAGAAAAAGAAATAGACAGTGTTGAAAAGTCTCAGCCATCTCAGACTGAAAAGATTCAGATTAGTCAGGGGGAGGAAGTAGAAGACGCTGTTAAGCAAGTAGAGTCCATAGAAGAAACACCCCAGCTACCTCTAGAAGAATCAGAAGAGCAGCACATTGAAACTCTGGAATTGGAATAAGAGGTTCAGGATTTGAACTTGACTAAAGAACAAATAGTGCAGCAACTGGATCAGAACATTGATGAATTATTTGATAAATTTGGACATCAAGCTCAAAGAGAAGAAGCTGATCAGCTAGTATAGTCAGTTCAAAAGCAGACAGTAGAGGAAATTCAACAAGAACCTCATCTAGTGGCGACTGAAGAAGAAACAATTGATGAAATTGTTCCTACAGAGGAACATGAAGATGGTTCAGGTCAAGAAGAAATTCCCTCAGATGTACTGTTTTTAATTGGGTCACTGAGATAATGAAAGAAGAAGTTGATAAAGCCATAGAGGAAATTGTTGACAAGGTTGTTGAAGAGCATAGAGTGGAGCAGCAACCTCAAGAAGCTTAAGAAGCTGAGGAAGTGGCCCCACAAGATCAATTCCAAGGTCTTGCTCCATTGTATGGACCATATCATGGGCCTATAACTCCTTTTGGGATACTGTCTCCACTATCTCCTGAGCAAGAATTTATTCCCCAAGGTTATCAGGCATCTACTTCCACAGGACCAAGTTCAGAGCCACAAATTATGGAAAAGCTCAATATACTGACAAATTTGTTAATGACCCAAAGCAGTATGATGAACGCCCAATTTGTTGGTATACATTTGGCCATTGATCGTTTGGATAGCAGAATGCACCATTTGGAACAGAATGTGGACAGTCAATGGATGAAATTTGCTTATGATAAACACAAGTCTGATTCCAAGCTAAATGTTGTTTTGGACTCCCTCGTTGCAGTCTGTCAGAAGGCTGGTGAAATCATGAATAAACTGCAAGAAACTCAAGGTGCAACTTATGTCTGTCTCACCAAAGTTCTTGATCTCTCCTATGATATCAGGATAGGTCTTGAATTAGTGAAGACTCAGTAGAATATTCTTAAAGAGGATCAGTTGGAGCTTACCCAGAAACTTGACTCAGTTTAGCAACAAGTTGAGAATCTTGTTCATCGTTGTGAAACTTGTATCACATCACAAACAACTACTTCTTCCACCTTTATGGCTGACACTTATAATCAAGTGATGTCACAGTCCGAAAATTTGACCAGTATGATGCAACAGTGGTTTGTGGATGTGACAACTCATGTCAAAGAGCTTCGTGGAGTTGTTCAGCAGAACGAGTCGAAGATCATGGCAAAATTTGCAGCTCTTGGTAATAAAGTGGACAGTCTTACTCGCCCCAGTGTCGTCCCTATACGTGGAAGCTCTAGTAGTCCATCACATAGAGGAAGAGGTAGCTTCAGAGGTACTGATTCAGGCAGATGACAAGCCCACCAAGTCTTTTTTGATAATGACAAAGGAGGAGAAATTTTTGGTTCATCATGTATGATAGCTTGTGGAAACATTTGCTGAAAATTGTTGGTTTGTGCAATGAATTACTCTATTCAAACTCAAACATTGTGGTTTTTCCATCTGCACACAGACGTATTAATAGTGCATATCTGTCATTGAATGTTTTTGTTCTGTGAAAGTCTTTATTATGTTTGGTTGATTGGTAAATTCATGTTTGTGTATCATACATGACTCATAATTGTCAAAATCAAAAAGGGGGAGATTGTTGGAACCCTGGCTTTAATAATGACAATCTCTGAGTCATGTGAGATTGAAATGCAAAATTCTCTATGCATATCTATATGTTTGTGTTTGAATAAGGTTGAATGTTAAATAAGGTCTGTGCATGGCCTTAAAGAAATATGCATTTGGTCTGTGCAAGTTCTGATTTCTTGCATTTACATATAGTCTGTGCAAGGGTTGCATCGGTGCATTGGTCGTCATTGTTCGTATAGAGTCTGTGCAGTCTATGCATTAAGACTGTGTGGTCGGTGCATAGTCCTGTTCATACGTAGGTAAAGGTCAGTAAATCTTTTTTGCATCTATGCATATTTAGTCTTCATACAAGTCTAGTCGATGCATCAAGGTCCGTGCATTCTTCGTTGTTTAAGTAAACAACATCGGTGCATTGCTTGTTGCATGTATGCAAACATCTGTGTATGTCACTATTTTCTCATAAAGCTTAGTTCTCATGCATACTGCATCGATGCATTCCACTGTAGATTGCACACACATAGTCTGTGCAATGTTAGTGTTAAGGCAGAACTGCATCGGTGCATTCCACTGTAGCTTTCACACATATAGTCTGTGCATAGCTGCATCAGTGCACTCTTACCTATACAACATCAGTGCATAACACGTTGTTTGGAAAATGACATCGGTGCATTCTTATGTTAGCTTCATTTACAACGCCGGTGCAAGGTTACTACTCATGCATACTGTATCAGTGCAAGAGCAGCTCACATGCATATTGCATCAGTGCAAAGTCAATCCCCATGCATATTACATCGGTGCATTCCACTTTAGTCTTCACACTTAACATCAGTGCATTTATCTATTGCCTGTACATATAGTCTGTGCATTGTTCCTCATTCGCACATTCTTATGGTCTGTGCATACCTTGATTAACTACCTTTAACTTCTTCTACAGGTACTTAATAAGATCTAAAAGATTCTAAAGTGTCTTGGATCATATGAGCATTCTGCACGTGATCCAAGAATGGAGGATGAACCCTGATAGTGACACTTGGAAAGCAGCCAAGCTAGGATGATGCCACGTGGCTGTACAACTTCTGATCTGGATAAAGTGATTGGGCGGGAAACGTGGTGAGCATGCACCCCTTCTCTCTGCTACCGGGATATAAATAGAAGATTCTTTGTCCAGAAAAAGGTGAAGAAAACTATTGATCGAAAAGGTGAATTTGAGCGTGAGAAGAAGGATTGAAGCAGAGAGAGAAAGAGCCAGTAATCCAGTCTGACTAATAGAGAGAGCTTTGAGAGATTGTTTGAGAGATTTTAATCATCAGTCTCCTGGTTTAGAATCAGAACTCATCTGCTCATTGTTGAGCTACATTCCATTTGGTTTTTGAGTTTCTATTTTCTTCTTTTGTCTTTAAAACTTCTGTAACTCAAGCTGTGTGTTAGCGTTGCAGAGAAGGATTTCTCTGGACAGGTAAAACTGTAATCCTCAGCGGCAAAGGTGGATTCCTCTGGATAGCGAAGCTGTAACACTCAGCGGATTATAGGGAAGGAATTCCCCAAAGCTGTGGATCAGCGGCAAGCTATTAGTCAGCGGTTTATAGGCAAGCTGTGAGGCCCAGCTGATTAAGCTGTGTATCAACAGAAGCCACACTCTGGCTGGAGTGTGGGGTGGATGTAGGTCAGCAGAGCGAACCACCTAAAATATCTTGTGCCATGTGATTGACTGTTCTCTTGTGAGTGATTGTTGCTGATCATCAAGATCTCCTCCATTTGCATGCTTTCTAGTAATTGATCAGGGCTTGCATCTCAGCTGTTCAAGCTATTGCCCATTGAACTAGCCAATATTATTTTATACACTTTGAATTGGGCTAAAAGCTTTTAAAAGATCCATTCACCCCCCTCTGGATCTACGTTTGATCCAATATTCGCACCTAACAAGAGCGCCTATACAACTCTCCAGTGATGATCATACACCTCGAGGTGACTCTTCTGATGGCCTTTCGTTGCTCTGCATTGGCCGATTCAGGGAATGAGCCATCCTTGAAATATTGCTCAATTTCGTGATACCAAGGTAATTCTTCCTTTTCTAGGATCTCCTCGAGCTCTGTTAAAGATACTTCTTTCAAATCCTCCTTTTCGGCCTTCTATTCTACGGACTTCCTAAGGTTATCAAACCAGGGGTCCTGGAGGGAAGGAGTATCTAACCGCTGAACCACGATGGTTTCAGTGGCATGACTAAGGGGAAAGGAGAGAGAAGAAGCGAGAGATGCGAGTGCATCGGCAAGAATATTCTGGGATCAAGGGGTGTGAATGTAAATCAGCTTACAGAATTGCCTAGCCAAGAGTGTGACCAAATCCTAATAAGGTTTGAACTTAGGGTGACGGGTGCGATAGGTAGAGAGAATCTGGCGCCACACCAACTGAGAATCTCCTATAATGTTCAAGTATCACGCACCCAGAACATAGGCGTGCTTCAATCCAGCAAGGAGAGTGTTGTACCCGGACTAAATTCCCCAGCAAAATACCCAGAAAAAGGGTTCGGGAATTTCCTAGAACACCTTCAAGGCATCGGCTACCCAGCCCCTCCGACAACCCAGTGGGCCCGACCAACGGCCCCCACCCGCTAGCCGAAGCGTACGGTGGCACTAGCAATCGATCGGGACCGCTCCCGACTCATAAGTCGCGGACTTCCTTCGCATTCTACACAACCACCCGGGTCACCCCGGGGACACTCCGACTACAAGCCACGCCACGTGGCACTCAATGGAAAGGCCGGGGGCCTACCCCGAGACACCTTCCTTCAATCCTCCAAGGTCAAAGGGAGACCTAAATAGGTCAACCACAGGCTCAGGAGGCCCGTAGTACGCGTGTACGGCTCACACACGTGTGTTCGGCATTGTACTGAACACCTTGTGGGCGCACGTGATTCAACCCTTCTACACCAACCCACGGGCCACCCCATGGTTCCAGTACACCAATTGGGTGCCACAACGACCCCCTAGCAAGTCGGGGCCACCCCCGGCCCTAAGACACGTGGCAACAAGCCACTGAACTTAACTCTCGGGTCAATCCGAGACTACCCTGCCAACCAGTCGTACAATATGGCACATAGCACGAGGAAAGGCCCATCGGCCCAAGGTGCCTTATTTCAACCCCTGTGGACTTCTACCCTTGGCCCTAGGCCAAATCCAAGGCCCGTCGGCAACTTACGCGGCTCGTTCGACAACCCGGGGTGTGTCGGGCATTCGCCCGAACACCTTGCTAGCGGCCACTACAACTCGAAGAACAATGGCTCTCATGGGGCATTTCAACATCTCGAAAGTTCATATCCCCCAAGGGATATCCCCAGACGATGAAGGAAGACCCCCGGGGGCCATCCCTCGGGGTTACAGCTTTGCCCGGGGCCCGTGTGCCCCAGGGCGTGGCCGCGCCCTCCCCTCAGCTCAGAGGCCCGATGGCACTCCCCAGTCCCAGTTCGTGGATGATGTAAAACCGACCTAAGACCTATGATGATGTGATGAAGATGTTTTGATACACTTGATGTGAGACCAACTAGGATGCTATGATGATGATACCAATTGATGTGAGACCGACCTTGGACCTAAGTATGCAAGCATTCGGGTTAGGCAGCGGACTCACACTGGCGACTCACTCGCTTGGCGCACGTTAGTGCCCGAAGGCGACTCGGTGATGATGGAGAGGGTCAGAGGTGGGACCTTGGTTCTCCAAGGGTCGGCTAGCTTATTGCGGACCCCAAATGGGCCAAGGGAAGCCCAAATCATGGGCGGCCAACACACCAAGGGTGTGGGTTGAGTGGAAGCTCTCACAACTCACCCGCGGTGGTCACTCAATTTGGTGGCAATTTAAAATCGGACACTCTCTCACCGCCGACGGAGTAACTATAGCAATACTAAGCTAAGCAAGTCCATTACAGCAATGAGAGATGTTCAGGAGCTCACCTAGCCGGCGTGAAGACGCCGACTCCGGCCGGAGACGGGGGCGAGCGGGGAGGTGAGGGTATGCACCCGCACGCCGTGCCGGTGTCGCTTGACCTGAAAATTAAAGGGGTACAGCACTACGCCTCTCGCAGGAGGGATGTTCTTGGGGTGGGATTAGACTTATTACAATCAATACTACCTCCTCGCAGGGAGGGGCCTTCAGCCGGCCAAGCGGGGTGGGGGAATTATGCGAGAAAACCCGACTTTCCAAGCTTTGCCGGTTCTGCCAATCTTCAGATTCGCTGGACAGGGTGTTGGTGTTGACGCTGCCACAGACTCCTCGAAACTCAGATCTTGATGAAACCTGTGCCAAAAGTTGCCCAACTGACAGAGAATGATGCCTGAATTTTTGGGGAAGCTCTGGAACTCGGGGCTGATCGGACCGGTGACTGGAGTAGGACAGCAACGCTCTGCCTCTGACTGATGCAGAACTGATGCAGTAGATTGCAGAAGGCACTGCGGACGTTCCCGAACTCCAAATGGAACGAAACTGGTAGTGACGTGATTGTGGTCGGAGTAGCTTCGAGCAGAAGTTGACGGGTCCACAATCCGAGGTTGGAGAAGAGAGTGGTGGCCGGAGAAGTGGGGACTGGTCGAACCTGGAACCACAGAGGGCAGTCTGGACACTCCGGCAAAGAAAATTAGAACTGATAGCTCCGGTGGCCGATTGAGGTCCTTCTTCTTGGAGATGGAAGCTAACTGGACGTAGTGTCTGCCATCCAAAAATGGCTCCCAGATCTTCAAGGATGAAGCCGTGGTCGAATTGGAACTGAGGCTCTGGTTCCCTGCTTGAGGACTTCTACGTGGTTGAGGGAAATTGGCTCCTGTGGACAGCTCGGAGCTCGGACATCGACGAAACCACCACCGTTGCGAAGATGACTCGAAGACGCTTCCAACGGTACCTCTTGGGCCCTCAGATTCACTGGGATGTGATCGGGGTCGCCGCTGCAAGCAGGTGGTCTTCTGTAGATCGCCAGCTGCAACCTAGTAGTATCAAATGGTGTTGGAGTGGGGCAAGGAAGAATGGTGGAGATGAGAGAGAGAGGGGGGTGCGACCCTAACCAAGGGGAGGGGTCTTGGGGGTTCCCTAGGGCTGTGGAGGGAAGGGGGATTTGAATTCAAATGGGCTAGGGAAGTGGTGGGTGGTATGGGGGAGAGGGAAGGGTGCTTGGGGAAGTGGGTAGGGTAGTTGGGGGTTGGAGGGTGGCCTAGTTATTGGGGAATTCCACCTTGGGGTTGGGGGGGAGTTAAATGAGTGTATGAGGAAGGGGAGGGGTTTTAATGAGAGGTGAATGGGGAGGAGAGAGAAAATTTCAAATTTTGGGGTTGGGGAAGAGGGAGAGAGAGAGGGAGAGAGAGGGGGAGAGAGAGAGAGAGAGAGAGAGATCTAGTGGGATTTGGAATTGGATTTCAATATTCATGCAATGGTTCATTAGTTCAAAATGAGGGGAATGGGGTCCTATATATAGGAAACCCACATTTTAAAAAAGTCCCTGACATTTGACTCAATGACAAATAACCGAAGGGGTAGGGGCGCCCTTGGGCCAAGCCCAATGAATTGGGCCCAATAGTCTAACAAACCAACCTAATGACACAATACTTAGAAAAATGACTCACTAACCTAGGTACATGACTCAAATAAAGGGAAAATTACATGATATTGACTCAAAGAAAATGTGAAGATTACATGACTAGACTCAAAAATACATGACTAACATAATGGCGCTTGCCGACGAACAATCCGAGTCCGGAGAAAATGTGGAGGGGCAAGGGATGCCCTCATCAGTGGAAATTCCTAACTTCGCGGTCCGAGGTTCGTGCAAAGTTTGTTCGTCGTACCCGTGTGTCGAAGGATTTGCAAAGACGGAGCCCCGGGATTGCGTTGAATCGCACACGTCAATCCCTCGGTCTACGTGCACAAGCAACTAGTCAGCCGCTCCAAGCCCGTATCCTTTATCTTCTAGCGTCCAAACTGAGTCAAAGTGGGGCTAAAATACATAAAAAACTAGGTTTTATAGAGGTGGGCCCACTCCCCCTCTCTGTCTTCTACCTGGTCCGCCTAAACCCCCCCTGGGGAGGGGTTTAGGCGGACTACCCTGGACCCCCAGGCTGGTCCGCCTAAACCCTTGAATAATAAAAAAAATATTTTTAAAATAAAAAAAGAAGGACCAATTTGGTACACCCAAACCCCCCCTGGGGAGGGGTTGAGGCGGACCAGATTGGACCCCCAAGTTGGTCCGCCTAAACCCCTCAAAAATAAAAAATAAAAAGCATTTTCTCCCTCCGAAGAGGGGTTTAGGCGGACCAGACCAGCCCCTTGGGCTGGTCCGCCTAAACCCCATCCCCTCCACTCCGACACACACACAAAAACACACAAATAAAATTTAAATAAAATAATAATAAAACCACTATTTGGGGGGTTTACCCTGACCAAGTTGGACCCTCAACTTGGTCCGCCTAAACCCCACCCCCACCCCTTCAACTTCTATAAATTGCCCCCTTACCAACAAACCAAGGGATGCGTGAAGAAAGGAAGGAAGCAACGCACCGAGCAAACTTCCCCGGCCTAATTGTCGCACCCTCGGATTCCCGGGGGTTTCGGCAAGGGTCGAGAATGCGAGAAGACAAGTGCGCGCACGGTTGGCTTTGGCTGGCTTGCTAGTCGGCTCCCACACGCCAAGGGTATGTTGCACGTACTCCCCTCATGCGGTGTTTAGCCGTCTCATATCAAGTCCATCCCTGCCACGTGTAAGATGACCGTACCAACGGCAAATACGCCCGCATCCCGGGTCCACCCGTGTACGGCAACTTACGACACTTACGCCAGTGACGAAGGGTACTTCATAATGCCGCATCGGCCTTCGACACGGAACCGCGTACCCACCGTTCACCCCCCAACTGGTCGTCGGCCCCTCAGATTGACAAATCAAGTCTAGTCGAACCTCTAGCTCGGAAATCACAATCCCAGGGCCGACCTCGACTCTCCAGCTTGACAACGCTCACCGTCCGAGACCCGGGCCCAACCACTCACATCGAGCCGCGTCCGACCTCCGCCAGGCGCCAGCCCATGTCCGTTATAACCACCAAGGTAGTCGGACCCACACCAACTCCCCTGTAAAGAGTTCCAGCAGAACACGTGGATATCCGCTTTGTCACGCAATGACCTGGGGACCGACTCACATGTCGGAATTTTCTCGCGGCTTGCTCCAGTTGTACTTTGGCCCATTAAGGCCCGCTTGTAAAGCCCCTGTGGCTCATCATAAAACCAGTGAAATATATACGTCCGTATTCGGGCCTCCAGCTTCCCACCCACCCAACTCGACATCCGTGCCCAACACCCTGATTCCAGTGAACACCCCTCGATCTTACGCTTACCCCTAGCCGCTGAACGCCCCCGGCCCTCTACCCATGGCTTCATACACACATACGGACTTCTCTTCAGCTTAGAACGAAGGTATTCAGATTCAATCCGATGTAAATAAACACTGGTTGCTTGCGGCCAGTGGGGAAAGACGTCCTATACACGATTCCCACAATCGCCTACGCACTCGCACCCATGGAACCCCTTCTCTCCACGTGTCGCCCGATCACCCGAGCCCATGTGCCGCGCCCTGGTGGTGCTTCCCCGGTCAAACCTTGGTTCCATGAGTGATTGTCGAGAGATTGACTGGCACACCTGCATCTTGTCCGGTTAACCCTTATCCCGACACTTCCGTGCCATTCGACCCTCTCTGACTTTCCTTGAAAGGAGAGTGCCCGGTACCGGCGTGAGAAGCATGCACCCGTAAGGAGGATACCCGAGATACATCAAACTCTCATATTTTCTTTCACCGCTGTATCCCTTCCCTCACCCCGATAATCGGCATAAAAACACGCGTAACAGAAAGGATGGCACGCCCAGTGGGACGTCTCCCGCCTTCCTTCTTTTTGCTGAAGAAAAGTCTGTGCTAGCCCTGAAGCCCGGTGCCCTTTCCCTGTCCTTGCAGGAGAGGCAGAGGAGGGTACTTGTGCGCATTCTCTAGCTGGCTTCGGGTAGCTCTTGGTTCTCAAGGCCAACGACTGATGCTGATGGGACTGGAGAGCCGTTGTTGCAGGGATCCGCTAAGGATCGATCTGGGCCGCCGGCTTTAGGCCAGCCATTCTCAACTGGAGTTGCTGAGGTTTCTCCGAGGTTGCCTGGCTGAGCTGGCAATCTTTCACAGCTAAAACCTGCAAGATCCCCCCCTTCAGGAGGGTTTATTGTACTGGGTCCCTCGACTGACTGAGAGACTGGGGAACCTTCTCCCGCCCCTTTGTCTTGGCAGGGAGGCGAAGAAGGTTCCCCAATGGCTTGAGCCGGGGTTCTAGCTTTGGCGGATATCGGGATCAGAATTTCCTCTCCCTCATCCCCGGAGGTGTTGAATTTGGTTTCGACTCTTGTTTGGTCATCGACTGGTAGCGCCAAGCCTATGACGCTAACTGCATAGTGGACGCGGATGTCCGGTTCCTGGTCGTAACCAAGCCCCTTGGTATCCTTATAGAAGGACAAGGGTTGCCCCCGGCCCTGGGAAGGGTCCCACAGTCGACAAAAGTATCTTTGTTAGGCAAGAGTTTGCCACAGGGGAATGTGTTGCTTCAAACATATTTCTTGAATATGCGGCGACAGGTCGCTGTTGGCACTCAAAATATCGCTCGCGGCAATCAAGCCGCAAAGATGAATGATATGGCCCGCTGAAGCATAGAAGCTGATAAAGATCAACTTACTGAAGACTTCTCAAGCTACCAGAGCCCTGAGTCACCTGGGATGAACATCGGGGACTTCGCCTCAGGAAAAGTCGAGATGAATCCACAACCAACCGGCAGTGCGACCAAGCCTGCCTAATGATCCGACATCGACTCCGTCGTGCCGCTACCCTGCACCCGTCGCCGATCAAGGACGACGGTCTACCCGGTGGCTCGCCACCTGAATGAAGACTCTCCTGAGATGAAAAACTCCCTTGGCTCTTCAGAACAGAAGACCGGGGGCTCTGTCGGCGGAAGATCCCGGCTACCCAGCACGAGTACGGCTTCTCGCCAAGTTGGGTCCATTAGTCATCGAATGATCTCTCGGCCTGGGCGGAACTATCCCGGGTGTCACCCCACCCTCCAAGAAGCGTTGAGTACAAGCCGGACCGAGCCAGCAACACGGGTCGTAGCGCGGAAAGCCGTGTCAGTGAAAGACCCGCGTGCTTAAACAAAAGGCACTCAAGGTTCTAAGAGGGGCCATACATCGTCCTGAAAGCTTCGACGAGACTTCTTGTCAAAGGGTTTGAGGAACAACGGCAAGATGAATGTTCACGGTCAGTTTCGGAACCATCTTCAGACTCACCGGCTGACCTGCAACGTGCGGAGGATGTTAATACGGCGCGCCCTTATCCGACGCGCCCCCTTAAACCGGCGCCCCTTTATCCCGGCGCGCTGAAGATTGTGAAGCCTTTTCCCAGCGCGCCATTTCTCACGCCAGATCAAGTTTTGAGCCCGCTCCTATATATGGGGCTGGTCGACCAGAAAAGAAAAAGGGAGAGAGGCGAAGAGGTTTTCGAAAGAAGAAAATCGAGAGATAAGAGAAAAGGGTCTGAGAACCAATCGCCGGCGAGAGAGAGGGGGTTTCTTGCGAGCAAAGCAGGGTTCCTCTGAGCACCCTTCACCGCCGTCTTCCATCCTCAGCCTGAAGCCCTCCGGAGTTAAAGAAGAAGAAGGTGTCCCGATACTCTGTTCTCGGAATAGGTGGGCGTCTGCGTTTCTTATTTCTTCTCCGCCTTGTTTTCTCTCTGTCGAATGTAAGTGAGAGGGGTGAGGGATGGCGATGATATGAGCCAACCCCTCCCCCCTTCTTCGCCATCTTTTCACTTTGTTGCTCTCCTGTGAGCTTCCCTGTAATTGAAACGGTGGCCGTGCCACGATGCCGACGCCGAACTTGTAACATATGTGCAGTTTCCTCGATGGGGTGATGACATGCGTATATGAATATATTGGTGGATTGAATGCTCAATGCCTTGTTCTCTTCTTCCACCGTTGTTTCATTCGGAGGATATATATTAGCGTCTTCATGTGAATAGTTTTACGATTCCAATTTTCTCCGATTTCGCATACGCCCTGGGATGCCATGGGCTACAGAGATGACCCCTCCCCGGGTCCTTCGCGTCTGTGCCGGTGCATACGCTTCTCCCCGTTTTGATACGAGATCCAACCTTGGCCTTCCTCCCTATTTGCATTTCTCTGTTGCTCAGAGGAGGCAGGTACTGCTTCTGGGATAGTGGAGTCCACCTCATGACTACTGCGTTCCAGCCATTCGTGTATATGCGTGTGTAGGAAAATCATCCTAGCTGCATATCGACTGCCTTTCTCCATGACTGCTGTTTGCATTCTCTTCTGTGGATGGCAACCCAGTCTCGCGAGCATCAACACCTTAGCCCTGTGAGTGGTGATCTATCAATGCCGAATGTCTTCATTCCTCTCGTATGTGGTTTGCTGCCACTGAACCATTCGAGTTCCGTTGTTTTGGTCTCAGCCACCCGGGGAGGGGGATATTCCCCACCGTTTCACAGAACTGCCGATCGGCCAAGGGAACTCCACTTTTGAGTGATGGATGTTTCTCATGAGTCATAGAGCTAACAACAACTGGGGCCCCAGCCCAACAATTCCAAACCCACAGTCCTTTGGGACCCTGTGGTGACTAAGGGACACATGCTCCTAGTAGGCTAGTCATCGGAGCCTCTCTCCCTAATGGTCTCTCTCTAGCGGATGCAGTGCATGCTCTAGGTCGCCCACCCCTTATAGGCCAGTCCTCGGGGTGTTGCTTCCGTCACTAGCTACCTCGTTCCTCTGTTTCCACCCACGGAGCTATGGTGCCCCTCGCAGGCTTGTCCTCAGGGTATCCTGTCCGATTGGGGTTTTACTGGCTCCCACCATGCAGATCGGCTGTTTAGGGGCCTACTCCACGAGTGAGTATGACCCCGCTTCTCCCCTGCATTCCTTCAGGGACGGGGGAGATGCTGCCCATTTTTTGGCAGAACTCTTTTAGCTGATAAGAGCACTTGTGTGAATGGCTCCAATAAAACAGTTGTTCTGAGATAAAGGACCCTAGTGCTCGAGTATGGACCTCGCACTAGCTCATCACTTCATTCTGGAAGGGCTCTGAACTTCAATTAAACAAGCAATCGGCCCAATTAACTTCAAAACCCTTAACAGAATCCCAATAAACTTAGATAGTTTCAAAATTCATCAAAAATCCGCTAAAGTGGCACGGTCCTAATCCGGCGCGCCTTAATACGGCGCGGTACCCCCCCCCCCCCACGTCGGAATAACCTTACACTCATAAAAATTTATTTTCAAGTGGCTCATTCCCGGCGCGCCCCAAGGCCACCACGCCGTTTTAACGTTTGTTAAGGCCGCGCCGGATTAAGACCATTTACCTACGTTTGGCCGCGCTGGGAAAACCTATCCCTACGCGTGGCCGCGCTGGTTTTGAACCATTATGTTGTTTTAATCACTCCCCCTCCCTCGGAGCGATCCTCATCTCCCGCGGTTGAGATCAATGACCTAATTAATAATAAATCGAATAAGAAAGGGGCTATACAAGCCCGAGCCATCTTGCTTTTACTACCATGTTTGTTAGCATTTTACTTTCGTCATCATGCTTACGTTGCCACTTTCGTCCCCTTAGCGGAGTCTATTAAACTTGATTGATCATTGTTCATCTTTGCAACTCTACGACTATGCTTAACGTTGTCATGAGCATCATGCATGCATGCCTGCATGGATTCCCTCCTGTATATTAAATGGCATTGACGAAGGTCTGGGTCACTCCCGATTGGAAGTCTTTGCCATGCGCGATGCTGGTCTTTGGACCTATGTCCTCCGCCACGTATTGAGGGTACCCAACTTAATAAACCATGCCTCTTTCGCAAGACATATAGAAGCACCTCACGTGACCTGGTCACGTTTATACCTTTGCATCTTTATTCCGACCTCGACAGCCCACCATCTCGACAACTAATCAAAGGTTTTCCCTCCTCGTGGGGGATGTAATTAATGCCATAGCCTTTATGGTATGGCGGACTTCTGGTCCCAACCGAACCTCTCTCTCGCCCGACATGGGTCAGAACGAGCGCATAATAAACTCGTCACGTACGTGACTGGCACGCCTGCGTAGTCAACTAGCCAGTTAGCTACTAGTTAGTTAATTGGTTAATCGACACGTGAAATAAACAAAATAAACCCAAATGAAATAATAAAATAAAATAAAATAAAAACAAAATTTCCATCGCAAACAGTTTGGCACGCCCGGTGGGACCAGTGTCACCTTTCATCTCTTTGCCGAGATACTTGGGCTTCGAGGCCCTCCCAAAGGTTGTTGATCGTTGGTTTGTTTGTCTTTGCAGGCGAACGATGACGACAACTGGGCTGACTGGCGTCGTCTTTGGCCCTTCAATTGTTGATGACCATGCGCAAGGGTACCTGGTGGTGCCCACGGTGTTCGGCAGCTTCCCTGCCGCCATTGGCTTCCCCAACTTCTTGGGGTTAGCCTTCGTAGACATGCTGGAGGTGGAACCCAAGGAGCCTGTCGAGGGAGCTACGAAGAACATGGAGCCTCTGAAGGCTCGATACTGCCACGACTCGCTCAAGAGTCCAACCTTGGTCGCCAGCTGCCTGGTGCACCATGCTGTCCATGGGGTCCGCCCTGATGCTATCAACAGGAACTCCGGAGGACGTCAGCGCAAGCAAATCCAGAGGAGTACTGATGTGGTTGCCGGAACCCTCTCGCAATCCGATAAATCTATGATGGTTGGTGGCATGCACGTCTTCCTCAACGGATGCGACGCGCGGATAGTCCCAGATTGGGTCGTCCCTTCATCCCCGTCCGCAACTCATATCAAGCCCTCGCTGGAAGGAGAGCAGAAAGAGAAGAAGACAGCCATTACGGCCAAGAGAAGTTGGCCCCCAGGCCAAGGAAATTAAAACAGGTGTGGGTCACCAAGAGGGTCCAACCTGTTCATCAAGCTGCACCTGTCCGCCGCCACCTTGCTCACGACGGAGCAGAAGGAAGGAAAAGAAGAAGTGGTTGCGGACCCTCCGTGCCGCAAAAGTTTCTGGGCCTGCGCCCGCCAAGCCAACGTCCCTGCTGTGGGACGAAGGTTCCAGCAACCTATCGACAGAGCTCGGCTAGCTTATACCACTCCTGCGGGAGGTAGACAATTGTCCCCCATGTTGCATCAAGAACGGGGTCGAGAAGAGATGACCAACTTGGTCAAGAACTATTTTTGAGGGCTAGGCAACCCCTCGCTTGGACAACAACGGTTAATACAAGCAGCCACCGCCAATGAGGACTACTGCCCAGCAGTGGCAGTTGAAGAAAATGAAAGAGAAGGGATGATGATGTCGTCAGTTGACGACAACGGCTATGATGACGGCTTCGGGACCGAAGCCGATGAAGCCGCCCCTAGGCAGGAAGAAACAAGAAGAACTTCTGTGTTCGAGAGGCTGACCTTCCCAGATCGGGCTAAGAGATGGGTCCATCGACAGAGAAGAAGGATGCAGGTCTTCACCTGCAACATGGCCGGCATATTCGGCCGATATAAGGGACTTCCTGAAGATCCCCGTGAGTTGGCTAAATTGGCCACACGGCTAGGGCCGAATACTCGAAGAGCAGAAGCCGCAAGGCAGCTCCTGGCGAAAACTAAAGGAAAACAACCCCGGGTCTACCACCAATGGGATGATAAGGCTCCTGTCTTGACCGCCAATGTGGTAACGGCGGAAGAAGAAGATGACGTCCCCCTCGACATCCTGCCCGAGGGTACGTCCGGGGAAGCAACTGAAGCTATCCCTAGCACGGCAACTATGGACCCATCGGTCTTGATGCTACTTCAAAAATATCGGCAAGATATAGACTTGCTGAAGAAGCAGCTGATGGAGAAAATTGAACAGTCATCAGCTTCCAAACAACCCGAAGTCCAGGGTGAATCATCTTGGGGAGCGGTTCGTTATGTCGATCCTCCGCCACTCTACACCTTGCCTCAATCGTCAGAACCAAGCATGGCGACAACACAACAACGGCCACCACAGTCGCAGCCGCTGATGCCACCGGTGCTCCCCCAGGTGCACCAGACACCCCCGCTGCTGCGTCCCCCACAGGCGACTGCTCTGGTCACCCCGTATTTGCAGCCAGCACACTTCTATCCGGAGCTAGTTGACCCCACGGTCATGAACCGGATGATGGTGGAAAGGATGATTGAGCTGAAGCTCGCAGAAAGGAGTGAAGGTGACTACGTCGCGTTTGATGCCTACCGGGTGCCATACCCGCAACACCATGCTGCTAAGCGGCTTCCCCCGGGGATCAACAAGCCACCCAAGTTCGAAAAGTTCAACGGGAAGGGATCCCCGAAAGAACATATTACATATTATATGACCGTCATGGGTGACCTGGCCACCGATGAATCATACTTGTTGAAGTTTTTCGGGTCCTCGCTGACGGGGCTCGCATTTGAATGGTACTCTAGCTTCCCGGCCGGGTCAATCAGCGACTGGCCGGATATGCAGAGGAGGTTCAGAGAAAGATTCAATGTTACAGAGAGGGAGGTCACAGTGGCCGAACTCTACTCAACAAAGCAAAGGGCCGATGAGACAGCCCTCGATTATATCAAGAGGTGGAGGAACCTTGGAATGAGGTGCAAGCGGCCCCCGCATCAGGAAGACGTTGTACAAATATGCAAACAGAACCTCAGGAGGGAGGTTCTGGAAAAGATGATCGGAATGGAAATACGATCGTTTGACCGATTGAACAATGTCGTGGCCGAGGTAGAAGCTTTTCTGGCCAGACTTGTCCCTACATCAGCTGCCAGCACTGTTGCATTCCTATGGTTTTGATGATGTCTCATACTATAAATCAATCTTCTATCTCTAGATTAATGTTGTTTCATCATGTGAGTGAGTACAGTTCATTTGGTTGTCAGATAAGCATGCTATCATGATTTTATCTACACTCTGCTTAGCTAGTACTGATTGCAGTGGGTCGACCCATCCCTTCTGATGCGTCGACTCATCTGTTCATTTGGCATAACTCCTTCAAGTCTATTCACTCTGTCTGCACAGTTTTTCACACCAATGCGTCAACTCAGTGTGGTGATGCGTAGACTCTTCTGTTCAGGTTCTTCATTTCATTAAGTCTATACATCATCAGTTGAACGTAATAGTAATATGTTGCAGCGTCAACTCAATGGGCTGCAGCGTCAACTCAGCATGTAAAATACTGTGTTAATAGCCTAAGTCTATACACTCGTTTGTGAGCCTTCAACTCTGTACACTGCTTGAGCCTCACCAAAGTCTATACATCGCTTCAAGTGATTCTAGTCTATACAGTCTGCCTCCACACTAGAAGTCTATACATCGGACTGCTTCTTGTGAAGTCTACACATTGACTCGTTCAATTCTGCAAAGCATGTTCATTAGTCTATGGCGAAGTCTATACACTCGGTTCCTTGGGCAAAGTCTATACAACAGCAACCCAACACATTAAACAGCTTTCCAAGTCTATACACTAGACTTCATTTCACTAAGTCTATACACTCCCTCACTATGTACACACTTGCTATATTGATCTCTGTAGTCTATACAATGCTTCACGTTAACACTAAGTCTATACACTTCATTATTGTTGCTGAAGGGAACAGGGTCGACGCCTGAAGTTTAAAGCGTCCACGCATCAGTAGACAAAACTGTCACGTCATCTTCTATTGCGTCAACGCCACAAGCAAGCAGCGTCGACGCAGCAGTTAAAATAGCAGAGACTCTTACAAGCGATGAAGCCTTCACGAAATCTTCCACTGCGTCAACGCCATCAACAAGAAGCGTCGACGCAGCGGCATAAGAGATGCCAGTATAGAAATGTACACGTTCGTGCGTCAACGCCACCAACTGGCAGCGTCAACGCAGCAGTCCAAGAAAGGGACGACTTATCTCTAGATGCCTTCAATACGTCAACGCTATATGCTGATAACATCGACGTAGCTCGGCTATCTGTTGAAGACTTGAACACTGAACTGCCGATACCGTTGCGTCAACGCAATAGGCTGATGGAGTCGACGCAGCGGTTAAGAAGTTTGAAGATTTCTGATGACTGCGTCAACTCTTTGGAGCGAGTGAGTTGACGCCATCTACCTCCAGTTGCTGAGCGTACTGGTGCTGGGCACGTGATCCGAGGATAAGGAAAATGCCCAGATGAGGACACGTGGTCTGACAGTCTACTGGATGCTGCCACGTGGTCCGAATTCTTAGGGCGGGAACTGTGGAAGCCATACGTGCCCTGCTGCTGCTCCAGGTATAAAATGAAGCCTTCGTCTTCAGATGAAGGTTGATCGAAGAAGAAGCCTGAAGAGCATATACGTCCTTCGATCCAGAAAAGGAAAGAAAAGTGCAGAGAGAAAGAAAGAGAAAGGAAAAGAGCAGAGAGTTCAATATCTGAGAGGAGTTTGGTCGAGAGAGAGAGAGTGTGTGCTGCTTGATGAATTGCTTCATTTGAAGCTACAGTTGTTTTGGGTTTCAGAACCGATTCCTTCTCATTGTTTTTCATTTTCCATTTTGCTTTCGTTTATTTTTCATCCTTCTATTCTGATCTGAATTGTTGTCCCTCCGGTGTGTGGAGGAAGGGAGTATCACTCCAGTTTTCCTCTGTGTTGCAGAGGAAGAGAGATCGGTGATCTCTAGCGGTGTTAGTGACTGGTTGTCATTAACAGTTTCCCTCCGGTGTGTGGAGGAAGGGAGAGGTTTCTCTGGTAATGTTCTAGCTGGGAGCTAGAACAGGTTTCAAGTTCTGTGGGTAGCAGAACTTGGTTGAGGGATTTATCTCCCTTGGTGTTCAAGCTGTGTGGCAGCATGTTGTTTGTAGACTGAGTCTGCATTGATCTAGCATAGTCTAGTGGAATCCTCACTCTAGTTGGAGTGAGGGGTGGATGTAGATTGCGGACTGCAATCAAACCACCTAAAAAACCGAGTGCCTCCTCTGTGGTTTGCTTCTGTTCTCTACGCTCTTCAACTGCTCGGCTCTTTGCTTCCTTGTGATTCGCTCTTCATTCTCATTTACATTCCTCTGTGTACGGTTTAAGGAGGTGCGTTAGCAGTAGAAATTATATTCCGTTTAAGTTTCTAAAAATTGGGAGTGATCTATTCATCCCCCCCTTCTATATCACTCTTACTGCGCTAACACTTGGTATCAGAGCAGGTTTACGCCATGTGGACGAACGGTCAAGGAAATGGTGGTGGTCCTAGAACCTTCATGGCCGAAGGTCAATCCATTAGTCGCCCTCCTTATTTCGATGGTAGTAACTATCTATTTTGGAAGAACAGGATGGAAGTGTTCATCAGAGCTCAGAGTCATAAATTGTGGAGAGTAATCACGGTGGGGCCATATGAGCTGCCACCAAACGAGGATGCTTGGACAGATGATCATGTGAAGCTCTCGTCACTCAACTGGACGGCGCTGAACATAATCCAGTGTGCCGTTCATTCAGAGGAATATGCTCGTATATCTGCATACAGAACTGCCAAGCGAATGTGGGATGAGCTGCAATTAATCTATGAAGGTACAGCTCAAGTGAAAGCCTCGAAGGTAAACCTCTACACTTCTAAGTATGAAATGTTTAAGATGAATGTAGATGAGAATATAACCGAAATGTATGCCAGGTTATCCTTGATCACTAACACTCTTAAAGGGCTAGGGAAGGATCTTGCTGAGGCAGATATAGTCAGGAAAATCCTTAGATCTTTATCCCCGGCATGGCACACTAAGGCCATTGTGATTGAGGAGTCAAAAGATTTGACTGTCTTAACTGTGAATGAACTCATAGGATCCCTGATGACCTATGAGATGAATTTCCAAGGAGGTGGAGAAGGAAGTGAGAGGAAGGGTAAAAATGTAGCCCTAAGAGCTTCCCGCAAAAAGGGTAGCAACAGTGGAAGCAGCAGTAGTAGCCCTGAGTCCGAGTCTGAGCTTGAAGGTCTGTCAAATCTCGACCAGGAGGAGCAGGCAATGCTCACTAGACAGTTCAAAAAATTTCTGAAGAAAAAGGGAAAGACCTTTAGGAAGAAGAAGCCACAACCCTTTAACAAGAATGCTGAATTTACCGGTTACAGGGATAGAAATCCTAAGAAACTGACTTGTTTTAACTGTAACAAACAGGGACACATGAGAGGCGAATGCCCAGACCTCCAGAAGAAGGGTCCCTATCTTCAGAAGAAAAATATAATGGTGCAGAAGAAGAAGAAGCCACAGGCGATGGTCTGCACATGGAGCGAGGAAGAAGAAGACCCTGAAGATGCTTCCTCAGAAGAATATGAAGATGGAATTTGCCTTATGGCAAACAGTGAAGAGGAGGTAATAAATGTCTTTGAAAATTTCTCAATTGATGACTGGGAGGATGCTTATGGTGATTTGTTAGATAAATTTAATTCTCTTAGTAAAGAGCACAGAGTTCTGAAAAGAAAATTTAACACAAATGTTGAAGAACAAACTCTGGTATGTGAGGAAAATGAAAAGCTAAAAGAACAACTAGAAGAAATGACCTCACTAAGGAAAGAGAATGATAAGCTTAAGGGAGAAATTCAAGAAAGTCAAAAACAGCTCAATGAATTTAAAGCTAAAATTGAAGAAGGCATGAATGAAATTAGAGTAAATTCAGAGAAATATGAAGCTGTGAAGAAAGTAAATGCTGAACTCCTAAAGAATTCTGAGTATCTTCAAAAGGAGCTGGAAGACAAACAGAAAGTCTTAGAAAAGTTTGTCCAAGGAAAGACTAGCCTAGATGCTATACTAGGGACTAGGGTCAATTTCAATAAGGAAGGTCTAGGCTATGACCCAACCAACAAGAGACCCTTGCAATTCAAGACCATCACCTTCTGTCCAGAGAAGGGAAAAGAAAAGTTGGACACACCATCCAGCTCAAATAGCTCTAAGAAAACTCAAAGTCCTAAAGAAAACACAAAAACCAGTACTAGACAACCATTTAAGAGTGGAATGAACTTTATGAAGAATAACATTAAGTCCACTCACCAGAAAACAAATGGTAACTGGACCAAGAAAATAAATCAGAACAAGAGCTGGAATTATAACAACCAGATGGGTCCAAACAAGACCTACTGGAGGAATAACTTTCATGGTCAAAATTATGCTAATCAACAAGCCTACAGGAAATTTCCTAGGAATAGGAAGACTAATGAATGGAATAGAACTCACTTCTCCAGTTCAGCTGGATTCAACCTTAATAAACCAGAAAGGAAGGTGCCAGAGAAAACCATGCTGAAACAAATCTGGATACCTAAACACTTGATCAGAGATTTGAACAATGTCCTTGGACCCAACTCATCTTGGGTTCCAAATCACTCTGCTTGATATACTTGTGTAGGTCGGCCTGGCAGCTGAAGACAACAAGTGGTACCTCGACAGTGGCTGCTCCAGGCATATGACAGGAGACCGATCCAAGTTCAGCAAGATAGAGATGAAGCCAGGGGGTCTGGTCAAGTTTGGAGGAAAGAACAAAGGTAAAATAATTGGAGTTGGCACAGTAGGTAAGTCTTCCACAAATTCCATTGAAAAAGTATTACTTGTGGAAGGGCTTCAACACAACCTGATTAGCATTAGCCAATTATGTGACAGGGGTCACAGGGTTGTATTTGATGATAGTTCATGTAAAATCCTTGAAACGAATTCTGACATGGTTAAATTTGTAGCCAACAGGGTTAATAATGTCTACATTGTAGACTTAGATGAGAATTCTGAATCTACTATTTGCTTATCTGCCAATTCTGAAAATGATGCCTTTGAATGGCATAGACGTCTAGGTCATGCTAGCTTTTCAACTTTAAATAAATTGGTCAAGCATGATTTAGTTAGAGGCATGCCTAGAATTAAATTCAACGCTATATCAAAAGCATGTGATGCCTGTGCTCTAGGCAAACAGACCAGAAACTCTTTTAAATTAAGATCTGAGCCATTGTCTTCGAGACCAATGGAACTTCTTCATATGGACCTTTTCGGTCCAACTAGAACTCAGAGTCTTAATGGAAGCAGGTTTGGCTATGTCATCATAGATGACTTCTCTAGATATTCATGGATATTTTTCTTAGCAAATAAGAGTGATGCATTTCAAAAGTTTAATCTGTTTTTCAATAAGGTCAAACAAGAAGGGAAGTACAAGGTTAGTTCTATTCAATCTGACCATGGAGGTGAGTTTGAAAACTCAATGTTTACTGATCTTTGTGACAAAGAAGGACTAACTCACAGGTTTTCTTCTCCCAGGACACCTGAACAAAATGGGATTGTGGAGAGAAGAAATAGGACAGTGGTGGAGATGGCCCGGACCATGTTGATTGAAAGTAAGTTACCTAGAAGGTTTTGGGCAGAAGCGGCCAATACAGCAACCTACATAATCAACAGGGCCATGGTAAGACCCATACACAAGAAAACACCCTATGAGCTTCTAAAAGGTAAGAAACCAAACTTGTTTCATTTCAGAATTTTTGGAGCAAAATATTTTATTCATAACAATGATAAGAAAGATTTAGACAAGTTTGAAGCCAAGAGTTCACCTGGAATATTCTTGGGTTACTCTGAAGTGTCAAGGGCATATAGGGTATTTAACGTATCAGATCAGAAAGTGGAAGAATCTCCACACATTCTTTTTAGTGAAAAGAAAGATGTTTCTAATGTTGAAAATCTTGACAGGGATTCTAATCATGGTGGAGAGTTTCTAGAAGACCAACAGGAAGAAGAGAACACTCAGCCAAGTGGGGAAACAAATTCCCCCAATCAGGAAGGTCCAAGAGAAACAGGTGAGTCTTCAACAAATATTAGATTTCTTAAAGACCATCCTTTAGATAAAGTCATAGGCAATCCTGAAGATCCTCTTCGGACTAGGTCTCATTTTAGAAATGTGAATAATGATGACTTAATTGCATTAGTCTCACAAATTGAACCCAAAACAGTAGAAGAGGCCTTAGCTGATCAAGCTTGGGTCAATGCTATGAGTGAGGAATTAGGTCAGTTTGAAAGGAATAATGTCTGGGAGCTTGTCCCAAGACCAGATGGTATTAATGTCATAGGAACCAAGTGGGTGTTCAAAAATAAGATGAACGAAGATGGAATTATCTCGAGGAATAAGGCCAGACTAGTAGCCAAAGGCTACTGTCAAGAATTCGGTGTAGACTTTGATGAATCCTATGCACCTGTTGCTAGGATGGAAGCTATAAGATTGTTGCTTGCCTTTGCATGCTCAAAGAACATAAAACTCCAACAAATGGATGTTAAAAGTGCCTTTTTAAATGGAGTTATTAAAGAAGAAGTGTTTGTTGAACAACCTCCTGGATTTCAATATTCTCCTCAACCTAACCAAGTTTTCAGGTTAAACAAAGCCTTGTATGGTCTAAAGCAGGCTCCAAGAGCTTGGTATGAAAGATTGTCTGAATTTCTGATCAGCAAGGGCTACAAAAGAGGTAAAGTTGATCAGACCTTATTTACCAAGGGCATGAATAAAGATCTCATCATAGTTCAGGTATATGTAGATGACATTGTATTTGGATCAACTAAGCATGAACTATGTGATGAATTCTCTACCATGATGTCTGCTGAATTTGAAATGAGCTTGGTTGGTGAACTAAAATATTTTCTTGGATTGCAGGTACAGCAGCTAGAAGATGGGTGCTTCATCAACCAAACCAAATACACAATGGAACTGTTCAAAAGGTTTGGCATGGAAAACTTAAAGCACATTACTACACCCATGGGCACCAATACTTCATTGGATGCAGATGAGACAGGTAAAGAAGTAAATGCCAAACTTTATAGAGGTATGATTGGATCACTACTTTACTTGACAGCCTCTAGACCTGATATACAATTCAGTGTAGGAATGTGTGCAAGGTATCAGTCTAGACCTACTGAACTACACTTAGCTGCAGTTAAAAGAATCTTCAGATATTTGTCAGCTAGTCACTCTCTAGGTTTATGGTTTCCTGCATCTCACACACTTAACCTAGTAGCATACACAGATGCTGACTATGCCGGCTGTAAACTAGACAGGAAAAGCACTAGTGGCCATTGTGAATTCTTGGGTGGGTGTTTAGTGTCTTGGGGCTCCAAGAAACAACATTCTGTGGCCCTCTCCACTGCAGAAGCTGAATATGTGGCTGCAGGGAGTTGTGGAACACAAGTCATTTGGATTAAACACCAGCTTCAGGACTACCAAGTAGACCTGGGATGCACACCTATTTACTGTGATAATACTAGTGCCATCAATCTTGCTAAAAATCCTGTTTTGCATTCAAGAACCAAACACATAGAGATAAGACATCATTTTATAAGAGATGAGGTGTCTAAGAATAATTTTGAACTGATTCATGTAGGCACAGATAATCAGATTGCTGACATATTCACAAAACCTCTGGATAATGAAAAATTTTCCACTTTGAGAAGAGAATTAGGCTTATACAAATTGTCTTAATTATGAAGCCTATTCTTGTTGTGAGGGGGAGTTGTGTCTATCTGCTGTTTAGCCTCTTTCATGCTGGTTTAAGAGGGAGTTCGGAATCCTTATTGGTTAGCCTTTAGAATGCTCTAGGTAAGGGAAAGCTTTGAGATTTTTTTGCTGGAATGGTTATTGAAGTATGCTATGTCTTAGGGGGAGCTGAGTTGTGATGTGAGAAGAGAAGTTCTCTGGCAGATTCAAAAGGGCTATCCAGATGTGTACCTTTGCTGGTTTTTGCATGACTGATTTAGTGTGGTTCTCTCAGAAAATAGAGTGTCACTTATCTCTTAAGTCTATAAGTCAGTGACTCTAATCTTCAAGTTAGAATCCTTCCTTTGGTACTCCTTCAGAGATCTGGACTAATTGCATAAAGTATATCTTCCTACATTGCCATTGATTATGGTTCAGGCCAAAAACTTGTATGTCTTGTTATCTGACCCAATCAACTTGAAATCTAGACTTCAAGACTCAATTCAAGAAAAGTTCTTTTTGGTATTGTCTTCAATCATTCTATCTTTTTTAACTCAAGGGCTTAACTGAACAAACATGTTCTGTTTTAATCACTGAGAAACTGGGAGCTTCATCAATGAAATGAATATTTCTCCCAAGTCATGAGGTGTCAAATGCTTAAAATGAATGAAAAGTCATGACAGAGCAATGGTGGCTTGCTGGTGAGTAACTGGGGACTCTGGCCTCTAATCAAGGTGTCTCCCTAATGTCAAAAGCCACAGTTACTAACTCTGTTCCTTATTAAAAAAAAGGGGGGGGGAGTAATGAGGTACTCACTCTGAGTAACTGGGGATTCAGGCCTCTAATCAAGGTGTCTCCCTAATGTCAAAGGAAGTGAACTACCAACTTACTCATTGATCTTCTTGAAAATCATCTCCAACAAAATTCCTTGTTGTTATGCAACTAATGGATTGCTTGTCTTCAATACCTTGAGAACACCTCTCTGATTTAGTCTCTTGCTGTCTTGTGAAATAGTTGAATGATCAGCTATATCTGGCCATACTTGTCAACTCCTGCTCTCAATCATCCACTATGTATGCTGATAAACTTGTCTATAACTCTACTTCTCTATTGTGTACTGAAGTCCAAAGAATCCTCTCTTGAGATTAGAAACTCACTTATTCTCTTAAGACATACTCGTGATTTTCTGCACTAAGAAGTTACTGCCCTCAGTCCTCATGTTTCCAGCACTGTCATACATTCTGCAATTCTTTTTGCTGATGTCAAAGGGGGAGAGAAGCTTGCAATATCTGCAATTTCTGTGAGAAGTTTGCAATTTCAGTGAGTATTGGTTTTGTCTTGAGCTTTGAGGGGAGTCATGTTGCTTCATGGAAGAAATGGTTATGAGTTGTGGGGGAGATGAGAGTGTGCTGTAGGGAATGTTTAATTCATTTGCATGAGCATGTCTTGAATTTTTTCTGCTTGATGCAGCTGGTATTAACTCTTTGTTGAAACTTGATATTGCATGATTCATAGTGTTGTCATCATCAAAAAGGGGGAGATTGTTGCATTCCTATGGTTTTGATGATGTCTCACACTATAAATCAATCTTCTATCTCTAGATTAATGTTGTTTCATCATGTGAGTGAGTACAGTTCATTTGGTTGTCAGATAAGCATGCTATCATGATTTTATCTACACTCTGCTTAGCTAGTACTGATTGCAGTGGGTCGACCCATCCCTTCTGATGCGTCGACTCATCTGTTCATTTGGCATAACTCCTTCAAGTCTATTCACTCTGTCTGCACAGTTTTTCACACCAGTGCGTCAACTCAGTGTGGTGATGCGTAGACTCTTCTGTTCAGGTTCTTCATTTCATTAAGTCTATACATCATCAGTTGAACGTAATAGTAATACGTTGCAGCGTCAACTCAATGGGCTGCAGCGTCAACTCAGCATGTAAAATACTGTGTTAATAGCCTAAGTCTATACACTCATTTGTGAGCCTTCAACTCTGTACACTGCTTGAGCCTCACCAAAGTCTATACATCGCTTCAAGCGATTCTAGTCTATACAGCCTGCCTCCACACTAGAAGTCTGTACATCGGACTGCTTCTTGTGAAGTCTACACATTGACTAATTCAATTCTGCAAAGCATGTTCATTAGTCTATGGCGAAGTCTATACACTCGGTTCCTTGGGCAAAGTCTATACAACAGCAACCCAACACATTGAACAGCTTTCCAAGTCTATACACTAGACTTCATTTCACTAAGTCTATACACTCCCTCACTATGTACACACTTGCTATATTGATCTCTATAGTCTATACAATGCTTCACGTTAACACTAAGTCTATACACCTCATTATTGTTGCTGAAGGGAACAGGGTCGATGCCTGAAGTTTAAAGCATCCACGCATCAGTAGACGAAACTGTCACGTTGTCTTCTATTGCGTCAACGCCACAAGCAAGCAGCGTCGACGCAGCAGTTAAAATAGCAGAGACTCTTACAAGCGATGAAGCCTTCACGAAATCTTCCACTGCGTCAACGCCATCAACAAGAAGCGTCAACGCAGCGGCATAAGAGATGCCAGTATAAAAATGTACACGTTCGTGCGTCAACGCCACCAACTGGCAGCGTCAACGCAGCAGTCCAAGAAAGGGATGACTTATCTCTAGATGCCTTCAATACGTCAACGCTATATGCTGATAACGTCGACGCAGCTCGGCTATCCGTTGAAGACTTGAACACTGAACTGCCGATACCGTTGCATCAACGCAATAGGCTGATGGAGTCGACGTAGCGGTTAAGAAGTTTGAAGATTTCTGATGACTGCGTCAACTCTTTGGAGCGAGTGAGTTGACGCCATCTACCTCCAGTTGCTGAGCGTACTGGAGCTGGGCACGTGATCCGAGGATAAGGAAAATGCCCAGATGAGGACACGTGGTCTGACAGTCTACTGGATGCTGCCACGTGGTCCGAATTCTTAGGGCGGGAACTGTGGAAGCCACACGCGCCCTGCTGCTGCTCCAGGTATAAAATGAAGCCTTCGTCTTCAGATGAAGGTTGATCGAAGAAGAAGCCTGAAGAGCATATACGTCCTTCGATCCAGAAAAGGAAAGAAAAGTGCAGAGAGAAAGAAAGAGAAAGGAAAAGAGCAGAGAGTTCAATATCTGAGAGGAGTTTGGTCGAGAGAGAGAGAGAGTGTGTGCTGCTTGATGAATTGCTTCATTTGAAGCTACATTTGTTTTGGGTTTCAGAACCGATTCCTTCTCATTGTTTTTCATTTTCCATTTTGCTTTCGTTTATTTTTCATCCTTCTATTCTGATCTGAATTGTTGTCCCTCCGGTGTGTGGAGGAAGGGAGTATCACTCCAGTTTCCCTCTGTGTTGCAGAGGAAGAGAGATCGGTGATCTCTGGTGGTGTTAGTGACTGGTTGTCATTAACAGTTTCCCTCCGGTGTGTGGAGGAAGGGAGAGGTTTCTCCGGTCGTGTTCTAGCTGGGAGCTAGAACAGGTTTCAAGTTCTGTGGGTAGCAGAACTTGGTTGAGGGATTTGTCTCCCTTGGTGTTCAAGCTGTGTGGCAGCATGTTGTTCGCAGACTGAGTCTGCATTGATCTAGCATAGTCTAGTGGAATCCTCACTCTAGTTGGAGTGAGGGGTGGATGTAGATTGCGGACTGCAATCGAACCACATAAAAAACCAAGTGCCTCCTCTGTGGTTTGCTTCTGTTCTCTACGCTCTTCATCTGCTCGGCTCTTTGCTTCCTTGTGATTCGCTCTTCATTCTCATTTACATTCCTCTGTGTACGGTTTAAGGATGTGCGTTAGCAGTAGAAATTATATTCCATTTAAGTTTCTAAAAATTGGGAGTGATCTATTCACCCCCCCTTCTATATCACGCTTGCTGTGCTAACAAGCACAACCCAGAAGGGCAAGGCAGTGGAGCGGCGCTCGTCGCCTAAAGAAGCGAATGCTCTTGACATCAAGGCGTTCGAACAACAGAAAGATGAAGGCAAGAAGGCAGTCACCCCACAGCCTGCAGAAGCCCCAGATGGCAAAGAAGGTCCCTCGCTACGGGACAAGATGAAGAAAGCCTATTCATTTCCGAAGGACAAGACCTGGATTCGGTTCGATTGGGTAACGGAATATGGCATGGTCACCCTGCCAGAGCCGAAGAGGCCGGAGGACCTAAAGAGAAGATACATCCCAAGATTCTGCCCCTACCATCAGATGTTGGGGCATCCAATCAAAGACTGCTATATTTTCAAGGACATCATCGAAGGGATGGTGAAGAAAAATGAAATCGAGTTGGGAGAGTACAAAGTGGACCCTCCTCAACCGCATGAAGCCCCTCGGAGGAGGGCAGCAGTCAACATGATCTCCCTATACCAGGCACTACCCGAGGAGATCTCTGAAGCAAGTACGCGGAGCACTTATGAAACTCATTTCTTGGAGCCCGCGAAGGAACAGCGGGGGTGGCAGCAGATCCCTGCGAAGCACAAGAGGAAGAAAGCACCCTGCCCGAAAGTGGGGGCATATATCAGTGGTGTTACACCCCGACCTGCTCCGCCGGTGGCAGCACCCGTGTGGATCACTCCACCTGCAACTATAAGGATACCTACACACAATCAGAGGAGACAAACTCCGCTGCCAGTGGTCAAGGAAACCAACCCTGGGGTCCGCCGACTATAAAACCTCATTGAAGGGCTAGACGAGTACGTGCAGCCCGAATTGAAGCCTCTGCTAGTGCGGGACCATGTCCCATGGCAAGATTTGGGGCAGCTCTCACTCGAGTGAAAGGAGGAAGCTGAAGCAGCATCCGATAAGGAGGGCCGTCTGTTCTGGGGGCAGGTGCCTACTGAAGCAAGGAAGAAGAAGAAACAAAAGAAGAAGAGAAGGGCCGCTAAGGCCAATAAAGTGCAGGTTGTTTCCTGTAATACTCTATCCGCACTCTTCAACCCGCCCGGAGAAGAGGAAGAAGAGGAAATTTGCTTCATACCCCTTTTTGAGGGAGGCAGGGCGGAGGCCGCAACTACTACACATGCAACCCGGTCAGGCCGGAAATGGGGGCGCCAGCCGCCACCCAACAACAACATCATAGTCAGGGGAGAGCAGCCCTACAAAACACCTCCACCGGAGATCAAGGGAGTCCAGATCCCTCCTCCGTCAGGTCTATATAACAAAAGTGGGGGCAAGGGGGTCCCTTCATTTCTTGAATTCATGAAGATGTCTAAGGGGAAGCAGCCTTGTCAGGAGGCTAACACTGCACCCGGGGATGTTCACCCGCAGCCAGCACAATCTGCCGAAGATCCAAATACAGATGGAGCTTGCCCTGTAGCAGCTAATGAAGAGCACCGAGGAGCCGGTACCAGCCAGAAGGGCGCCGAATCAGAGGCAGATGAAGCAGGTCCGTCAGGGCCCGCAACCCAAGACTTCCCCAAGCCTAGGTGGGCTGAAGAGATGAAGCTCTCCAATGTCCGATCTGGGAGCCGAATAATGAAGCTACTCAAGAAGCTCCCTGCTCGATTTACAATCTGGGAGATCCTTTCTTTGAGTGAAGAGACTCGACAGGCGATCATTACTACTCTGTAGACGCCTGCTCATTTTAAGACATGTTTGGCTGAAGCAATGCCGGAGGTTAGCATGACCTTCACTCCAGAAGATATGCTGCTGCCTACCATCAGCCACAACAGGCCATTGTATATGAAGGGGCACCTGAATGGAAGGGAGCTGAATAGGATTCTGGTTGATCCCGGTGCAGCGGTCAACATCCTACCTTATAGAATATACGAGAGGCACCACTTCAACGTGCATCTCGAGAAAGTCAGGGATATGCGTATCGTCGGCTTCAATCAAAAATGTGAAGTGTCGATGGGGGTGGCAGAGTTCACCCTTACCCTACCGGATTTCACTATGATGGTGCAGTTCCATGTCATTGACTCCCGCACCTCGTACAAAACACTGATCGGCCGCCCATGGCTGCATGAAAATATGGTGGTGGCATCTACGCTCCACCAATGTATCAAATATAGTCTTCAAGGGAAGGAGGAGAGGATCTTTGCAGACCCCCACCCGTTCGAGGTATTTGAATGTCATTTGGCGGACGCCAACCTATATACAGGGCCTCCCCAGAAGACCTCTGAAGCTAAGACCCCTGCGGGGGCATCGAGAAGCACATCCGGCGGCAATTGGTATCCACCACCGCCACGCAGATATGTCAAGCCCAAGGTGGTCTCCCATATCACAGCATCCGGGGACGTGGGTAGAATAGCACCTCCAGCATTATACGCTGAAGTTAATGAAGTGCGGGTCGGTCAGAAGCATAACCACATTGGAGTCCCGGACGGCCTCACCAAGCCAACTCCCGACCTTGATAACCCTACTGTCGAGCCTTTCAAAACTTGGGAGGTAACATAGGAGGATGGACCCAACAGCCTATTTTATATAGCTGAAGATCACCTTACTCAGGAGGACACAGATTGCTGCCTCCCCAAAGATATAGACAATCCGTCAGTTCCCATCAAGGGTCTGGCATTCACAACTAATCGGATGGCCAGGATGTTTCAAAAATAGCACATCCCCTTCGATCAGTCTCAAAAGCGCAAAGAAGCTTTCCAGAAAATGTGGTATCCCGTAAATCTGGATAAGGAAATGAGACGCGTCTCTCAGCATCCGGGGTTGGGCTTCACCCTGGAAGAATATTATCACAGTGGGCGATACGAGGTGGACACCCTCTCCGCCTTCTACCCTACTGAAGACAGCCCGCTGGGGGCAACCTTTGATGAATACCCAGCGGAAGCTGAACATGCTGACCCGGGCCAGCCCAGAAATCAGGAAGCAGAGACCATGGCTCCTTGCCGATGTTGGGAGCAGGTCTTATCCCGAAGAGGCGGCCCTGCAAGCTGAATTTGATACGGCTAGCAGCAGCGAAGCCGAAGGTGTTGAAGAAGCAGGGATCTCCCCCTCCTGTGGAGTCCTACCAACAATGACCTCCACACCTCTTGTGCCAATCGGGGAAGCCACGACCAGCCCCGACCAGGAGGTGTGTGCTACCGATAATGGGACTGCCACTCCTATTGAAGATGCAATTGCCCCAGAAGGCGAGATCTCCTCACCTTTTGCTACAAGACTGGGTTGCTGTTCCAGCCCAACAACAAGCAATCACCAGTCTGGCACGACTGCAACCCCATCTGCAAGGACTGAAGCTGCTCTCTTACCTTGCGAGACTGCAATGGCAGCGGATTTGCTAAAAGAGCAATACGCGCGGCCACTATCAAATGAAATAGAGGACTTCCGAGAAGCTCTGATGGTGTCAGATGAGGAAGTCGAAGTACTCGACCCTCAAGATGGTATTCCAGACTTCGTTGACCTCTAACCGGCACCTCCGGAGATAGAAGACGGAGGCCAAGCCACAGTCGACGAACTGATAGAAGTCAACTTGAGAAGTGAGGAGGACCCTAGGCCTACCTTCCTCAATGCCCAACTGTCCCCAGAAGAACGGGGGCTGTACATCCAGCTGCTGCAAGAATATCGGGATTGCTTCGCCAGTACTTACAAAGAGATGCCAGGTCTGAATCCAGTAGTTTCACAGCATGAGTTGGCAATCAGCCCTGAAGCCGAGCAGGTGAAGCAACCGCCACGGTGCATGAGGCCAGAACTCATCACTCAAAATTGTGCTGAAGTCGACAAACTTATTGACGTGGGATTTGTCGAAGAAAACCAGTACACCACGTGGCTGGCGAATATCATCCCCCTGAAAAAGAAAAATGAACAGATCCGGATATGTGTTGACTTCCGAGATCTAAATAAAGCATGCCCTAAGGATGACTTTCCGGTGCCAATAACGTAAGTCATGATTGATGCCACAACCGGTCATGAGGCCCTATCATTCATGGACGGGTCATCCGGCTATAACTAGATTTGGATCGCGGAGCATGACCGGGTTCATACTGGCTTTCGAACCCCTAAAGGCATCTATCACTATAAGAGGATGCCGTTCGGACTAAGGAATGCTGGTGTAACTTATCAGCGCGTAATGACCAGAATCTTTGATTAGTTGCTCTACCACAAGGTCGAGTGCTACATAGATGATCTAGTGGTCAAGACTAGAAGAAAACAAGACCATCTGCAGGACCTCCGGATTATCTTTCAGAGGCTGAGGCAGCATGAGTTGAGGATGAACCCTATGAAATGTGCATTCGGAGTGTCGAGCGGAAAGTTCTTTGGCTTCATTGTCCGATATCGGGGAATCGAGATAGACCCCGCAAAGATCAAAGCAATTCAGGAGTTACCTACACCAAGAAATCTCTCCGAGCTGAGATCACTACAGGGCCGCTTGGCTTATCTCCGGCGGTTCATTTCCAATTTGTCAAGGCGATGCCAGCCTTTCCACAAATTGATGATGAAGGATGTTCCCTTCTACTGGGATGAAGATTGCCAGATAGCCTTTGACAAGCTGAAAGACTATCTGAAGACTCCTCCAGTGCTGGGCGCACTAGTGAAAGGACGGCCGTTGATATTATATATAGCAGGCACACACAATTCCCCGGGGGCAATGCTGGCCCAGAATAATGAAGAAGTGAAAGAACAAGCCCTCTATTACATCAGTCGGAGACTAGTCAGAGTTGAGAAGAAATATACTTATATTGAGAAGATCTGTCGGGCACTGGTCTTCGCAGTTAAGAAGCTTCGACACTACATGTTGTCGCATGAAATCAGCTTGGTATCCAAATAGGACCCGCTAAAATATATTATGTCCCAGTCGGCACTCAAAGGTTGCTTGGGCAAATGGGCAGTAATCCTTATGGGGTTTGACATCTCCTATGTGCCGCGCAAGGCCGTCAAGGGCCAAGCTATTGCAGACTTCTTCGCTGAGCACCCAGTACCCGGGGACTGCCCGCTGGAACAGGAGCTTCCTGAAGATGAAACCCTGGAAGCCGCTCAGGTGCGGCCCCCCTTATGGTAGCTATATTTCGATGGCGCTTCCAAAATTGACACCTCTGCCACTGGATCAGTCAAGGTCAGGGCAGGAGCAGGCATAGTCCTGAAATCTCCAGAAGGGGAAGTGGTGCACACATCTTGCTCGATAAATAAGCATTGCACAAATAATGAAGCAGAGTATGAAGCCCTGATAATCGGGTTGCAAATTACTCTATTCATGAGAATTCAGATGCTAGAAGCATTCGGAGACTCCATGCTAGTTATAAAACAACTGGAAGGAGAGTTTGATGTGCGAAAGCAAGAGCTCCTCCCCTACCATCAACTGGCAACCCGCCTGATGTCAAGATTCTACTTCATCAGCATCAAGCATATCAACCGAGGCCAGAATGCTCAGGCAGACGCCCTCGCTAAGCTGGTCAGTTCTTTGGCGGTCCCGCCAGACACGAGCCTGAATATAACAGTGATCAACCGCCGGCAAGTCCCCAGTGTAACAGAGGTCTTAGCCGACGAACAAGAGATTGAGGTGGTAGCCGTCGAAGAGGTTCAGCAGCCCGATTGGCGAGAACATCTCCTGCGGTGATTCCAACACCAGCAGCTCCCAAAAGAAAAAGAACAGAGAATGAAACTCCTGAGGGTCAAAGACTCTTACGAGATGAGGAACGGAACCTTGTTCTGAATAATGGCAGATGCCCGAAGAAAAGTCCTACTTCGTTGCTTGTCTTCAGCAGAAGCGGGGCAGGTGATGCAAGAAATCCATGCAGCATCAGCTGGAGCGCATCAGGCCGGCCCAAAGATGAAAATTGAGATAAAAAAATTGGGTTACTATTGACCCACTATATTTGATGACTGCTGCAAGTTCGCCAGGGCTTGTCAAAAGTGTCAAGAACATGCCAATGTGTCAAGAAGGCCTCCAGTGCCACTACATCCTACCTTACCAAGCTGGCTGTTTGCTCAATGGGGCACGGACGTGGTAGGGCCACTACCAGCATCTTCATCAGAGTGCAAATACATCTTAGCAGCTACATATTACTTCGCCAGATGGGCAGAAGCAGTTGCGTTAAGAGATGTGACGGGAGAACTTGTTGCAAGATTCTTCCGGCAGAACATAATATTCCGGTTCAAGATTCCCAGCTGAATTATCTACAACAATACCAGCCATTTCAGAAATCAGAAGGTTTACCGGCTAGCCGAAAAATACAAGATTGACTGGAGGACATCGTCCCCCTACAACCCTCAAGCCAATGTGGTGAGGACACCAGAGCAAGAATACGGCTCGACTCAGAGAGTCGTCGGTACCGGACACGCAGCACGACTCGGTCGACATCGACCTCATTGTGGCTGGGGGACAGTCTGGAGTCCTCCCCGGAGCTTTGACACTTTAGTACGTATTTTTATACGTATTTATATTTTGTACATATTTGGGCCGTATTTGTATTTTGTATGTTTTTGGGTCATATTTGTATTTTGTACGTACTTGGTCGTATTTTGTATTGTGTACATCTTAGGTGTGTCTTTGGCATGTATTTGGGTTTGCATCATTTTGGGATTTCAAATTTCAAAAGGGTTCGAATTCAAACTCCAAGGAGGGAAAATGGAGCCCATAGAATTTAAATTTCAAATGGGTCAAACACAAACTCCAAGGAGCAATGATGGAGCCCATAGGATTTAAATTTCAAATGGGTTCCAAATCCAAACTCCAAGGAGCAATGATGGAGCCCATAGAATTTAAATTTCAAATGGGTTCCAAATCCAAACTCCAAGGAGCAATGATGGAGCCCATAGAATTTAAATTTCAAAGGGATTCAAATTCAAACTCTAAGGAGGGAAGGTGGAGTCCAAACTCTATATATTATCATGTATTCCCCCTCTTGAGGGATTTTGATGAATGAATGAATGAAAAATGAGTTTTGGCCAAGAGCATTTCCTTCTTCTTCCTCCCCTCTAGGGTGTGACACCCTCTATCTCTCCTCCCTCTCTTCCTCTTCCCTTGGGAGCAACTCCTAAGGTCTATTACAGGTTTCTTGGATGCTCCACAGGTGGGAGGCGACCTCCCCATCTTCTGCTCAAGCCGGGAGTCCCATTGATCAAGGTTTTGCAACAAGCTTGGAGGAGATGGCCCTTGCTGTCCTACGCCCAGATCCGGTTGTCTGCCAGCAGAAATGAGTCCGGAAGATCAGGTCGGCACCCTCCTTTCCCATCCCCAAACCCCATTGAACCCTTCTAAGCTGTTCTTCATCCCCCTGTCCCCCACGTCCCCTGAAAACCTCATAGCCGAATTCGTCCAGTAGCGAAAGTTGTCTTCATAGCCCTTTTCCTTGCGCAGGCTGTCTCTGTGCAGACCTGTAGTAACCCAGAACCTAAAAGATCACGTTGGGACGCCCTCTTCCCGACCTCTGATCACATCGTCCCCTTCTTCACTTATCTTTCCCTATATGTCCCCTACCTCTCCTGAAAATCCCACTTCAAATCTCCATCAGGGCTAAAACTTCCATTTGGACCTATTTTGGTCGCGCAGACTACTCCTGTGCAGTCCTGCCGTGACAGTGACAAAGGCCCTCCAAAGGAACGTTCCTCTATTGATGTGACACCAAAATGCAGCAATATAATATGAACCCCTCGGACTTAAATGTGCAAGCAATACAACAAGTTGGCAGCGTCACACTAGCGGACTCACTCGCGTTGGCACACTTGGGTCCGTAGGTGGACCGGCGATGGTGGTGAGGGTCCAAAGTTGGACCTCGAGGCTCCAAGGATTTGACCAGCTAGGGATAGACCCCAATGGGCCAGGGATGCCCAATGTCAAGGGCGGCTGGCACGCCGAGGGCGTGGGATGTAATGTCACACTCACAACTCACCCGCGGTGGCACTTGACTAAACGGAATGTTGGAACGAGCTCTCTCTCACCGCCGACGGCACATCAAGGGATAATACTAAACTAAGCAATGATAATAAACCAGCAGAGGAGAGTGGACCGAAGCTCACCTGATCGGTGTGAAGACACCGATCCCGGCCGGAGACGAGGGCGAGCGGGGAAGTGTGGGTTCCCCGCACACTGCGCCGATGAAGCTTGAATCCTGCTTAATTAGTTACATTCACTACACCTCTCACAGGAGGGTGAACTTGGGGTGGGGATTTCACTGTTACAATCAAACACTACCTCCGCACAGGGAGGGGCGCTAAGCCGGCCAGGCGAGGAGGGGAGATAAGCTCGATCGCGCCGACGGAGCACCCGGCCGAATCTGCCCGGGTCTGGGACAGCAAGAGAGGGGGTCGATGTAGTCGCCGCTGTGAGCTCTCCCGGACTCAGAACTTGATGAGACTTGCGCCAAAATGTTGCTGACGTACCTAGGTATGACTGTGATTTTTGGTGGATGGTTCCAGCATCGCCACTGGTCGGAGTGGACCCTGGAGCAGGCACTCAGCGTTCTGGTACAGACTGGTCCAGGATGTTGCAGCTGCTTGTCGAAGGTGCCACGATCACTCCCGAAGTCCGAATGAGGCAAGACCAAGTCGAGGACGTCCGTGGATGAGTCTTCTTCGAGCAGCAACCAAGAACAGCACCAGAGGATCTCGGGACGGTGAGCAGGCGTCCATTGAGTGAGGCACTTCCTGGGCAGGACATAAACAAACTGTCTACGCGCCCGGGGGAGAAAAAATGGAAAAGACACTTCCTGATGCCGAACGGGACGCCGCTTGTTGGTGCTGGTGGAAGACTTGTGGTAGCAGCTCTCGGTCAAGTGGCGCCTCCAGAAGTTGAAGGATGTGTCCGTGAGGGCTTCTGCACTGTGGCTCTGGTCTGGATTCTGATCCTTGTTGCGCAGTCGGACGAGAACGGGCGCCACGCACTGTGCCGAAGTCGGAACGCAGCAAGACCACCTCGGTTGCGAAGAAGACTCGCAGACCTTTCCGGTGATGTATGGTGCACCTCCAGACGATGTCGGATCACTCCAGAGCAGGCTCTGCAAGTCGGGCTTCTCCTGCTGGCAGCGAATCAAGGGGGCAGAACACTCTGTGGTGATTGTGGAGGGGCCTTGGGTGGAAGGTTAATGGAGGTGTTGAATGGAGGCCTAGGGAATGGGAAGGGTTGCTTTGGGAAGGGGAAAGGGTGTCTAGGAGAATGGATTCTCCCTTGAGAATGTGAAGGGGTTGTATGGGGAAGGGGAAAGGTTGCTTGGGAAGAGGGAGAGGTGCCTAGGAGAAAGGGGTTCCACCTAGGGGTTTGAGGGGGAGTAAATGGGAGGTATGGGGAAGGGGGAGGGGTCTTAAATAGGGGAGAATAGGGAGGAGAGAGAGTGAATTTCGAAATTTAGAGAGAGAGAGAGAGAATGAGAGAGCTAGAGAGAGAGAGAGGTGCACTTATGCTCAAATATTCAATACTTCATTAGCTCCAAATGGGGGGGATTGGGGTCCTATTTATAGGAAACCCACAATTTAACAAAAGACCCTGAGTTTTTGACTAATGACAATAAAGCAAGGGGGAAGGGGGGGTGCCCATGGGCCTAGCCCACTTAATTGGGCCCAACTGACTCATTAACCACTCTAATGACAATTAACCTAGGTATATGACTCTTTAACCTAGGTACTTGACTCAAGAAAAGGGAAATTACATAATCTATGACTCAAGAAAATATAAAAATTACAAGTCATGATTAAGAAAATGCCGCGAACATGATGACGCATAGCTGGCAAGCAACGGGACCCTCGAAAGAATGAGGAGTGGTAGGAGATGTCCTCATCATACCCCCGGGGTGCGGAGAACTCGACTCCGTCGAGTATGGGTCCACCGGGGTAGCGGTCCTCCAAAGTAGCTCCGGGCGAACCACGACCTCCAGACTCAACCCTGTGTCTGCGACCAGGGGACGGCTCTTCATCCTCTCAAGGTGGCTCAAGCGCACCCTCTTGCTGGCGATGGAACCCTGCTTGCCTAGTATTGCCTCCGTGTGCACACGTCGGGCTCTCAAGGCTATTTTGTGGGAGCTCTCCGGGGTGTCCCTCTCAAAGGAAGGTATAGGCTCAAAGCACTCACTAGGATCCACCGCGGTGCCCATATAGGGTGCCAGGTCAGCCACGTGAGAAGTGGGGAATATCCCATACCCCATTGGTAAATTCAATCCATAAGCTGTGTTGCCAAAGTCACTAGGAACAGGAAAAGGTCCAAGTCCTCGTGCCCTCGAATGGGAGGTGACCCTATGGTAGGGCCACTCCGATGCCATCATCACCAAATCGCCTACTTGGAATTCCAAGTGGCGCTCGCGAGCTCTTATCCGCTCTTTGTGAACCTCACCGCTCATTGCGAATTGCTTGCGTGTATGCGTATGCCATGTACTATGATGCGGTGTGGGTGTGAAAAGCTTGGTGTGTAAAGGTGGACCGGGGCAACCGTAAATTGACCTATCATGTTGTGATGCCATGTGGACCTTGATGAACTTGGGTGGGCCGGGGCAGCCACAAGTGGCCCTATCATGCATGGGCTTTATAACAATGGTTGGAGGGCCATGGTATCTATAGGGGAACCTATCACACAAAGTGGTGATGAATGTCGGGGGGCCCGGACATCCGTAGATGCTCCTACCATGCATATGATCAATGATGAATGAGGTAGGGCCGTTATACCCGAATATAGACCAATCATGCATCCTACTTGGCATGTGGGTGATATGAACGAGTGGACCCGACTTAAGAATCATGCCAAGTAGTGATGTACGCCAAGACTTATGCACTTTTGTACAAAAGATGTCTCCTATGTGTGGGCTTTTAGACTTCCATTGGAATGGGTCAAAGGGGTCTAGGAAGGTGGATATCCTGAAGTGGGGCACTTCCTCACTCCCTAAGTGTATATTACCCAATGTCATGGCGATCATGGTGTAATCTGAGTCTTGGGAGAGGTGGGCTTGGTCCAACATAGTGGGTGATGGTAGAAAAAGGTGGGTGGTGGGTGAGGTGGTTAGGCCACATGGGTATCCGTACTCCCATTGGAACCGGTCAAAGGGATCATTGTATGGGTTGCCTAGAGAGAGGAACTCCATGTCCTCAAGGTTCCCAAATAGTGAGTCATCCTCCTCCAAGGTAATTGGGCCAAGGTCTCTAGTGGGTTGGCAAATCAAATCAATTGGAACCTCAATGGGTGGGGAGTGGGCCACGATGGGTTTCTCATCCTTGGGGAGAAAGAGGAGGATTTCACTCGTATAATGGCCACAAGTGTAGATGGAGGTGATGGAACTGGTGGTGGGGTATGCTAGGAAGATGGTGCTAGACTCCAATGGTCCTATGGCTAGCATATTGGTCAGGTGGACTTGCCATTGTAAGCAGTCCACTAAGTCCCCTAAGTCTTCCACAAGATAGGAGGTTTGAAGTGTGACATGGGAAGACTGGGTGGGCACAATGTGGGCTTGATATCCCAAGGGTGAATGGTAGGGTGGTGAGCTAGGAATGGTGGGGCCCCGCTTGAGCCATTGGAGTATGGACTCATTCATGGTGACAATGTGCGGCTCATGAGGACCCGGACTAGGAGGAGTGGGTAAGTTTTGTGGCTCCTCCTCCTCAAAGGTGTAGGCTTGGGTTGGGCTTGATCGGGGAAGTTCTTGGGTTGGAATTGGGGTCGGGGGTGGAAGATCAGTTGGCTGAAGAGTTTTGGATTGGGGTGCATAGGTCTTTCTAAGATTGGCCCTCATTTCATCCCAAGATTCAATGGGTGCTTCCCCTTTGGCTTCTCTCAAACCTACAATGTCCTCCCATTCTTTCCTAGCTTGGCGCCAGAGCAAACTCTTGGCATAGTTGACTTGTATAGGCCCTGATAGAGTGAACCTCCCAAAGTGTCGATCTATGGAGTCCTCCCACTCTAGATATATACTAGGGCGGGTTCCATCAAACACAAAGGCTTCTAATGGGCCTAAGAGTGGCGAATATGCCAAGTATGAGGTAGTCATGATGGAGGACAAGGGTGATGCATGCAATGGCCCTAGGACAAGACTTAGTAGAGACAAGTCTAGAACTTGCTCTGATACCAATTTGATGTGACACCAAAATGCAGCAATATAATATGAACCCCTCGGACTTAAATGTGCAAGCAATACAACAAGTTGGCAGCGTCACACTAGCGGACTCACTCGCGTTGGCACACTTGGGTCCGTAGGTGGACCGGCGATGGTGGTGAGGGTCCGAAGTTGGACCTCGAGGCTCCAAGGATTTGACCAGCTAGGGATAGACCCCAATGGGCCAGGGATGCCCAATGTCAAGGGCGGCTGGCACGCCGAGGGCGTGGGATGTAATGTCACACTCACAACTCACCCGCGGTGGCACTTGACTAAACGGAATGTTGGAACGAGCTCTCTCTCACCGCCGACGGCACATCAAGGGATAATACTAAACTAAGCAATGATAATAAATCAGCAGAGGAGAGTGGACCGAAGCTCACCTGATCGGTGTGAAGACACCGATCCCGGCCGGAGACGAGGGCGAGCGGGGAAGTGTGGGTTCCCCGCACACTGCGCCGATGAAGCTTGAATCCTGCTTAATTAGTTACATTCACTACACCTCTCACAGGAGGGTGAACTTGGGGTGGGGATTTCACTGTTACAATCAAACACTACCTCCGCATAGGGAGGGGCGCTAAGCCGGCCAGGCGAGGAGGGGAGATAAGCTCGATCGCGCCGACGGAGCACCCGGCCGAATCTGCCCGGGTCTGGGACAGCAAGAGAGGGGGTCGATGTAGTCGCCGCTGTGAGCTCTCCCGGACTCAGAACTTGATGAGACTTGCGCCAAAATGTTGCTGACGTACCTAGGTATGACTGTGATTTTTGGTGGATGGTTCCAGCATCGCCACTGGTCGGAGTGGACCCTGGAGCAGGCACTCAGCGTTCTGGTACAGACTGGTCCAGGATGTTGCAGCTGCTTGTCGAAGGTGCCACGATCACTCCCGAAGTCCGAATGAGGCGAGACCAAGTCGAGGACGTCCATGGATGAGTCTTCTTCGAGCAGCAACCAAGAACAGCACCAGAGGATGTAGGGACGGTGAGCAGGCGTCCGTTGAGTGAGGCACTTCCTGGGCAGGACATAAACAAACTGTCTACGCGCCCGGGGGAGAAAAAATGGAAAAGGCACTTCCTGATGCCGAACGGGACGCCGCTTGTTGGTGCTGGTGGAAGACTTGTGGTAGCAGCTCTCGGTCAAGTGGCGCCTCCAGAAATTGAAGGATGTGTCCGTGAGGGCTTCTGCACTGTGGCTCTGGTCCGGATTCTGATCCTGGTTGCGCAGTCGGACTAGAACGGGCGCCACGCACTGTGCCGAAGTCGGAACGCAGCAAGACCACCTCGGTTGCGAAGAAGACTCGCAGACCTTTCCGGTGATGTATGGTGCACCTCCAGACGATGTCGGATCACTCCAGAGCAGGCTCTGCAAGTCGGGCTTCTCCTGCTGGCAGCGAATCAAGGGGGCAGAACACTCTGTGGTGATTGTGGAGGGGCCTTGGGTGGAAGGTTAATGGAGGTGTTGAATGGAGGCCTAGGGAATGGGAAGGGTTGCTTTGGGAAGGGGAAAGGGTGTCTAGGAGAATGGATTCTCCCTTGAGAATGTGAAGGGGTTGTATGGGGAAGGGGAAAGGTTGCTTGGGAAGAGGGAGAGGTGCCTAGGAGAAAGGGGTTCCACCTAGGGGTTTGAGGGGGAGTAAATGGGAGGTATGGGGAAGGGGGAGGGGTCTTAAATAGGGGAGAATAGGGAGGAGAGAGAGTGAATTTCGAAATTTAGAGAGAGAGAGAGAATGAGAGAGCTAGAGAGAGAGAGAGGTGCACTTATGCTCAAATATTCAATACTTCATTAGCTCCAAATGGGGGGGATTGGGGTCCTATTTATAGGAAACCCACAATTTAACAAAAGACCCTGAGTTTTTGACTAATGACAATAAAGCAAGGGGGAAGGGGGGGTGCCCATGGGCCTAGCCCACTTAATTGGGCCCAACTGACTCATTAACCACTCTAATGACAATTAACCTAGGTATATGACTCTTTAACCTAGGTACTTGACTCAAGAAAAGGGAAATTACATAATCTATGACTCAAGAAAATATAAAAATTACAAGTCATGATTAAGAAAATGCCGCGAACATGATGACGCATAGCTGGCAAGCAACGGGACCCTCGAAAGAATGAGGAGTGGTAGGAGATGTCCTCATCATCTATACATCGTAAAATGACCTGAGATTTTCAGCATTGCTTCACCACGTCCAAAACCATCCCCTAGAATTTTATTGCAAGTGTCTGAGCCCTCTTTCCCTACTTATCCCATCCACCTTCATCGCTCTCAGTTCTGACTGCACTAGAATGCAGAACTGAACCCCATCTGTTTTCACTTTTCACGCCCAAAACCTCCACTACGCACCACCCCACCACTGCTACCCAGTCATCCCAAGACTCTCACCTATCCACCAGAGAAACCCCGCCCAATTTGCGATCCGGAGGACCCGGTTCAAGCCTAATCTTCGACCTGTGGTCCTGCTGCCAGATAACAGACCAGAACGTGTAGGGCCTGTTGCAAAATTCGCAACATCGCCTTCGGTACGCCGTTCCAGTCGCCACTTCACCGGTGTCCCTGGGACACCCCCACTAGCACCTACGCTGAGTTTCGTGACCAACGGACGAGCAGAAGGTCACGTGCCAAGGTCTTCATCCAGCTACTCTCCTACGGCGGGCAGGCCGGCTAGCAGCCTGCCCCCCGCTCGCGACCAGTCCAGAGGTTCCAGCTGGCGTCGTCGGCTTCCCTCGTCTTCCAGGAGGCTCGCCATCCCCCACAGCGTGCTACCAGGGACATTGGCACCTTCCTCAGCCTCCGTGACCTTCCCCTCTTGCTGCTGGTCCCAGTTCGTACCGACTCGCGGCGGCTCGCGTACGACGAGGTTCACCGACCCGGCACCCGTCACCCCACGTTGCACAACCCCCAGGTCCCGCTGTGTATCCTTTTACCTCCCTGCGAGGAGTGGGCTGTGTTTGGTTGTACTCATTCAGCATTGTACCGGGGATCGTGTGACTTGGCCGGGCTTCTTCCCCACGCCCCGAGCGTGGAGCTATGCGTCCACTTCTTTGCCTGGTTAGTTTGCTCTTTTAGTATTTTCTCTTGATGCCGTTGCTTGTGTGCATAGTAGGTTCTTAGCCAGTTCATTTCCTTTATTCATTACCATGGTGAGATAGTGTGACCGTCCCGTGACTCATCTGAGTCGCGAGTGTGGAGTCTAATCACCCTAGACCCTGCCGGTTTGTCAACCGTGCGGATCCGTGTGCTTCTCTCATAGGGGCGCTTGCGAGCTTGAATTCTTGTTAGTTGACATAGTTCCTCTCTTGGGAACATTAGGTGTTGAGTCTACGCCGTTCAATCCATCGCAAAGTTGTTGGTCTTAGTTGTCCATTTTGTCGCATCTTCACATAGAGTCCCAGTTCTCCTAGCGTTCCACATCAAATTTGGTATCAGAGCCATAGGTTGTCTAGGGTGCATTTGAGTCTTCGTTCTACCCCCATTTGTCCCTTAGAGTCTTGCATTAGTTTGCATTAAAAAAAAAGAAAAAAAAATTCCCTTGCATTTAGTTCCATTACATGCCCACTCGACGTGGTACAGATTACCAACACCCGGTCCCAATGGGTGACCCTAGGAATGCTGCCCCTAGTGACTTTTCCCTTCAGGATATGATGCAGGCTCTCATGAATCGGATAGATCAGTCCGATAAGAGCTTTAGAGATCATGCTGCATTCATGGAGGGCCGGATGAAGGCCATGGAGGACCGGATGGAGGCTTCCGACCGGACTATTCAAGGTCTAGTTGGACGGCCCAACCAGGATAGAGCTCCGCGTGAGGATGTCCCCGGGAAGGCCCAAGGCCCAAGGCCCACTTGACCCTGCTCTTCGGCCCGCACACCCTAGGGCCGACGACCGGAGACAACGTATTCAGGAGTTTGATGATTTTGGGTCCGATAATGAGGTTGAGGGTTATGGCCGTGCTCAGCGTGGCTATCGGCCCCATAGGGACGACGAGGATGACCGTCTCCTTAGGTCCGTGCGCGCGGATCCTCCCACCTTTGATGGGTCCTTGGACCCTAAGGTCTATGTTGATTGGGAAGCGGGTATGGACCGCTACTTTGAGTGGTATGAGATGACGGACCACCGGAGAGTCCGATTTGCCAAAATGAAATTGCTAGGGCAGGCACAAACTTATTGGAGAAACGTGGAGAGCCTGTTGATGCAGCGACATCAACCCCAGATTGAGACATGGGATGATATGAAGGTAAAGCTCAGGTAAAAATACCTTCCTTTCACATACCGTCAGAGGCTTATTGATAGGTGGCAGAGTCTCAGCCAAGGGGATCAGACTGTGACCGACTACATCGCTAATTTTGATGAGTACTACTTGCGATGTGGGGTCACGGAGGAGAGTGCCATGACCATCTCTCGCTTCCATCGAGGTCTGTGGCCGCACTACCAGTATGAGTTATTTCACCGCCATGCCACGACCCTGGAGGAGGCTTATCAGGTCGTACTTGAGTTAGAGCAGTTTAAGTCCGAGTTTGCTCCGGTCCAGCGCCTGGGACCCACATATCCTCGTGGGTCGGACCCTCGTGCTATGACTGGACCTTACCCTCGGGGACCTATGGCCCGTCCACAGGAACCTGCTCGTCAGGACTTCACTGCCCTTAGACCTCATCCTCCCCCTCTGAGGGACTATCCCCCTCGACCCCAAGCTCCAGCCCCGGCCCCTCGACCTCAGCAGCCCACCATTCCTACCCGACCCCAGCTTCCACTACCCCCGGCCCGTCGTGATGACAAGGGAAAGGGGCCGATGACTGGTGGAGCACCTCAGGGCACTGGGTCCCGTCATGAGTGTTATAGGTGCGGAGGGGTTGGTCATTATGCTGTTAGTTGTCCTACTCGATCCTCTTTGGTCATCGGAGATTCTTCGACTGGTGAGCTCGCATATGGTGTCGTATCCGTCAGTTATGAGGCTGACCAGGAGCTCGCGGAGGAATTCTTTGATGAGCTGCTTGAGGGCGAGCAACTAGATGTCCAGGGCACACAGTGCCAGGATGACGTTCAGCTGGGTGTTGTCAGGTGTATCTTGACCCAGTCGTTGGTGAGTGATGACTGGCGTCGCACCACCATTTTTCATACCTTTTGTAGGCTGGGTGGGAAAGCCTGCAAGGTGATCATAGATAGTGGGAGCTGTATTAACGCTATCTCCACGGGTACTGTGACACGCTTAGGGTTGACCCCCATGGACCACCCTTCCCCTTATCATGTGTCATGGGTAGATTCCACCTCTATCCCAGTAAGGCTACGATGTCTGGTGCCATTACAGTTCCATGCCTACCAGGATGGGATCTGGTGTGATGTGTTGCCTATGGAGGTAGGCAGTATTATCCTGGGAAGGCCCTGGTTATTTGATCGGGATGCTACCCTCCATGGCCGGTCAAACACATGCACATTCGACCATAATGGCCAACTGATTACCCTTCACCCGTCCCAGCCGAGGAGTCCATCCATCCGAGGTCCCACTGGGCCTAGTACCCCGACTCCTGCTATTCCAGGGCCCAGTACCCCATTGCCAGCTCAGGCTACGACCTTGCCTCCGGATGTCCCCACCCTGAGTGTTCCTCCGACTAGGAGGTTGATGCTAGTCAGCTCCCGGGAGTTGGAGCGTGACTTTGTTAGAGGGGACCCTATTTTTGCCATTATAGTCCGAGAGGTGGGTGGAGAGACGGAGAGTGATCTCCCATCTGATGTTGCTAATGTCCTTCAGGAGTTTACTGATGTATTTCCCGATGATTTACCCGAGGGTCTTCCACCTATGCGGGACATTCAGCATGCTATTGACCTGATTCCGGGGTCCTCATTGCCCAATTTGCCACATTATAGGATGCGCCCCGCTGATCACGCTGAGCTTCAGCGTCAGGTTGAGGAGTTGATGACGAGGGGATCTCTCCGTGAGAGCATGAGTCCATGTGCCGTCCCTGCCTTGCTTGCCCCTAAGAAGGACGGTACTTGGAGGATGTGCGTCGACAGCCGTGCAATCAATAAGATCACGGTAAAGTATAGATTTCCCATTCCCCGCTTAGATGATATGCTCGATATGATGGCGGGAGCCACTATGTTTTCCAAGATTGATCTGAAGAGTGGCTATCACCAGGTGAGGATCAGGCTCGGTGATGAGTGGAAGACGGCCTTTAAGACCAAAGATGGTCTTTATGAGTGGCTGGTCATGCCCTTTGGGATGACCAATGCTCCTAGCACTTTTATGCGGCTGATGACTCAGGTCCTTCGACCTTTGATTGGGGTCCTTGTGGTGGTATATTTTGATGATATCCTTATCTATAGCCGCACTCGGGAGGCCCACTTAGACCATCTACGGCAGGTCTGTCTTATTCTGAGGAGAGAGAGTCTTTATGCCAACCCTAAGAAATGCGCTTTCATGACTAGTCAAGTCACATTCTTGGGGTTTATCGTGTCTAGCGAGGGAGTCTCCGCTGACCCGGAGAAGGTCAGGGCCATAGTGGAGTGGGCCGAACCTCGTACTCTTCATGATGTCCGCAGCTTTCACGGACTGGCTACCTTCTATCGCCGCTTTACTCGAGGCTTTAGCTCTATCACGGCCCCAATTACAGATTGCATCCGAAAGGGGACGTTTGAGTGGACGAAGGCCGCCTCAGCCACATTTGGGCTCCTCAAGGAGCGCATGACCCAAGCACCTATTCTTAGACTTCCTGATTTCACGAAGGTGTTTGAGGTCTCTTGCGATGCCTCTGGGGTTGGTATTGGTGGTGTTCTGAGTCAGGAGACCCACCCCATTGCATACTTCAGTGAGAAATTGAGCGATGCTAAACTGCGTTATTCTACGTATGATAAAGAGTTTTACGCAGTTGTGCAGGCCCTTCGGCATTGGAGACATTACTTGTTGCACAAGGAGTTTGTCCTGTTTTCTGATCATGAGGCACTCAAGTATCTCCATGCCCCAAAAAAGCTCAATTCTCGTCACAGTCGCTGGGTGGAGTTCCTTCAGGATTATACCTTTGTGCTGAAGCACAAGGCCGGTGCGGAGAACCGGGTGGCCGACGCTCTGAGCCGTCGCGCTTATCTTTTGACCACCATGAGTGTAGAGGTGGTAGGGATGGATAGGATGAAGGAGGCATATGCCGATTGTCCGGACTTTGGTCCGATTTATACCACCCTCCTGTCGGGGCCATCCCAAGAGCACATTGATTATATGATGCAGGATGGTTATCTCTTTCGTGGGAGTCGCTTGTGTGTTCCACGGACTTCCGTTCGCGACTTCCTCACTTGGGAGATGCATGCGGGAGGTCTAGCCGGACACTTCGGTCGGAATAAGACCATCGAGGCAGTCGAGCATCGTTTTTATTGGCCTAGTTTGAAGCGTGACGTTGCTCGCATTGTGGCCCAGTGTCGTACCTGCACTGTGGCCAAAATGAGGAAGCAGGTTTCAGGTCCTTATACTCCTCTTCCTGTGCCTGATAGGCCGTGGCAGGATATCAGCATGGATTTTGTTTTAGGGTTGCCACGGACCGCCCGCAAGCATGATTCAATTTTTGTGGTGGTTGATAGATCTTCGAAGATGGCCCTCTTCATTCCTTGTTCAAAGACTTCAGATGCCTCTAGGGTTACTCGATTGTTTTTCTCTAGTGTAGTGAGCTGATTTGGGCTTCCTAAGTCCATTGTGTCTGATCGAGATGTCCGAGTTACTAGCTACTTTTGGAAGACCCTATGGCATTTGATGGGCACTCAGCTCAAATTCTCCACAGCTTACCACCCCCAGAGTGACGGGCAGACTGAGGTAGTCAATAGAAGTTTGGAGAACCTCTTGAGATGTTTGGTTAGGGAACGCGAGAGGGACTGGGATTCGGTTTTGCCACTTGCCGAGTTTACATATAATGACTCAGTCAATAGGTCCACATGAATGAGTCCTTTTGAGGTTGTTACAGGATATAGACCTAGGAAGCCAGTGGATCTTGTTCCCTTACCCATGCATGCTAGAGTGTCGCAGTCTGCAGAGTCGTTTGCCGAGCATGTTAGGGGTTTGCATGATGGTATTCGTCGCCATATAGAGACCAGCAACGCGCGATATAAAGAATTGGCTGACGCTCATAGACACCCCCGTGAGTTCCGGGAGGGAGATTATGTCATGATCCGGGTCAGACCGGAACGGTTTCCTTCTGGAGCTGTGAAGAAACTACAGGCTCGTGGTGCTGGCCCCTTTAGAGTAGTGAAGCGAGTTGGATCCAGTGCATATGTTGTTGACTTACCAGATGACTATGGTATCAGTTCCACATTCAATGTCTCGGACTTAGTCGCATATAGGGACCCGGCAGTGATCCCTAGTGAGTTGTTTGGGCCTTCTCCACCCTTTGTGAGAGAGCCCTCCCCTGAGAGTCCACTTCCAACCCTGTCACCTCAGCAGCGTGAGCGGATAAAGTCTATACTGGATGAGCAGGTAACCACCACCAGGAGTGGCACGTATCACCGCTACTTGGTGAGTTGGAGGGGACGGCCCACGTCCGATGATGAATGGATCTCCCGGGGAGAGCTGGAGAGGTTAGATCCAAACTTGCTAGAGCAGTACCAGAGCGACAGAGACCCTTAATCGATAGGGTCGAGTTCTTCCCACCCGGGGAGAATTGGTGAGGACACCAGAGCAAGAATATGGCTCGACTCAGAGAGTCGTCGGTACCGGACACGCAGCACGACTCGGTCGACACCGACCTCATTGTGGCTGGGGGACAGTCTGGAGTCCGCCCCGGAGCTTTGACACTTTAGTACGTATTTTTATACGTATTTGTATTTTATACGTATTTAGGTCGTATTTGTATTTTGTATGTATTTGGGTCGTATTTGTATTTTGTACGTACTTGGTCGTATTTTGTATTGTGTACGTCTTAGGTGTGTCTTTGGCATGTATTTGGGTTTGCATCATTTTCGGATTTCAAATTTCAAATGGGTTCGAATTCAAACTCCAAGGAGGGAAAATGGAGCCCATAGAATTTAAATTTCAAATGGGTCAAACACAAACTCCAAGGAGCAATGATGGAGCCCATAGGATTTAAATTTCAAATGGGTTCCAAATCCAAACTCCAAGGAGCAATGATGGAGCCCATAGAATTTAAATTTCAAATGGGTTCCAAATCCAAACTCCAATGAGCAATGATGGAGCCCATAGAATTTAAGTTTCAAAGGGATTCAAATTCAAACTCTAAGGAGGGAAGGTGGAGTCCAAACTCTATATATTATCATGTATTCCCCCTCTTGAGGGATTTTGATGAATGAATGAATGAATGAAAAATGAGTTTTGGCCAAGAGCATTTCCTTCTTCTTCCTCCCCTCTAGGGTGTGACACCCTCTATCTCTCCTCCCTCTCTTCCTCTTCCCTTGGGAGCAACTCCTAAGGTCTATTACAGGTTTCTTGGATGCTCCACAGGTGGGAGGTGACCTCCCCATCTTCTGCTCAAGTTGGGAGTCCCATTGATCAAGGTTTTGCAACAAGCTTGGAGGAGATGGCCCTTGCTGTCCTGCGCCCAGATCTGATTGTCTGCCTGCAGAAATGAGTCCGGAAGATCAGGTCGGCACCCTCCTTTCCCATCCCCAAACACCATTGAACCTTTCTAAGCTTTTCTTCATCCCCCTGTCCCCCACGTCCCCTGAAAACCTCATAGCCGAATTCGTCTAGTAGCGAAAGTTGTCTTCATAGCCCTTTTCCTTGCGCAGGCTGTCTCTGTGCAGACCTGTAGTAACCCAGAACCTAAAAGATCACGTTGGGACGCCCTCTTCCTGACCTTTGATCACATCGACCCCTTCTTCACTTCTCTTTCCCTATATGTCCCCTACCTCTCCTGAAAATCGCACTTCAAATCTCCGTCGGGGCTAAAACTTCCATTTGGACCCATTTTGGTCGTGCAGACTGCTCCTGTGCAGTCCTGCCGCGACAGTGACAAAGGCCCTCCAAAGGAACGTTCCTCTATACATCTTCAAATGACCTGAGATTTTCAGCATTGCTTCACCACGTCCAAAACCATCCCCTAGAATTTTATTGCAAGTGTCTGAGCCCTCTTTCCCTACTTATCCCATCCACCTTCATAGCTCTCAGTTCTGACTGCACTGGAATGCAGAACTGAACCCCATCTGTTTTCACTTTTCACGCCCAAAACCTCCACTATGCACCACCCCACCACTGCTACCCAGTCATCCTAACACCCTCACCTATCCACCAGAGAAAACCCCGCCCAATTGGCGATCAGGAGGACTCGGTTCAAGCCCAATCTTTGACCTATGGTCATGCTGCCATAGAACTGACCAGAATGTGTAGGGCCTGTTGCAAAATTCGCAACATCGCCTTCGGTACTCCGTTGCAGTCGCCACTTCACCTGTGTCCCTGGGACACCCCCACCAGCGCCTACGCTGAGTTTCGTGACGAATGGATGAGCAGAAGGTCACGTGCCAGGGTCTTCATCTAGCTGCACTCCTACGGCGTGCAGGCCAGCTAGCAGCCTGCCCCTGCTCGCGACCAGTCCGGAGGTTCCAGCTGGCGTCGTCGGCTTCCCACATCTTCCAGGAGGCTCGCCATCCCCCACAGCGTGCTACCAGGGACATTGGCACCTTCCTCAGCCTCCGTGACGTTCCCCTCTTGCTGCTGGTCCCAGTTCGTACTGACTCGCGGCGGCTCGCATACGACGAGGTTCACCGACCCGGCACCCGTCACCCCACGTTGCACAACCCCCGGGTCCCGCTGTGTAGCCTTTTACCTCCCTGCGAGGAGTGGGCTGTGTTTGGTTGTACTCATTCAGCATTGTACCGGGGATCGTGTGACTTGGCCGGGCTTCTTCCCCACGCCCCGAGCGTGGAGGTATGCGTCCACTTCTTTGCCTGGTTAGTTTGCTCTTTTAGTATTTTCTCTTGATGCCGCTGCTTGTGTGCGTAGTAGGTTCTTAGCCAGTTCATTTCCTTTATTCATTACTGTGGTGAGAGAGTGTGACCGTCCCGTGACTCATCCGAGTCGTAAGTGTGGAGTCTAATCACCCTAGACCCTGCCGGTTTGTCAACCGTGCGGATCCGTGCGCTTCCCTCATAGGGGTGCTTGCGAGCTTGAATTCTTGTTAGTTGACATAGTTCCTCTCTTGGGAACATTAGGTGTTGAGTCTACGCCGTTCAATCCATCGAAAAGTTGTTGGTCTTAGTTGTCCATTTAGTCACGTCTTCACATAGAGTCCCAGTTCTCCTAGCGTTCCGCATCACAATGGACTTGCAGAAGCCTTCAACAAGACACTATGCACGTTGCTGGCAGAGACTGTCAAGTCTAATAAAAAGGACTGGGAAGAAAGGATGTACGAGGTGCTCTGGGCCTATCGTACTGTCTATAAAACTCCAACCGGCTATTCGCCATTCTCCCTCGTGTATGGGTCAGAGGCTGTGGTGTCGATTGAATTAGAAGTTCCTTCGCTACGAGTCACCATCCAGCATGGACTAGTCAGCGGTGAACAAACCAATGCAGAAAGAAGATTGGAAGAGCTCGTCGAGCTCGAAGGAAAGCGCCTCCGGGCGCAACAAAACATCCAACTCTACCAAGATCGCATGGCCCGTGCTTTCGATAAGTTGGTCAAAGGTCGGGAATTCAAGAAAGGAGACCTGGTGATGGTCAAGAGAAGAGATGTGATGGCCTCCAATCCCAAAGGGAAGTTGGTCGAAAATTGGGTCGGACCATACATCGTCCACCGAGTATATGAGGGAGGTGCTTACATCCTGGTGGACCACAAAGGAGTCATCCAGTTCTCCCCACTTAATGGGAAGCATATAAAGCTGTATCATACGGCACAACCAACATTCCCCGAGTGATCAGAATACCTTTCCTTGGTCTAGTGGCATTCCGCCCTAACCAAGCTACCCTAACCTTGGTCTAGTGGCATTCCGCCCTAACCAAGCTACCATATCCTTGGTCTAGCGGCACTCCACCCTAACCAAGCTACCCCTCCCTTGGTCTAGTGGCACTCCGCCCTGATCGAGCTACCTTCACCTTGGTCTAGTGGCACTCCGCCCTGACCGAGCTACCTTCACCTTGGTCTAGTGGTACTCCGTCCTAACCAAGCTACCCCTCCCTTGGTCTAGGGGCACTCCGCCCTAACCAAGCTACCCTTCACCTTGGTCTAGTGGCACTCCGCCCTAACCAAGCTACCCTAACCTTGGTCTAGTGGCATTCCGCCCTAACCAAGTTACATTTTCCTTGGTCTAGTGGCACTCCGCCCTAACTGAGCTACCTTCACCTTGGTCTAGTGGCACTTCACCCTAATCGAGCTCCCCTCACCTTGGTCTAGTGGCACTCCGCCCTGACCGAGCTACCTTCACCTTGGTCTAGTGGCACTCCGCCCTAACCAAGCTACCCCTCCCTTGGTCTAGTGGCATTCCGCCCTGACCAAGCTCCCCTCACCTTGGTCTAGTGGCACTCCGCCCTGACCGAGCTACCTTCACCTTGGTCTAGTGGCACTTCGCCCTAACCGAGCTACCTTCACCTTGGTCTAGTGGCACTCCGCCCTAACCAAGCTACCCCTCCCTTGGTCTAGTGGCATTCTACCCTGACCAAGCTCCCCTCACCTTGGTCTAGTGGCACTCCGCCCTGACCGAGCTACCTTCACCTTGGTCTAGTGGCACTTTGCCCTAACCGAGCTACCCTCACCTTGGTCTAGTGGCATTCCGCCCTAACCGAGCTACCCTCACCTTGGTTCAGTGGCATTCCGCCCTAACCAAGCTACCCTCACCTTGGTTTAGTGGCGCTCCACCCTAACCGAGCTACCCGCACCTCGGTCCAGTGATGGTCGGCCCCGACCAGACTCGCATAATGTCTACAGTATTGCCGTTACGGGCCTTACACCCGAATCGGCACAAATCTACCCCTTTGTGTCAGCATTGCCTTCTTGCTGACGAATAAACCCTTTTCTCGGCGTAAGACCTTGTGTCCTGGCCGACCTTTATACATCCTTGTCATTGCGGGCCTTACGCCCAAGTTGGCACGAGTCCATCCTTTGCGTTAGCATTGTCTCCTTGCTGAAGAATAAACCCCTTTTCTCGGCGCAAGACTTCGTGTCCTAGCCGACCTTTATACAACGTTGCCATTACGGGCCTTACGCTCGAATCGGCACAAATCTATCCCTTGCGTCAGCATTGCCTTCGTGCTGACGAGTAAACCCTATTTCTCGGCGCAAGACTTCGTGTCCTAGCCGACTCTCTCAACGTCCTTCTGTTACATGAGAAAAAGAAAAGACAAAATGTGGTTAAAAATATAGATACCCCACCGATCTTGTTCCTAAATTAGGACAAGGGTAAAAATGGCTATAACCCAGCTGCGGCGAAAACCCGAAAGGGTGCTGCAGGTAAAATCGGGTACCCCTCCATGTGAAAATCTGAAAGGGCGCGTGGGCAAAAGCAAGAGGGGGCTAGCTTCGGTGAAAATTCGAAAGGGCGCTCAGGTCAGTAAAGTGGTAATCTAAAAAGTTCCTCTTTATTCTCCTCTTAATGAGACTCCCAAATGACAATCATCAAGAGTCCCATCGGAGATCTCCTAACAAACCTATGTTCGACCCTCATCATCATCAGCGAGATCGGTCAATCTCTACCCTTAACTTGGACCTTTCGTCCCTGTCAATGAATCTATCCTTGCTTCGACATGTGACCCATGTCGATGAATAAACCTATGTTCGACCCTCGTCATCATCGGCGAGATCGGTAGATCTCTACCCTTAACTTGGACCTTCCGTCCCAGTTAATGAATCTATCTTTACTTCGACATGTGACCCATGCCAATGAATAAATCTATGTTCGACCCTCGTCATCATCGGCGAGATCGGTCAGCCTCTATCCCTTAACTTGGACCTTCCGTCCCTATTAATGAATCTATCCTTGCTTCGACATGTGACCCATGCCGATGAATAAACCTATGTTCGACCCTCGTCATCATCGACGGGATCAGTCAGCCTCTATCCCTTAACCTGGACCTTCCGTCCCTGTTAAGAACAATATCCTTTGCTTCGACATTTAACCAATGTCGATGAACTAAACCAGGATCCGACCCTTGTCATCATCGACAAGGCCGATCGGCATGCTAGCGGGCAGGCTCTCCTTTGTCCCGGCTTCTTCCCACACAAAAAAAGAAAAAAAACAGAAAGATGGGGTTAAAAATAGAGATACCCCCCGGCCTTGTTCCTATATTAGGGCAGGGGCAAAAATGGCTATAACTCGACTGTAGCGAAAACCCGAAAGGGCGTTACAGGTAAAATCGGGTACCCCACTACGTGAAAATCCGAAAGGACGCTTGGGCAAAAGCAAGAGGGGGCTGACTTTGGTGAAAACCCGAAAGGGCGCTTGAGTCAGTAATGTGATAAAAATGATGATGAATAAAAAAATCAATCAATAAAAAAATGATGAAATGATAATGTAGTAGCGAGGTTATGCTCGTTCATCATTCCACTTCTTTCTACCCTTTCCGACCCTTGTCACCATCGGCAAGATCGGTCGCTACCTTTTTCGCGTTTTGTCATCATCGGCAAGACCGGCTACTCTTTCGACCCTTGTCACTAACGGCAAGATCAGTCGCTACCTTTTTCGGCCCTTGCCACCATCGGCAAAGAGCGGTCGCTACCTTTTTTGGTTTTTGTCATCATCGGCAAGACCGGCTACTCTTTCGACCCTTGTCACCAACGGCAAGATCGGTCGCTACCCTTTTCGACCCTTGTCACCATCGGCAAGATCGGTCGCTACCTTTTTCGGTCCTTGTCACCATCGGCAAGACCATCTACCATTCCGACCCTTACCACCATCGACAAGATCGGTCGCTACCTTTTTTGGTTTTTGTCATCATCGGTAAGACCATCTACCATTCCGACTCTTGTCTCCATCGGCAAGATCGGTCGCTACCTTTTTCAGTCCTTGTCACCATCGTCAAGACCGTCTACCATTCCGACCCTTGCCACCATCGGCAAGATCGATCGCTACCTTTTTCAGTTTTTGTCACCATCGGCAAGACTGTCTACCATTCCGACCCTTGTCAGCATCGGCAAGATTGGTCGCTACCTTTTTCGGTCCTTGTCACCATCGGCAAGACCGTCTACCATTCCGACCCTTGTCAGCATCGACAAGATCGATCGCTACCTTTTTCGGTCTTTGTCACCATCGGCAAGACCGTCTACCATTCCGACCCTTGTCACCATCGGCAAGATCGATCGCTACCTTTTTTGGTTTTCATCATCATCGGCAAGACCGGCTACTCTTTCGACCCTTGTCACCATCGGCAAGATCGGTCTACTGCCTATCGATCCTTGTCGTCGTCTACTAGACTGACCGACTTTCTATCGACCCTTGTCGCCATAGACAGGACCGGTCAACTTTCCCCCCTAACCTGGACCTGATGCGACACGCCTAAGGATGATGATGCTCTGATACCACTTGATGTGACACAACTAAGGGGTATGCAGCAAAATGGACACGGGTCCTTGGACCTATTCCGCAAGCACAAACACAAAGCAACAAAGTACTAGATTGGGCCGAATCGCCGTCGCACACACACGAGCCCGGGTGACTTGATGATACCAAGTGGAGATGATGGATCAAGGCCCTTGCTGGTAGAGTGCCAGCAGGGCTAGGGTTGCCCTCCCGAAGGTACGAGGCCCACACTTAAGGGGCTGGCCGGGTGCCAATTGGGGCACTATGTCCCTCTCTCACACAGCCCACGGTGACCGCTCGTAAGTGGATCACACGGGGTCGGGCGCTCTCGCTCTTGCTCAACGGAGCAATGCCATGGATATTAGCTGAACAAGTACTATTGTTGGAGCAAAGTTCAGAGCTTACCCTGGTTGGTTTGAAGAAACCAACCCCGTTCGGAGACGAGGGTGAGCGGGGAAGTGTGGGTTCCCCGCACACTGCGCCGATGAAGCTTGAACCCTGTTTAAATTATACAACCACGATGCCTCACACAGGAGGGTGGACTTGGGGTGGGGATATCTATATTACAATTCAAACACTACCTCCACACAGGGAGGGGCGTTAAGCCAGCCAGGCGGGGAGGGGAGATTCGCTCGAATCGCGCCGACGGATCACCCGACCGAATCTGCCCGTGTCTTGGGCAGCAGGACAGGGGATCGATGTTGCTGCCGCTGTGCGCTCCTCCAGACTCAAAACTTGATGAGACTGGTGCTAAAACGACACTGACAGACCCAGGTACGCTTGTGAATTTTGGTGGGAGGTTCCCGCGTCACCTCTGGTCGGAGTGGACCCCGGAGTAGGTGCTCAGAGTTCTGGTTCAGGCTGGTCCAGAGTGTTGCAGCTGCTTGTCGAAGGTGCCACGGTCACTCCCGAAGTCTGAATGAGGCGAGACCATGTCGAGGACGTCCGTGGACAAGTCTTCTTCGAGCAGAAACCAAGAACAGCACCAGATGATGTCGGGGTGGCGAGGAGGAGCCCGTTGAGTGAGGCAGTGTCGGGGCAGGACCCAAACAGACTGTCTGCGCACCCGGTGGAGAAAATTTTAAAAATACACTTCCTGATGCCGAACGGGACGCCGCTTGTTGGTGGTGGTGGTCTCCTTGTGGTAGAAGCTCTTGGCCAAGTGGCGCCTCCAGAAGTTGAGAGGTGTGACCGTGGGAGCTTCTGCAATTCACTTCTGGTTGCAGACCGGACTGGATCTGCACAGTTGGCGAAGAACAGCTCTCCCGGGCAGCTCCGGCCTCACATTGAGACGAGACCACCTCGCCTGCGAAGATGACTGGAAGAGCTTTCCGATGGTGTAGACCACACCCCCAGGAGCTCTGGGATGTGGTCGCTGGCGGCACTGCAACAGGATGTTGATCTGCAGGGCTTCAGCTGCACACAGATTTGAAGAGAAAGGGGTTGAAGGGGGGGTTTCTTTGGTGGAAGGGTAGGGGAGATGGTTGCTTTGGTGGTGGGGAATGGTTGGGAGGTGGCAAGGGGAGGTGAGGGAGAAAGGTAGGGATGGAGCTAGCAGGGGAGAGGGATGGGTGCGCAAGAGGCCTTGGAGGAGGTGGGGACGCAAATGGGTTGGGGGAGAGGGGTGGATGTTCCTTTGATTTGGGTGGAGGGTTAATGGTGGTGTTAATGGAGGTCTAGGAAATAGGAAGGGGTTGCTTTGGGGATGGGAAGGGTTGCCTAGGAGAAGGGAGTCTTCCTTGGGAAGGTGGAAGGGTGTATGGGGAATGGGAAGAGTTGCTTGGGGATGTGGAGGAATTAAAGGGAAGTGAAGGCTCTTGGGGAGGTGAAAGGGTGGGAGCTGAGGTGGCGGATGATGTGGCAGGGGGGGGGGAAGGTGAAGGGGCAGGTTCGCCCAAGGGAGAGAGAGAGAGAGGAGGGGAGAGAGAGGGGTTCGCCCCCTATAGAGAGAGAGAGAGAGAGAGAGTGAGAGCTAGAGAGAGAGAGAGGAAGACAATTCAAGTGGCTATAATTTCTTCAATACTTCATTAGCTTCTCCAAGTGGGGATTGGGGTCCTATTTATAGGAATCCCAACTCTTACAAAAAGTTCCTGAGAAAAGTACTAATAACCGATAATCGAAGGAGCTGGGGAAGGGAAAGGGCGCCCCTGGGCCAGGCCCATCTAAATGGGCCCAGAAGCCACTCAATCCCAACATAACGAACATGAAATTAGACACATAACATAATAACCTAGGGACCTGACTCAAAATAAAGGGGAAATTACATCAAAATGACTCAAGAAAGATATGAAAATTACATAGCTAGACTCAGAAAATCAAGATGAACATAATGGCGAGCATCAGGACCCTTGGAGAAATGGGAAGTGGTAAGCGATGTCCCCATCAGGACCCCTCGTCCTCGTTAAGCAGTAAACTGCTTTTGCTCCATATAAACTATGTTAATGAATAAACCCTACCCTCAATTTCTATCAGCATCAATGAATCCGGCTGACAAGCCGACTGTCCTTATTTCCTAGCCCTGAAGGGGCCTCTATACCCTTTTGGTCCTTCAAACTCTTGGCCTGCACTAGCCGTTGCCTGGTCCCGAGAATGGTCACGGCACGGTGGAGCGAACACGTCATCCCTTCCCTGAAGGCATGAGCGCTCTCTTGCCCTAATAACTCATATACTCGGACTAGAGTTAGCTGGCGAATAAAAGGGGAGGAAGGGCCAATGCAAAGATGGAGTTGGCATTTAGCTGCAAATGGGGATATTTCATTTCTGTAAAACAAAGGGATACATTTTACGCGGGGCATTCCCCAGAATACATGAAGTCCAGCAAAAAGGGGCAAATAGAAAATTTTGTGCCCCTTAGGCACAAGCATGTGCTATGTTGATTTGATGATAGCAATGCTGTTTTGTTTTGATGATTGCAACACAGTGAGTGCATTATGATATTATGTTTTTTTATGATGATGGCATGTTTATTTGAATGTGTGAGTGTGTCTTAAGTCTGCAGCATGCTCGCATAAGTCTATACATTGGTTCAGACTCTTCAAAGTCTGTACATTGGGCCTTCAAGCTTTTGAAGTCCATACACTATCTCGCTCACATCTTCAAGGGTGATTAAGCATCGTGAAGTCTGATTGAGCATCGTGAAGTCTGATTGAGCACTGTGAAGTCTATTCAGTGGATGAGCATTGTAATGTCTATACATTGGTTAGGCTCGATCATGCAGCATCCATTTCATGTCTATACACTGAGGATGCTGAAGGCCTTCCAGTGTATACTCTCTCATGTTGTTCATACTTGCTGTATTGATATCTATAAGTCTATACATTGCTGAATGCTCTTCAAGTGTGTACAATGCTTGGTTAAGTCTATACGCTGCTTCATATGCAGTGAAGTCTGCACATTGCTGAATGCTCTTCAAAGTCTGCATAGTGAAGTCCATACACTGCACTCGAGTTCACAGTGTCTTCATGAAGTCTATACATCGGTCTTCACCTCAAGTCTGTACAATCATTTGTGGACAAGTCTTCACATCGTGAAGTCTATACACTCAACTCCTTCACATCTTCGAAAGTCTATACATTGCACCATCGGTCGTACATTCAAGTCTTTCACAAGTCTGTACATCAGACGCGCATGCTCGCCTGTCCCCCCGGATGCTCTCCTGGGACCGAGTATGCCCTCCAGTGACTGCTAATGCTTCCCTATCTTTGATGATGCTCCCCTGGAGCAGCGATTGCTCCCCAGAGACAGCATGTGCTCTACATGCTCCCCTGACGCTGGTGATGCTGTCCAGAGGCCATAGATGCTCCCCTGAGACTTCATATGCTCCCGTGCGAGAACGCACTAGTCTCTAGGTATTTAAAAGAATTGTATTACATGCATTCCCTTTCACTAAGTCTGTACAATGCATGCGCTTTCACAAGTCTATACAATGCATTTCATTTTACAAAGTGTCGACACCAAGTTGATAATCCGATACTCTATCTGACAGGTGCTCTGCTCGTGGAGGCTAATGAAGGGCACGTGATCCGAGGCTGGAAGGGCAGACAGGATCGTGACACGTGTGCTGAAGCTGGCTGAGAGACTGACATGTGGTCCAAGGTTTTTGGGCGGGAGATGTGGAGAGCACACGCCCTAGCTGCTGCTGCTATATATACGAGCCTTCTTCCACAGAAGAAGAGTGATCGAATTGGCGAGAGGTGAAGTCCATACAGAGAGCCACGATCCAGACAAAGAAGAGAAAACAAGAGAAGAGCAGAGAGTGAAAGAAAAGGCAGAAGTGCAGAGACTTCGATCCAGCTGAAGAGAGCAGAAGAAGAGTGAAGAGAGCAGAAGAAGAGAAGAGAGAAAAGAGAGATAGAGAGCTATCGAGAGAAGAAGAAGAGAAAGAAGTAGAGGAGAGATAGTGAGATCGAGAGAGATCTACATTCACTGGACCGTGGATCAAATCCAGGCCAGCCAGCTCTTAGAAGCCACATTTGTGCTTCATTTCTTTACAGCTTTTCGGTGTTGTTTTGTTCCCCTTTGTGTTTTCCTTTTATACCTTTATTCAAGATGTTTGTCAGCGGAGCAAGCTGTGATGCTCAGCGTTTGCAGTGGAGGATTCCACTGGGACGGCCAAGCTGTATTGCCCAGTAGTTTGCAGAGGTGCTACCTCTGGATGGGTAAGCTGTAATCCCCAGCGGTTTGCAGTGGTGGATTCCACTGGACAGCAAGCTGTGTTGCTGAGTGGGCGAGGAGGATTCCTCGGACGGCAAGCTGTGTTGCCCAGCGGATTGTAGGCAAGCTGTGATGCCCAGCGGTTCAAGCTGTGAGTCAGCAGTAAGCCACACTCGGGTTGAGTGTGGGGTGGATGTAGGTCTGGAGGACCGAACCACCTAAAAACCTCTTGTGCATTGTGGTTTGTTTTGTCTATTTGTGCTTCCGCTAGATGATTGCATAGGGGCGCTCTAAGTATTTGGTTTCTGGTTGAGCAGAAGAGTTAATCAGTTTTCTTAGAGTGTTTTAATCTGTTCTGAGTGAGCGAAATATTGTTTGAGCAAAATTTTAATTGGGCGAAAGGTCTTTAAAGCGCATATATTCATTCACCCCCCCTCTGAATACATAGCACCGAACCCAACACTTGGTATCAGAGGGGGTCTCTGATCTATCAGATCTAACAATATTAAGAGGATCCTGCTAGTTTTGGTGCACATCAGAGTGGGCTTCTTGTGCTCGTTGATTTGTTTCACTACCCTACTGATTTACTTTGATCATCTGGTTTAGCGCATTTCTGTTTGGTGCATTTCATAGTGTGCTTTTTGTGTTAGTTATTTTGTTTCTCTGACTTAGTGCCTTGCCTTGCTCATTTGGTCTAGGTCCTTCAGTTTTTCTGTGCTTCAGATTGTTTGCAATGGTACCAATCGTGTTGAAGGATAGCTCCATCAAAACAAACAGATCCAGCCACAGTGGATCATTAAGTGAGAAAAGTAGCCTCTCGCGGTCTAAAATTGATGGAGACATTGAAAGGGTGACCAGTGAATTCAGGAAATTTCTGAGAAAAAGAGAAGGAAAGCTTGGTGAAGGAAGAAAGCAAACAAGGTATAATTCTAATCCTGCCAAGAATATTGACGTTAATGTCCGCTACAAATGCAGGAAGGCTGGCCACATGAAGACTGACTGTCCAGAATTCTCAAAACTCAAAGGGAACACCTCGGACATTGATAAAGAAGGAGGAAAGTCAATATGCTTAATGGCCAACCGGGGAAGTGATGACGAGGAAACCTCATCTCAGGTAAGCTCCGGATCAGAAGGAGTTTCTTTTGATGAATTGATAATGATGTATGAAAATCTGTTTAAAGTGTCCAAGAAATTAAAATCTGAAAATAAAAATTTAAGAAAAGAAATGAATAATTTGAAATATGAAAATGAATCATTGCAAGAAAAGAAAACTGAATCTGAACAAAGATTGAAACAGGAAATCAACACCCTCAAAAGTCTAAATGATGCTTTACATCAACAAGTTATTTCCTGTGAAACTGAGATTGCAGGTTTTGAAGCTAATACTGCTAATTTGAATTCTGAAATTGAAGATCTAAAAACCTCCCTGTCAAAATTTGCTAAAGGAAAGGAACAACTTACATTTGTGAAAAGTTTAGACTGTGCTAGTACTTCAAAATGTATTTCATCTAAGAAATCTCATAACAATAAGCACAGGGCTGAACAAAAGAAAAAGGAAAATTGTTGTGAAAAATCTTCTCATAAAATTCAGTTTAAAAAGAAAAAGAATATGTAGTGTTTTTATTGCAATAAGATAGGTCATATGATGTATGAGTGTAAGTTGTTTGAATTAGATGACCTAGCTGCTACTATTGCACAGAAAATTCCTGCTAAAAATCATGTTTTTTAAAGAAGGGAAATTCATTGTTATAATTGTGGAAAAATGAGACATGTTGCTGTTCAGTGCTGGTCACTCGAAGGCAACGTTCAGGAAAAGAAATTTAATTCTGAAATTGCAAAATTCCCTACAAACAGAAATGTGCTTGGTAGAAATAGATATGTTTTCAAAGAAAAGAATTCTGTATGTTTTCAATGTGGGAGGCATGGCCATATAGTCAAGGACTGTTGGCATGCCCAAGTAAATCATGTTAATAACAAAGCTTTTATTTTCTCTGCAAAATGACCTGTGAACTTCTCATGTTTTAATTGTGGTAAATCAGGTCACAAATCTGCTGAATGCTGGATAAAGAAGAACAAGAAACAAAATGTTCATGTAAACAACAGAACAATTCATGCTCATTATCATAGGTCTCATGCTGCTGTTGATATGCATCATAGGACCAGAAAATCTGCTGTTTCATGTAGATATTGTGTTAAACTTGGTCACTCTATGGACAATTGTTTTATGATGAAATTTGATGACCATGTTGCTAAGAAACTGTTTAGAACACCTGATAGGGGTAGTGCAGGACCTAAGACTGCTTGGGTCCCTGCAGGATCAAATTGATTGACATATTACAGGTGTGCCTTGGTGGGAGAAATAAAAGGGGTTAACCAAGGCACTCAACAAGAAAACCCCAGGATACTCCATTTCAGGTCAGTTCTGAACTTTGCTTTAAAACTCATCATCTGAATTTGTGAGTATGAAATAATGTGAACTTCATGTTGATATGCTTGTCTGAATTTTGATGATCTCTTCATGTCTAGCTGATCAGTCTGCATTACAGACTCAGCCATTGAATTCAATTCTGCATATCTGATGCTCTTCTCTTGCTATATGTTGAACTGAATTTGAATGCTTCTTTAGTGTATTCAGTTGATGCACTATATAGACTTTGTGTCAATGCATGTGTTTTGTGTTAATGCATTGCATGCTTGTTGTTAAATGCACAACTTGCTGATTGTGAATGATTCACTCAGTGTACACAGTCAATGAATGTATCTTATATCTGCATACATCATTTGCATGACTGTCAATGATGCTGTTCAATGCATGTAGGACTGCTTTATGTTGCATTGTCTTGCATAACCTTGGTATATCAAATGGTATGTTACTAAAAGGCAGGGAAATCTGCCCAGAGGTTCTTACCATGTGTGAGATGGTCTTTGAGACCAGGCTCTCCGCCTAGTACCATGGGTCCTGTCTTCATGTAGAACAGTGCATTGCATCATATTTTTTAAAAAAAAATCTAAAAAAGGATAAAAATGTTCATGACTTGGATGCAAAAACCTAAATTGATTGCGTACTTGCCTCATGTATCCTTGGTGCATAGTCTGCATGTAGAACAGTGTGTTGCATAGCATAATATTTACATCATGGTGTCAAGGGGAGCTGTGAGTTTAGTTCAATTCTTGAATCCTATTTACTCCTCATTGTCCCCATTCAATTGATTCATATCTTTTGACATCAGATGCCATTGGACCATAATGCTTATTGCTATCTTTTCCCTATCATTTTCACTGAACAACAGTTCTGTATCTGGTTTAGTACATTGAGTTGTGATTATTTCAATTGTTCTTTTATAAGAATCACTCTTACAAATTGAAAAGAACTAAAGGTTTAACCTTTATAAATTAGAGAGTTAAGTGTCTGCACTTCAGAATTTGAGATAAAAGAAAACTTTTATAGCTCTTAATCTTTGTCTCATGGCTAAAATAGAAAAAGTTTTTTGTAATGCCTAAATGTGTTGAACTGGAAATGTCTAGAACAGGTGAATAAGAGTATGTAATGATTTCTTAAACAATCACTCTAAAAGAAATAAGGGCAGCAGTAAATAAGATCACAAATGTAAAGAACTGAACATTGTGACAGAGCAATGGTTGATTGCACTGAGAAACTGTGAACTCCTCCAAAGAAGCAGGAAAATTCACATGTCATGAAGTGCTTTAGACTATCTCTGTTCATAGGATCAAATCTATAGGGGGAGTCCTCACCAAGTAACTGGGGGTACTGGCCTCTGATCAAGGTGTACACCTAAAGTCAAAGGTGAAGATTGTTCCTTGTAGGCCTTGACCTGAAGTAGATCTTGTAGTTTATGCATAGTAACTAGGAGTACCTGCCTCTGATCAAGGTGTACACCTAATGTCAACAGCATAAATGCCACTAGTCTATTCACTTAGTTCAGGTTCAAAAATTGAAAAATGAAAATCAAACTTCTGTAACCCTTTGAAAATCAAAAGTCAATGAGTGAAAATTATTTTTATCAATACATATTCAAGTTGTCTTTCTTGAATTTCCTTGTTTAATCACAAAAGGGTATTATTTCTGACTTATCTATTAATACCATGTGCCCTAGATTCATTGCTATAAATGGAGTCTATAAACTCTTTTTCAAGGGTCAGGTGTTTTACTCTAGATTTATCACTGTTAAACCTGAATTTTTGTCAAAATTGTATGTTGCTGATTCTTATACTTTAACAGTTGTTTATAATCATGCTCCTTTCTGAACCTATACTTATGCTGTTGTCAAGTGACCCTCCTACCTTCTCTACCTTTACCTATCTGTTCATATTCCTTCTCAAAGGGGGAGCAATTATTAAGGGGGAGAACCAGTTCAGGGGGAGTCATATCTTCAGGGGGAGTTTACTGCTCTAGAGGAATTTGCATGCATAATGTACTTTGCACTCTTGTTTATACTATTTTTTCTCTTTTTGATTATGTCAAAGGGGGAGAAAATTTTGTGTGTGACTCACTGTCACAGTGTGTTGCCATCATCAAAAAGGGGGAGAACGTTGTGCCCCTTAGGCACAAGCATGTGCTATGTTGATTTGATGATAACAATGCTGTTTTGTTTTGATGATTGCAACACAGTGAGTGCATTATGATATTATGTTTTTTTATGATGATGGCATGTTTATTTGAATGTGTGAGTGTGTCTCAAGTCAGCAGCATGCTCGCATAAGTCTATACATTGGTTCAGACTCTTCAAAGTCTGTACATTGGGCCTTCAAGCTTTTGAAGTCCATACACTCTCTCGCTCACATCTTCAAGGGTGATTGAGCATCGTGAAGTCTGATTGAGCATCGTGAAGTCTGATTGAGCACTGTGAAGTCTATTCAGTGGATGAGCATTGTAATGTCTATACATTGGTTAGGCTCGATCATGCAGCGTTCATTTCATGTCTATACACTGAGGATGCTGAAGGCCTTCAAGTGTATACTCTCTAATGTTGTTCATACTTGCTGTATTGATATCTATAAGTCTATACATTGCTGAATGCTCTTCAAGTGTGTACAATGCTTGGTTAAGTCTATACACTGCTTCATATGCAGTGAAGTCTGCACATTGCTGAATGCTCTTCAAAGTCTACATAGTGAAGTCCATACACTGCACTCGAGTTCACAGTGTCTTCATGAAGTCTATACATCGGTCTTCACCTTAAGTCTGTACAATCATTTGTGGATAAGTCTTCACATCATGAAGTCTATACACTCAACTCCTTCACATCTTGCAAAGTCTGTACATTGCATCCATCGGTCTTGCATTCAAGTCTTTCACAAGTCTGTACATCAGACGCGCATGCTCGCCTGTCCCCCCGGATGCTCTCCTGGGACCGAGTATGCCCTCCAGTGACTGCTAATGCTTCCCTATCTTTGAGGATGCTCCCCTGGAGCAGCGATTGCTCCCCAGAGATAGCATGTGCTCCACATGCTCCCCTGACGCTGGTGATGCTGTCCAGAGGCCAAAGATGCTCCCCTGAGACTTCATATGCTCCCGTGCGAGAACGCACTAGTCTCTGGGTATTTAAAAGAATTATATTACATGCATTCCTTTTCACTAAGTCTGTACAATGCATGCGCTTTCACAAGTCTATACAATGCATTTCATTTTACAAAGTGTCGACACCAAGTTGATAATCCGATACTCTGTCTGACAGGTGCTCTGCTCGTGGAGGCTAATGAAGGGCACGTGATCCGAGGCTGGAAGGTCAGACAGGATCGTGACACGTGTGCTGAAGCTGGCTGAGAGACTGACACGTGGTCCAAGTTTTTTGGGCGGGGGATGTGGAGAGCACACGCCCTAGCTGCTGCTGCTGCTACTGCTGCTATATATACGAGCCTTCTTCCACAGAAGAAGAGTGATCGAATTGGCGAGAGGTGAAGTCCATACAGAGAGCCACGATCCAGATAGAGAAGAGAAAACAAGAGAAGAGCAGAGAGTGAAAGAAAAGGCAGAAGTGCAGAGACTTCGATCCAGCTGAAGAGAGCAGAAGAAGAGTGAAGAGAGTAGAAGAAGAGAAGGGAGAAAAGAGAGATAGAGAGCTATAGAGAGAAGAAGAAGAGAAAGAAGTAGAGGAGAGATACTGAGATTGAGAGAGATCTGCATTCACTAGACCGTGGATCAAATCCAGGCCAGCCAGCTCTTAGGAGCCACATTTGTGCTTCATTTCTTTACAGCTTTCCGGTGTTGTTTTGTTCCCCTTTGTGTTTTCCTTTTATACCTTTATTCAAGCTATTTGTCAGCGGTGCAATCTGTGAGGCTCAGCGTTTGCAGTGGAGGATTCCACTGGACGGCCAAGCTGTATTGCCCAGCGGTTTGCAGAGGTGCTGCCTCTGGACGGGTAAGCTGTAATCCCCAGCGGTTTGCAGTGGTGGATTCCACTGGACAGCAAGCTGTGTTGCTCAGCGGGCGAGGAGGATTCCTCGGACGGCAAGCCGTGTTGCCCAGCGGATTGTAGGCAAGCTGTGATGCCCAGCGGTTCAAGCTGTGAGTCAATAGTAAGCCACACTCGGGTTGAGTGTGGGGTGGATGTAGGTCTGGAGGACCGAACCACCTAAAAACTCCTTGTGCATTGTGGTTTGTTTTATCTATTTGTGCTTCCGCTAGATGATTGCATAGGGGAGCTCTAAGTATTTGGTTTCTTGTTGAGCAGAAGAGTTAATCAGTTTTCTTAGAGTGTTTTAATCTGTTCTGAGTGAGCGAAATCTTGTTTGAGCGAAATTTTAATTGGGCGAAAGGTCTTTAAAGGGCATATATTCATTCACCCCCCCTCTGAATACATAGCACCGAACCCAACAGAAATGACTATGGCAGAGGGCGTCGAAAGATGTCCCCCAGCTCTGGAATGCCCAAGGAAGGATGGCAGGTTAGTTCTTGTAGTCTGAACTCAGTGGCCTCCAGCTGAGATAGTTTCTCCCCGAGGGAAGCAGCTTGTCCCTTAGCCATCTCTGCCTCCTCCATCCTCCGGACTTCCAGGTGCTCTACTTCTTGAAGCTCAGCCTCTGCCCTTGAAAGTTCGGCCAGTAGCTCTGCTATCCGGGCCGTAATGAAGCTTCGGCGCTGCAAAGAGGCATTAGCATCATTCCTCATCCTCACCGCAGTCCCTTTCAAAGAGATGAGAGTTGCTCGGCATTCAGCTCGCTCCAGTGTTATGACCGCCAGCTGGTCAGCTACCTCCTGGCCTAAGAATTCCCTTCTGTTTACATATTTTAAAAGCAAAATCACCCGTGGAGTCCAGTCGTCCATGGGGCAACCAAAAGCCAACAACGAGCGAGACAAGTGCTCTATCAAGCCCCTTAGCTGAACATAAGTCAAATCTCTGCTGGCCGTTATGGTCTACTGAAGGGTCCCTAAGAACTGCCACACAAGATCACTCGATGACTGGAGACCGAGCGATGACGTCTCGGGTAGTTCGAACTCCACTCTGCTGTCCACGGTGGCCCAGATATCGTCGTTCATCCCAGAAGATGACGACGGCATGGTTTGCAGTGCACTTGTGTGGGGAACAACCGCGGTGACTGATACGGTAGCTGGAGTCTCGATGACGGTGACTTCCCTGCCAGCCCCTTAGGATGAAGCTGCAGTAGGAACATCGAGAGCCAAGGACATCTGCTCCTCGCCTCCAACTCGACTGACCCCCATATGGCCAGTTTCAGTAATAAGAGCCAAGGCCCCAGTAGTCCCGGCTTCTTCTTCGACGATCTCTCCCGCCTCTACCGTTGTGCGAATTCCAATGGCTGGGAGTCCTCGACTGCTACCAACTCATCAACCCTCACAAGTACTCCGGGTCCCGTTGGACCCGCTGCCGCTGCATAGTCCTTGGGATATCGCAGTGCGATAGGCCGCAAGACGGGCGGGAAAGTTGTGTGACCCGCGCCTAGAGCGGGGAGGGGTATCTGCACCGTTATGGTTGGCAGCACCACCCAGTCTGCACCAGAAATATGTACATCAGAAAGCTAACAAGAAAAGAAAGGAAGGGTAGCAAGCGCCGACCACGGGAGGGTCCTCACCTCAGCCGGTACTAGGCTCAAATCTCAAAGGGCAACCTCTGCGGCCCCAGCCCCTTCGCTCACGAGTGAGCCTGACGGCCCAGGACCACTCCATGACAACCGGGGCGGGCTGAAAGTTAGGTGATCACTTTCATAGGCCGAAGATGCCCCGACATCCTCAGTCTCTGTGTCGACATGTGGGAACTCCTCATCACTGGAGCCGCCACCGTAATCGACCTGCTCAGAGGAAGAGGACTCGTCTGCTCTTTCGGGATGCTCCACCATCGGAGAAGGAACCTCGCCAGGAGGAGCATCACCCGCAATAGGGACTTCCTCCATGCACTCCACACCAGGAGCAACAATTGATGGGATCTCAGGGGCAAGCTCGCCCTGCCCCCGGGCAATCGCTTCCTCTGCACCCTCTGCGCCCGGGAGTAATGACGGTTGCATATCAACTGAAATTTATGGCAAGAAATAGTCAAGCCGACTAAAGGCATGAAGACTCGCGGTGGCGTCGCGATTAAACTATAAATTACCTTCCATTTCCTGTCTGGGCGTTGGAGAAGGCAGATCTCTCTCTACGGGAGCAGTAAGGATTTCCTCTGCCCCTTCCCTAACCACGGCGCCTACCATCGCCTCCAGCCCGATGACCGCAGCGACTGTGTCGGCAACTGTCAGCATGGATTAGCCAAGGCAGCCAAAGTGAGCCAATGAATTCTGGAGAGATGAAGAGACTACCTTCAGCTTCTGGCCTTTCCATGCGGGAAGCCTCGAACTCTTCGAAGGAAACAACCGGAGGAAGAACGGTTGCTGGTTCCTTTTCTGCGGCCTTCCTTTGGCGTGCCTGTGTCACTCGGGTTACTGCCGCTTTGGCCTTCCCAATGGCCTCCCTCAACTGGGATCGGGTCCGCTTTCACGAATCGCCAGGAGGCAGTGGCGTCGTGGTCGGGGCCGGCTCGGGAGCCTCGAAGTATGCTGGCTTCTGAGCTTTTATTATTAGCTCCCTAAAGTGCCGAGTCTCCTCCGAAGTTGGTCGGACTGCACATGCACGAAGGTGAGAATAATTGATGGGGACATCACCTCCCATTGCATCCGACATGGTCTACTCATTTAATTTTGAGTCCTATGTAATTTTTATTTGAGTCATTTGATGTATTTTCCCTTTTAATTAATTCATGTTCCTAGGTCTTGTGTTTATTTCCCTAAGTTTGAGTGTCATTAGGTTGTCTAGTTAGTTATTGGGCCCAATTCATTGGGCTTGGCCCAAGGGCTTCCCCTACCCCCTCGGTTATTTGTCATTAAGTCAATTGTCAGGGACTTTTGTAGAAATGTGGGTTTCCTATATATAGGACCCCATTCCCCCCATTTCAACAAAATGAATCAATGAATGAAAAAACTTGCCATTTTGAGAGTTTACACTTCTTATCTAGTGGAGAGATTCCATTTTTTGGGTGAGAAACCCTAGGGGAGAGATTCCCCACCCTTCCCTCTCTTAATCTCTCTTTTTCACTCCACTTTCTCTCTCCTCAACACCCAAATTCAAATTTTCTTCTCTCTCCCCCCTTCCCAACCACCTCCACTCCCCACCTACCCCATTTAAGCCTCTTCCCATTCCCCACAACCCTCATCAATACTCCACCCCTTCCCAAGACCCCCTCCACCAATCCTCTCCTCACCATCCAACCCCCAACTACACCTCCCACTTTCCCAAGCACCCTTCCCACTACCCCAAGCACCCCTTCCCTTCCCCAACACAACCCCCCCATTCCCAAGACAAAAAATTAACCCCACCCTTAAACCTATTTTCGAATATCATTTCCCTCTCTCCATTCCAACCAAATTCGCAGCCCCCACTACCACCATCTATTCGACCCTCTTCCAGACCTTATTCTCCACCTCCTACACCTTAGAACACCCCCTCCAAGACCCCCTTACAACCAGGGGTCACTCCCACACTCATCTACCCCCTTCCCCTTCTTCTTTTTTGGTCATTGGAAGCTACTTCAAAGTTACAGTTTGCTGTCCAGAGGTTGCAGATGAACCAGCAACTTGAAGCGGCCACCATGACTTCCTCTAGATGAGTTTGAAGACCCAAGAGCCATCGTCGGAAGCGTCTACCAGTCTACTTCGTAACAGAAGTGATTTCATCTTCTTCTGATCTCCGAGCCGTCCAGGAGGTCCATTCTCCCACAACTGCACAGTTCTGCCTCTGCTGAGGACCTGAGCCAGATTAGAAGCTCTGCCACGACGAACCCCGAAGGAATCAGTCCACGAGTTCTTATTCAAAGTTCTTCATCGCCTAGTCTACTTCCAGAATCAAGAAACAGAACTTCATTCGGCATTTGTGATCCAGAGTTCTCATTTTTCTCCCTCAGCTACGCAGATCTGCTACTCATAGTCTGCATCGACCAGTCGCCATTGTTCTACATCCCCTAGTCTTCTCCGACATCGGTTTGCTTCCTCGTTAGTTTTTCTATGAAGAGAACTCGTCCACGATTTCAACGACTCTGACGGCGCTTGATTCCGAGGTCGGGAGCTACCGGGGCATCCTCTACAACCTGCTGTTGGAAATCAGGAGCCAGCTCTACAGAGATCCTGATCCGGAGAGAAAGCTTTACCACGACAAACCCTAGAGGAATCAAGCCACGAGCTCTTCTGAAAAGTTCTTCCTCTCCCTGTCTACTTTCATAACCAAGAAGCAGAACTCTGTTCGGCATCTTGCAGCAGAAGTTACCAATTTTCTTCCTCAGGCATTCGACTCTGCTTCCCACTATCTGCATTGACCACTGCTCACTTTTCTAAGTCCTCTGATCTTTACCGGAATCTTTTTGCATCCCTGTTTCTTTTGCTGTAAAGAGAACTCACCCACGGTTCCAACGGTTCCAACGGCTACTGATTCGGAGTTCGGGAACGGTCGAGGCAGCCACGTCTTCCTGCTGTTGATAGTCTGTTGCAGACAGTCCGAGATTCAGGAACCCTGTTCGTACTCCAGCCCAGGCTGCCAGCGACCCCTGAAGAAATTGGAAAAATTCAGAGGCACTCCTGTTCCAGAGACGAAGAGATCCCCACTAGTCTCACCCTCAGCGCAATTCCAGAGAGAGTTCTACGGCCTCCACACCCTCTGTCTATCAGTTATTACAGAGAGAAGGCTGATTCGGTGTCATCACTTCTTCATCACTCTTAGCACTAGTTTCCCCTCCCCGTTTGGCCGGCTGAAGGCCCCTCCCTGTGTGGAGGTAGTGTTTGGATGTAACTATCATCTTCCCTTCCCCACGATCCCTCCCTTGCATGAGGTGTAGTGTTGTAATAGCTTAAATAGGTCAAGCTACCCCGGCGCGGCGTGTGGGGAACCCACACTTCCCCGCTCACCCTCGTCTCCGAGCGGGACAGGTTTCTTCAAACCGGTCGAGTGAGTGCTCCAAAACTTTGCTCTAATTCATGCTTGTTCTTTCAATATTAGTTCATAAACTCCGCTGGCCGTGACGAGAGCCCGATCCTTAAGCTCATTTGCTATAAGTGATCATCGTGGGAAAAGAGAGAAACCGGTGCCTTTGGCACTTGGTCGGCCCCATTGTCTTGGGCTTCCACATCCATTGGGAATCAAGTCTTGGCCTTGCTGGCCCTCTACCAGCAAGGGCCCAACCCTTCAACCTCACCTTGACATTGCCAAGTTTCCCCGGGCTTGGGTGAGCGACGAGAGAGCGGCGGCCCAAATTGGCCCATTTAGATTACGAATGTGCTTGCTTGCTTAAGTCCAAGGTCGTGTGACATCAAGTGGTGTCAGAGCAAGTCATTGACTTGTCTCTATCAAGTCAAGTCCTAGGGCATGCTTGCATTGGTGTCATCATCAATCTGACCCTTGCATTGATCCCCCCGTTCATCATGACCACCTACTTAGCCTACTCACCACCCATAGACTTCATCCTAGATAGGGATATTACCTTTGACGGATCACATTCTAGTGACTATCTTAGGTGGGAGGCTGCGATAGAAAAGTACTTCGAAAAGACTTGGGTATATGGACCGGCGAGAGTCCGAAAGGCTAAGGGACGACTTCGGGGTCAAGCCAAAAGTAAGTGGGAACACATAGAGGGCTTAAGGAGGGTTAGAAGATAAGAACCTATTCACTCATGGGAAGAGATGAAGGTAGAACTTAGAAAGATCTGCATCCCCAAACATTCCCACCCCTCCTACTCAAGCACCCCTAACCCGAGGAGCACTACCACTCCTCCATTCCCACCCGGCCAACTTGAGACCGACCTTTGGTCTCCACCCCCACCACCCCCAACAATTCATCTCTCAACCATCATAACAACACTTCGCGACCAAGTCCTCTCCCTTAAGACCCAAATAAACCAAACAACCACCTCTCCACAAAATCCCATGAGGATCCCCACACTCCAACCAAAGCCTCCTTCCGTAAACCTATCTATCCAAACTCAATTGGCCCCCACGACCACCTCTCCACAACCAGCCGATCCCAAGGGGAAGAGACCCCTAACCGACCCGATTTCCCCAAAAAGGACCACCACTCACCCTATTCTCACCATTCAAACCCAAGTAGACCCCGTGTCCATCCCTCCACCTAGAACCATGACGGCCACCACCACCCAACCCAAATCCTGTCACCCAACCCACCTTCCACTTCCAACCCCAATCCTACCCCAACCTACACCTCCACTACTTCCACTCCCAAACCACACCCTACCAATCCCAATCCAAGTTTCCCTTTACCCTCTACTCGGGGAACACCACACACAAACCCTTATCATCCCAAAAGACTCTCTCACCTCCTTGGTAACAGAACTCATACCCAATCCAATAGTTGTGAGCACTCCAAACCCACCCCCCACTTTGGAGGAAACCCAAGTCCAAGCTGAAGAAGAAACCTCACACGATGGTCTTTACCTTACACCACCCTCTCTAGTTGGGGCGAAGCTCATCTTAGGAGAACCTATTGTTAGTTGGCTAAAGGAGAGCCCAATTCGAGAGATCTGGGCCCATGTTTTCCCTCCCATAGAACAAGACCTTTCCTTAGTGCCCTTCTTCTCCTATCACACCACAATCCAAGCATCCTATCAAGTGGAGACCTTAGAGGACCTTCTCAAGGGCATAGCATGGCAATTAGAGATGACTACCATGTTGACCCCTATGGTAGAACAACCTAGGAGCCTTAGCCTCCTACACTTATGCATAGGGTCTATCACCTCGGTTTGCACCATTGGTTGCTACACTAGCGACCTCCTTCTATTTCTCCCTACACCCGATGCGCCCAACCTTCTCCTCGATTTAGAGCTTCTTATCTCAGGTAGAAAGTCAAGCCCTCCACTCATGGCTAACCCACTTGCCAAGAACATTGGCCCAACTATCATGGAGAAGGATGACTTAGCACCTTTTAAGGATCTTGAGGACATGGAGTTCCTCTCCCTAGGTAACCCATTTTATGATCCATATGATCCATTCCAATGGGAGTCAAGAGACTCGTGTGACCCAAACACTTTATCCACCACCCACCTTTCCCTAAACCAACTCACAATGTTTGACCCAATTCACTCCATCTTAGACCCGGGTTACACCTTGGGAGCCATAACCTTGGACCATATATCCCTAGGTAATAAGGTGGTGCCCCACCCCATGATGACCACCTTCTTAGATCCATTCGATCATTTCCAATTGGAGTTCAAAGGTTGTCCCACACCTATACACATGGAAGTCACTTTTGGGAAAAGTATGCATGTGTCTAGGCTTTCCACACCCCTTGGCATGAACACGATGTTGGGTCCATTCATTCATATCACCCACATGTCAAGTAGAAAGTATGAGTGGTCCATATTCGGATGTCATGGTCCACCTTCATTCATCATGGGTCTTAAGCATGTCAAAGGCATCTACGGATGTCCGGGTCCTCCTATATTTATCACCAATTTGCATGATAGGGCCACCTACGGGTGCCCCGGCCCACCTAGGCTAACCAAAGTCTACACTGCAACATTACACGATAGGTCTACTTTTGGTTGCCCAGGTCCACCCATCACCCCCGGAATGTCTGCATTCACAACATTGCATAAAGAGATCCGCAAGCACATTAGCAAGAAGAATGTGACTTATAAAAGGCGAGCCGACTCTCATCGACGTCACCAAAAATCTCATGAGGGTGACTTTGTGATGGTAAGAACGGAGAGGCTCTCCCCGAGAGCCATCTCCAAATTGAGGTCACGTGGGGCTGGTCCCTTCCAGGTCCGGAGGCGCATTAGTGTACATGCCTATGAGTTAGATTTCCCCGAGGAATATGGGGTAAGTCCCACATTCAGTGTCGCCGACCTAGTGCCATACAAGGGACCCACGGTGGTACCTAGTGAGGATATTGAGCCTATTCCCTCCGTTGAGAGAGCACCCACCCGTGAGGAGAGTCCACTAGCCAAGAGAGCCCAGCGTGAGCGCATTGAACGAATATTGGATGAACAGGTCACTACCACCAGGAGCAAAGTATACAAGTGCTATCTCGGCAGGTGGATGGATCGGTCTCGTTCGGAAGATTTGAGGGCAGTACCACTTCTACACCGTCCAAGGAGGGAAGGACACTTATGCATCCGGCATGGTCTAGTCATTTAATTTTGAGTCCTATGTAATTTTTATTTGAGTCATTTGATATATTTTCCCTTTTAATTGAGTCATGTTCCTAGGTCTTGTGTTTATTTCCCTAAGTTTGAGTGTCATTAGGTTGTCTAGTTAGCTATTGGGCCCAATTCATTGGGCTTGGCCCAAGGGCTTCCCCTACCCCCTCGGTTATTTGTCATTAAGTCAATTGTCAGGGACTTTTGTAGAAATGTGGATTTCCTATATATAGGACCCCATTCCCCCCATTTCAACAAAATGAATCAATGAATGAAAAAACTTGCCATTTTGAGAGTTTACACTTCTTATCTAGTGGAGAGATTCCATTTTTTGGGTGAGAAACCCTAGAGGAGAGATTCCCCACCCTTCCCTCTCTTAATCTCTCTTTTTCACTCCACTTTCTCTCTCCTCAACACCCAAATTCAAATTTTCTTCTCTCTCCTCCCTTCCCAACCACCTCCACTCCCCACCTACCCCATTTAAGCCTCTTCCCATTCCCCACAACCCTCATCAATACTCCACCCCTTCCCAAGACCCCCTCCACTAATCCTCTCCTCACCATCCAACCCCCAACTACCCCTCCCACTTTCCCAAGCACCTTTCCCACTACCCCAAGCACCCCTTCCCTTCCCCAACACAACCCCCCCATTCCCAAGACAAAAAATTAACCCCACCCTTAAACCTATTTTCGAATATCCTTTCCCTCTCTCCATTCCAACCAAATTCGCAGCCCCCACTACCACCATCTATTGGACCCTCTTACAGACCTTATTCTCCACCTCCCACACCTTAGAACACCCCCTCCAAGACCCCCTTACAACCAGGGGTCACTCCCACACTCATCTACCCCCTTCCCCTTCTTCTTTCTTGGTCATTGGAAGCTACTTCGAAGTTACAGTTTGCTGTCCAGAGGTTGCAGATGAACTAGAAACTTGCAGCGGCCACCACGACTTCCTCCGGATGAGTTTGAAGACCCAAGAGCCATCGTCGGAAGCGTCTACTAGTCTCCTTCGCAACAGAAGTGGTTTCATCTTCTTCCGATCTCCGAGCCGTCCATGAGGTCCATTCTCCCACAACAGCATAGTTCTGCCTCTGCTGAGGACCTTAGCCAGATTAGAAGCTCTGCCACGACGAACCTCGAAGGAATCAGTCCACGAGTTCTTCTTCAAAGTTCTTCATCACCCAGTCTACTTACAGAATCAAGAAACAGAACTTCATTCGGCATTTGTGATCCAGAGTTTTCATTTTTCTCCCTCAGCTATGCAGATCTGCTACTCATAGTCTGCACCGACCAGTCACCATTGTTCTACATCCCCTAGTCTTCTCCAACATCGGTTGGCTTCCCCGTTAGTTTTTCTGTAAAGAGAACTCATCCACAATTCCAACGACTCTGACGGCGCTTGATTCCGAGGTAGGGAACTGCCGAGGCATCCTCTGTAACCTGCTGTTGGAAACCAGGAGGTAGCTCTACAGAGATCCTGATCCGGAGAGAAAGCTTCACCACGATAAAACCTGGAGGAATCAGGCCACGAGCTCTTCTGCAAAGTTCTTCCTCTCCCTATCTACTTTCAGAACCAAGAAGCATAACTCCGTTTGGCATCCTGTAGCAGAAGTTACCAATTTTCTTCCTCATGCATTCGACTCCGCTTCCCACTATCTGCATCGACCACTGCTCACTTTTCTGAGTCCTCTGATCTTCACCGGCATCTTTTGGCATCCCCGTTTATTTTTCTGTAAATAGAACTCACCCACGGTTCCAACGGTTCCAACGGAGACTGATTCGGAGTTCGGGAATGGTCGGGGCAGCCACGTCTTCCTGCTGTTGATAGTCTGTTGTAGATAGTCCGAGATTCAGGAACCCTGTTCGTACTCCCGCCCAGGCCGCTAGCGACCCTTGAAGAAATTTGAAAAATTCAGAGGCACTTCTGTTCCAGAGACGAAGAGATCCCCACTGGTCTCACCCTCAGCGAAATTCTAGAGAGAGTTCTACGGCCTCCACACCCTCTGTCTGTCAGTTATTATAGAGAGAAGGTTGATTTGGTGTCATCACTTCTTCATCACTCTTAGCACTAGTTTCCCCTCCCCGCTTGTCCGGCTGAAGGCCGCTCCCTGTGTGGAGGTAGTGTTTGGATGTAACTATCATCTTCCCTTCTCCACGATCCCCCCCCTTGCATGGGGTGTAGTGTTGTAATAGCTTAAACAGGTCAAGCTACCCCGGCGCGGCGTGTAGGGAACCCACGCTTCCCCGCTCGCCCTCGTCTCCGAGCCGGACCGGTTTCTTCAAACCGGTCGAGTGAGTGCTCCAAAACTTTGCTCTAATTCATGCTTGTTCTTTCAATATTAGTTCATAAACTCCGCTGGCCGTGACGAGAGCCCGATCCTTAAGCTCATTTGCTATAAGTGATCATCGTGGGAAAAGAGAGAAATCGGTGCCTTTGGCACTTGGTCGGCCCCATTGTCTTGGGCTTCCACATCCATTGGGAATCAAGTCTTGTCCTTGCTGGCCCTCTACCAGCAAGGGCCCAACCCCTCAACCTCACCTTGGCATTGTCAAGTTACCCCGGGCTTGGGTGAGCGACGAGAGAGCGGCGGCCCAAATTGGCCCATTTAGATTGCGAATGTGCTTGCTTGCTTAAGTCCAAGGTCGTGTGACATCAATAATACACCACAATGAAGAAAAGAGGCTGGCCGAAGGGCCTGAATGAAGAAATAGAACATACTTGCTGGCCCCATGTAGAAGGGGAAGAGAGGCCAATAATATAGCGAGGGCACTTTGTCTCTCAAAGCTGCCTCGCGAATAAGCCAACATAAATCTCCTATCTTTTCACTCGGCTCGGCCAGCAGCGCCAAGTCCTTGTGGCCACGAGAAGACAGGTGATAATATAAGCTCAGGTGGTCCAGCCCCCATCAGTCGGAATATTTGAATGAGATATAAAGGGGCCGATCCAGAATGGCCTCGCCGGGACCACCCACTGAAAGACCATGTGAGCGAAGGAGCGCAAATAGCCAGGGGGTGTTGTCATATAAAGCACCCCGCCTGTCTTCCCTACGGATGAAAATCCAATAGGGGTACAACCTATCCACCTTGGGACGCCAGTCGGCCACAATCGAGATGGGTTCCTCCACCGGCAGAGGGAGTTGCTGAAGGACCACCCTCTCGCTGCTCACCCGGCATAAACCCCGAAGTGTTTTCACATAGTCATCCTTGCTGATTGTGGGCAGCTTCGGGTCGACTTTGGTCATGCGATTTTTCACGGCCTTTCGGGCCTCCAGATAGGCCCTCACTTCTGTGTTGGTCCAAGATTTCAACTTCTTCAAATAGGAGGGCTCAATATCAAGGGTTGGCTCCGGCTGGAAGTCCAGAAACCTATGCTCTGCTACGGCCCAACACTCCCACCGGGAGCTCCTGTAGAACCCCGTCCACGCGTGCCACTACTTGATATACCCAGGAGTGACGCGGGGGAAACGGGCAGGGGTTGGCACCCTGAAAGAAACATTTTCTCGACGGTGGAAGAAGTCCCACCATATCCGGGCATCATCATTTGAAACTTGCCCCGCTCTATGCCTATTGGCAACGCAAATTGTGAAAAGGAATGAGGAATGTGCCGGTCATAGCCAAAGTTCCGGCTAAAGTGAAACGGATAATACGGCTCCAGCCACAAAATGCCGCTCTTTTGGAATGCAAGGACGCTTGGCATGATAGCCAGCGCCCAATCAACCAACTCCTGCTCAAGGATGGGCCTTATACACTTGGCCCCAAAGATTGGATGGATATACTCCTCTGTCTCGAAGAGCTTGCACTGCCTCGTCCTGTTCACCAGCGGGCTGGAGTGGGCAGATAAGCTCCAGAAGTGAAGGACCCCGGGTGAATCTGTGGGAATCCAGGCCAACTTGCCCCGAATGGCAAAGAGTTGCTCCGCTAGTGAGGATAGCTCGACACTCGCGAACTCTATCATTCGCAGGATAATATGAGCTGACTGTAACACCCGAGGGGCGGCCTCCGGAAAAAGGGTACAAACCCAAGCATTGAAGAAGTGTAATGGACCAACCGTCTGCAGATTCCTGGGAAGACGCGTCTTGTGTAGGTCTCCCAGCATTTTGTAAGTGAGGCACAAAGCCACTGGGTAGAGGGATAGCTTAGTACCCCAAGCCATGATACAGGCGGGATAGATAGCCTCTGCTCTAATCACGCTCTCGTCGCCTTGCGGGAGAGCGAAGGAGCAGATCCAATAGACCAGGTAGGCGGCACAGTGTGTGTCTGCGTCGACGCCAGTGGGGTTCGGGTCCTCCCTCTCCCCTCTTCTTGAAGATGATGATGCGGCCTGCCGTCGGACTCTCTTCTTCCTCTTCGGGGCCATCGGCGCTATTGGGGGGAAGTCCTCGTACTTCTTCTTCCCGCCAAAGAAATATTGGAGCCAGGTGCCCATCCGCACCCTCCGCTTCTCGCCCGGCTTCCTAGATTCCCTCGTGTCATGTGACGAGTGGTAAAGTGTGCGGTACGCCTTCATCAGATAGCGATAAGCGTGGCCCGCCAGATATCGACCCTCACCGTCAGTCTGATCCTTTAGCCAGTCAGGCCAGCAGACGTCCTCATATGGCTCTCCGTCGATGGGTAGACCGCTAAGCTGTGAGAGGCTCCATAAATATAGAGAAGTTTCTCCTTCCGAAGTATAAAAAGTGTTGTACTCGGGACAAAATACTTCGATTATACCACAGCATAAGCCTCGGGAGATGGGGTAGCGGTATCTCGAGGCGTACACACTGTGATAGACGCCAGCCCTGGTCAGGAGGGGAGCGTAGTGCTGCAGCACATAATCTGTGAACTCCACTGTTGAATGCATGGGCGTCGGTGGCTCTCAACTCGGCAAACCACCCCACGGATATTTGATGCTTAAAACGGACCTCCAGGCAGTCCAGCAGAAAAGATTCTTCTCTATACCCCCATTTCAACGGGGCAAGAAACAAGCCAAAGATCGGCTTCTCCCGATCCACCCTGCCTGCGGAATCATTCCACCGAGCGGGTACAAATTCAGGGGCCCTGGTCAGCAGCCCATCTTCTGGAGCCAGATCTTGCTGCCCGAGCACGATGCTCCATTTCCTAACTTCTCCGGGAAAATAAATAGGCCTTCCCCGCACTACACAGACTCTTAGACTATCCCTCTCCACTAACAAGGCCTGCTCGGCATTGCGGACGAGGAACAGGTCTCTCTTCCCCTAAAGGTTGAAGCGCCAAAGGAAGGACATCAGATGTTTGTCCTTGGGGTAATCCCGCCTGACAGCGCCTTCCCGGTCATAGTGAAAAGAATCACCTCCAAGGATGAGGAGACGGCCAGTGTCCACAGTATCGGTCTCCGAATCCGAGTACTCTGCAACTACGGCAAGTTGATTGTGCCCCCGATCAAGGGAATGAACATTCTCCCACGTCACCACGGCGCGGGAGGCGGAAGAAGTAGAACCAGATGCCATGTTAGCTGCAAAGAAACGCATCAAACAATAAACAAAGTTAGAAAATAGTTGATCAAGACAAATTTCTGACAAAATTTCGGCAGAGTCTCCCCAGCACGGGATATTACCAAAGAGAAGCGGGAACATGTCCACTAAGGGAACGGCCCCTAAAAGCAACCATCAACATTACACCAAGGCAAAAAGGGACACTCGGGGAAATAGCTCCGAGGGCAAGCCCTACTAGAAGCCTCCCGGGGCCCAAAGAATGGGTTTAAAACCCAAATGAACAACACTCCACTCAACCCTGAGAAACTAGCCCACGCCCTTAGCTCACTCGGCACCGCAGGAAGAGAACAAAGGGAGGAGAGAGAAAGAAATCTTGCAAATGAACAGTGGTGAAGGAAGACTGAGGGGCGAAAGCCTTATATAGGGGGGGGGGGTTTGGATGTTAATCCGGCGCGCTATTTAGCGTGCCGAATTAATGCTTCCTCAAACCAAAAGGCGCGCCGATTTAAGGCGCGCCGGAATAACCTCCTCCAAGCATCAGGCCGTGCCGAATTAGCGTCTAAAAGCCCAAGGGCACGCCGAAATAACCCCGCACCATATTAATATTCAAACGGCATCGGATTGGCATCCACACCGGATTAAGGGCCATTCCGAGCCTCCGTCAATTGAAGAGGAGATCATTCAAGGTGAAGCTCATCCGTTGGCCTTGCTACACTCGTGCCTTGCGTGCAACACCCACGGCTGAGGGGCATTTGTTGGCACTCAAAATATCACTCGCGGCAATCAAGCTGCAAAGACGAATGATACGGCCCGCTGAAGCACAAAAGCTGATAAAGATCAACTTACTGAAGACTTCTCAAGTTGCCAGAGCCCCGAGTCACCTGGGACGAACATCGGGGACTTCGCCTCAGGAAAAGTCAAGATGAATCCACAACCAACCGACAGTGCGACCAAGCCTGCCTAATGATCCAGAATCGACTCCGTCGTGCCGCTACCCTTCACCCGTCGCCGATCAAGGACGATAGTCTACCCAGTGGCTCGCCACCTGAATGAAGACTCTCCTGAGATGAAAAACTCCCTTGGCTCTTCAGAACAGAAGACCGGGGGCTCTGTCGGGGGAAGATCCCGGCTACCCAGCACGAGTACGGCTTCTCGCCAAGTTGGGTCCATTAGTGGCCCAATGATCGCCCGGCCTGGGCAGAACTATCCCGGGTGTCACCCCGCCCTCCAAGAAGTGTTGAGTACAAGCCGGACCGAGCCAGCAACACGGGTCGTAGCGCGGAAAGCCGTGTCAGCGAAAGACCCGCGTGCTCAAACAAAAGGCACTCAAGGTTCTAAGAAGCGCCATACATCGTCCTGAAAGCTTCGATGAGACTTCTTGTCAAAGGGTTCGAGGAACGGCGGCAAGATGAATGTTCATGGCGACTTTTGGAACCATCTCCAGACTCACCGGTTGACCCGCAACGTGCGGAGGATGTTAATACGGCGCGCCCTTATTCGGCGCGCCCCCTTAAACCGGCACCCCTTTATCCCAGCACGCTGAAGATTGTGAAGCCTTTTCTCGGCGTGCCATTTCTCACGCCGGATCAAGTTTCGAGCCCGCTCCTATATATGGGGTTGCTCGACCAGAAAAGAAAAAGGGAGAGAGGCGAAGAGGTTTTCGAAAGAAGAAAATCGAGAGATAAGAGAAAAGGGTCTGAGAACCAATCGCCGGTGAGAGAGAGGTGGTTTCTTGCGAGCGAAGCAGGGTTTCTCTGAGCACCCTTCGCCGCTGTCTTCCATCCTCAGCCTGAAGCCCTCCGGAGCTGGAGAAGAAGAAGGTGTCCCGATACTCTGTTCTCGGAATAGGTGGGCGTCTGCGTTTCTTATTTCTTCTCCTCCTTGTTTTCTCTCCGTCGAATGTAAGCGAGAGGGGTGAGGGATGGCGATGATATGAGCCAACCCCTCCCCCCTTCTTCGCCATCTTTTCTCTTTGTTGCTCTCCTGTGAGCTTCCCTGTAAGTGAAACGATGGCCGTGCCGCGATGCCGACGCCGAACTTGTAACATATGTGCAGTTTCCTCGATGGGGTGATTACATGCGTATATGAATATATTGGTGGATTGAATGCTCAACGCCTTGTTCTCTTCTTCCACCGCTGCTTCATTCGGAGGATATATATTAGCGTCTTCCCGTGCATAGTTTTACGATTCCGGTCTTCTTCGATTTCGCATACGCCCTGGGATGCCATGGGCTACAGAGATGACCCCTCCCCGGGTCCTTCACGTCTGTGCCGGTGCATACGCTTCTCCCCATTTTGATACGAGATCCAACCTTGGCCTTCCTCCCTTTTTGCATTTCTATGTTGCTCAGAGGAGGCAGGTGCTACTTCTGGGATAGTGGAGTCCGCCTCGTGACTACTGTGTTCCAGCCATTCGTGTATATGCGTGTGTAGGCAAATCGTCCTAGCTGCATATCGACTGCCTTTCTCCGTGACTGCTGTTTGCATTCTCTTCTATGGATGGCAACCCTGTCTTGCGAGCATCAACACCTTAGCCCTGTGAGTGGTGATCTATCAATGCCGAATGTCTTCATTCCTCTCATCTGTGGTTTGCAGCCACTGAACCATTCGAGTTCCGTTGTTTTGATCTTAGCCACCGGGGGAGGGGGATATTCCCCACCGTTTCACAGAACTGCCAATCGGCCAAGGGAACTCCACTTTTGAGTGATGGATGTTTCTCATGAGTCACAGAGCTAACAATAACTGGGGCCCCAACCCAACAATTCCAAACCCACAGTCCTTTGGGACCCTGTGGTGACTAAGGGACAAATGCTCCTAGTAGGCTAGTCCTCGGAGCCTCTCTCCCTAATGGTCTCTCTCTAGCGGATGCAGTGCATGCTGTAGGTCGCCCACCCCTTGTAGGCCAGTCCTCAAGGTGTTGCTTCCGTCACTAGCTGCCTCGTTCCTCTGTTTCCACCCACGGAGCTATGGTGCCCCTCGCAGGCTTGTCCTCAAGGTATCCTGTCCGATTGGGGTTTTGCTGGTAACCACCATGCAGACCGACTGTTTAGGGGCTTACTCCATGAGTGAGTATGACCCCGTTTCTCCCCTGCAGTCCTTCAGGGACGGGGGAGATGCTGCCCAATTTTTGGTAGAACTCTTTTAGCTGATAAGAGCACTTGTGTGAATGGCTCCAATAAAACACTTGTTCTGAGATAAAGGACCCTAGTGCTCGAGTATGGACCTCGCACTAGCTCATCACTTCATTCTGGAAGGGCTCTGAACTTCAATTAAACAAGCAATCGGCCCAATTAACTTCAAAACCCTTAACAGAATCCCAGTAAACTTAGATAGTTTCAAAATTCATAAAAAATCAGCTAAAGCGGTGCGGTCCTAATCCGGTGCACCTTAATACAGCGCGGTACCCCCCAGCGCCGGAATAACCTTACACTCATAAAAATTTGTTTTCAAGTGGCTAGTTCCCGACGCGCCCTAAACCGGCGCGCCCCAAGCCCACCACGCCGTTTTAACGTTTGTTAAGGCCACGCCGGATTAAGACCATTTACCTACGTTTGGCCACGCCGGGAAAACCTATCCCTACGCGTGGCCGCGCCGGTTTTGAACCATTATGCTGTTTTAATCACTCCCCCGCCCTCGGAGCGATCCTCGTCTCCCGTGGTCGAGATCAATGACCCTAACTAAGAATAAATTGAATAAGAAAGGGGCTATGCAAGCCCGAGCCATCTTGCTTTTATTACCATGTTTGTTAGCATTTTACTTTCGTCATCATGCTTACGTTGCCACTTTCGTCCCCTTAGCGGAGTCTATTAAACTTGATTGATCATTGTTCATCTTTGCAACTCTGCGACTATGCTTAACGTTGTCATGAGCATCATGCATGCATGCCTGCATGGATTCTCTCCGGTATATTAAATGGCATTGACGAAGGTCTGGGTCACTCCCGATTGGAAGTCTTTGCCATGCGCGATGGTGGTCTTTGGACCTATGGCCTACGCCACGTATCGAGGGTACCCAACTTAATGAACCATGCCTCTTTCGCATGACATATAGAAGCACCTCACGTGACCTGGTCACGTTTATACCTTTGCATCTTTATTCCGGCCTCGACAGCCCACCATCTTGGCAACTAATCAAAGGTTTTCCCTCCATGTGGGGGATGTAATTAACGCCATAGCCTTTATGGTATGGCGGACTACTGGTCCCAACTGAACCTCTCTCTCGCCCGACACGGGTCAGAACGAGCGCATAATAAACTTGTCACGTACGTGACTGGCACGCCTGCGTAGTCAACTAGCCAGTTAGCTACTAGTTCGTTAATTGGTTAATCGACACGTGAAATAAACAAAATAAACACAAATGAAACAATAAAATAAAATAAAATTAAAACAAAAATCCCATCACAAACAGTCGCCCCACACCTGAACTGCTTCAGGGGTGTCATCGGCTTGCCTAGACCAGCCGAAGTCATCATCTGGCGGGGCTTCAGGGACCTTGTCTCCTTTGTAGAAGACAATGGGTTTGTCCCTGTTAGCCTTCTTCTTGTTCCGGCATTGTCGCTTAAAGGTGACAATGAAGGTCATTAGCGACTCGACATTGTGCTCCTCGGATGCACATGGGAGCTGGAAGTAGTCTGGTGGCAAGCATATACTCTTGCCGATAGGTCGGCTAATGAGATTAGCCTCGAAGTCAATCTGGCACCTTTCAGGGTGATCTGAGGTTGACTTGGAGTCGAGGCGCAGCAGGTGAAGCTTGGCCTTTTCCTCATCAACAGAGAAGAGATCATCATCATCTTCCTCTAAGAGCCAACCGTTGCTTTTACTCTTGATCACGGGGTATGGACTAATCCGCTTGAAGTAGAGCGCAGCGTCGGCTAGGTTGCATTCCGCCGGTGTGAACGGCAACAGGTCTGCAAAGACCTTGTGATGCTCCCCGTCCCTGGCATTCTTGATGCATTGGTGGAGAGTCGACGGGACGACCCAGTTTTCATGTAGCCAGGGTCTACCCAGTAGCATCTTATAAGACGTGTTGGAGTCGATGATGTAGAAAGTCACCTTAGAGGTGAAATCATCGAGTACCAGATCGACGTCCACCCGACCGAGGATGTCCTCGGTGTTCTGGTTAAAGCTGGATATCTTCACCGCTTGAACCTTTTGGAGGTATGGGGTCAGATATAGAGACTTGAAGGTCTTGAGTGGCATGATGTTGACTGCGGCACCAGCGTCTACCAGGATCCGGTTCACATCATGCCCGTTGATCTTCCCCTTCATGTAAAGAGGACGATTGTGGCACGGAGGGGAAAGCAGCATGTCTTTTTCCGTGAAGGTGATGGTGGCTGCGAAGGCTCCATAGGCAGCCGCCTTCATTTCCGCGGCATGCGCTTCATAGACCTTCGGCTCTTGCAGTATTTTGATAAAGGTTTCCCTTAGATCCTTACTCTAAGCGATGGCTTCCCAAATTGAAATGCTGGCAGGGAAGCGCTTCATCTGGTGGAGGACCTTCCGGTCAGCTCGGGCTCGAGCATCCTCCAGAGAGGGTAGTATGTTAGGCTGGGCCTTCTGCGAGCTACCGTGCTGTTCCCCGTTGGGAAGTTGCACTGCCTTGCCCTTACCACCGAGATCAGACTGACTTTGATCGCCAGTGAATCCTAGAACAGGGATGCCAATGATGGCTCTTCTGGGGGTGATTGGCGGGCTGGCTAGTCCTTGCCAGACAGTCCCGCTTGCTCTGCTGCAGAAGCTTGTACTGGTGTAGAGGCTGGGAGGCTGGCAGTAGCCTCTTCAATGCCGAAAGGATTGAAGATACCGGGTTCGCCCCAAATCTCTACTTCCGGAATGGGAGTCAGTTCCTCTCCTCGAAAGAGGATGGTCCGCTCCGGGTCGAAAGTGGATGGGGAGAGGGGTAACTCGGGGATTCTCCCACGGCCTCTACCGCGACCCCGACCATGACCTCGGCCACTGCTGGTGTGTTCTGGAGCTGGCTGTAGCCCAAGAGGGGCAGTAGTTCTTTGTCTTATCCGGGAGGCTACTGGCTCGCCTCGCTGAGAAGCGTTGATATTGTCAAGAGGTGGAATGACCACCATGTTGCAGGTGCAGCGCCGGAGCATTTCTTCCAGATGCTCTGTGGTGATCTCCTTGTCTTTATAGCATAGGGAGAGCCCGTCCGGGATCACGAGTTTCTCGCCGTTCTTGAGCTTTTGGATCATCTCTTGGACCCAATTCTGAGGCGGGCTCATTTCTGCATTTCTTCTCACTGGATGTAGCTATTGAGTGGGAGAGCCCCGGTAGGACGAGGAGGAACGTATTCCTCTAGGTCATCAATAATCCACTGGAGCCTTTGAAGAGGCATTGGCTCGGACGGGGATTGCAGGGTGGCGGCTTGTTCAGCCTGTTCCTTGAGCAGCCTTCTGAGGTTCTTCCTCTTATTTTTCTCTTGTCTCTTGGAGATAGCCGTCTCCAAGGGAGTAGGAGGGAGAGGTGCTGGAGCCAGAGTTGACAACATCTGATGAGGATATCTCCGAGCTAACGCCCTTGTAGGGTGAGGTCGATGACTCTTCCTCGCCCAGATTTTGATCCAGGCGCCTTTCGCTTGTTGTATCTGGAAGGTGGCGTTGATTGCCTGCTTGATCACCTTGAGCGGCAATTCCTGGTATGCAGGAATGCGGGGACTGGCGTCCAAAGACGTGTTCGCGGCTTGGTGCCTTACCCGCGGTGGCGACGGGAGCCTACGAGGAGTCGGTAGGCTGGTGCTGGCGTCCTAAGACGTGTGTGCGGTTTGACGTCTTAACCGCGGTGGCGATAAAGATGTCTTCTGCTGAGCCGGCACATTGGAACCGGTGTTGGGGGACATATGCGCGGTTTGATGCCTTACCCGCGGTGGCGGTGGCTTCTGTTAAGAAGCGGACAGAGAGGGGCACTGGTCGTCCCGCTCCTTAGCCTTGCCTTTGTAACCATGCTGAGAGCTAGGCCTAGCAACGATTGACAGCGTTGTAAGACGTTGATGTTGTCATTCTACACAGTTATCCCGACTCTGTGGAATGAAGGAGCCTTGTGGTGGTGGGCCCGCCACTTGAAGCGAAGCCGCTGAAGGCTCCGAAGATGTCTTCTTTGTACTCCGAATTGTGTCAACAGGTAGGCGGGTTAGACCTGACGGCCCCTCCGCTGAAGAGGTACACCGAGGCTGAGGCGAGGACTCACCCTATTTTTGATTTCCTTCCTATCTGCGGCTATCGGTGACAAAGATAGGGCGGGAGGAGGACGAGAAAGAGCCGAAGAGCTTGTCGTCATCTCGCCCACCAGAACGTCCTCTCGGCCGAGAAGGACCCGGAGGAGCCTGGCAGTGTCTTCTTCAGGGAAAGGGAGAGACTTAAGCTCCCGCCAGGACCGCCACTGCATGGCCGAAGTGGCCGAGATTGGCTGGCTAGGTGCTGATGTCTGGGAGCCCTCAAGGGCCGGAGGAGCAGGAGAATGGATGACGTTGACCAAAAAGTTAGTCGGCTCCGCCTCTTGACTGGCATCCTGCTCCCTATGCCTTCGTAGTCGCTCGAGCGCCTCTTGATTGTCCGTCCCGAACTCGAGCCATTCTGGAGGATGCTGGTAAGGAAGCCCGTGCCCATTTTCTTGAAGAGAGTCTGGCCACTCTGGCGCACCCCTGGCGATGTGCATGGTCTCTTCGACAGCTTGACGAAGCCTGACGAGCGACATGGAGTTTCCTTCCGCATCGATCTGCTCCCATCGGATCTGTTCCTAGATGAGGTGTTGAACTTCCTTACAGGACTCGATCGGGTGGCAGATTCTAGCGTAGAAGGGGCAGTATTGGGGGTGACTACGATCCCAATGGGTGTAGTTAGTAGGCGAGTCGCGGGGCATGATTTGCCCCCTCTCGATGAGGGTATCGAAGAGATGCCGGGTTCTCTCCCTGGGGAAGGAGAGAGGTCTCCGATCATGCCATGGCCGGCCTCCACCCTGGGTACCAGATCGAATGTTCCCTTTGATTAGCCCCGGGCTCCTCTGACTCGTCATCAGAGAGAGAGAATGCGGCCATCATGTGGATGACATTGGCTGATGGGTGAGCCATGCGTACGGCCTTAGCCGGCCTGGCCTACGTATGTGGTTGCGGAGGATCGACGAGACCGCTCTTCATCTTGACGAGGCCATCTCGGATCAGCTTTTGCACCTGAGTCTTGAAGACGTAGCAATCTTCAATTGAGTGACCCAGCATGCGATGGTACAGGCAGTAACTGAGATCGTCGATCTTCAGGGCCTCGTCCGGCTTGAGGATTTCTAGCAGTTCGACGATCTTCTGGGCCATGCAGCGGTCGAAGAGCATCTTCGTGTGTTCCTTCTTGAAGGAGAAGGGTGTCTTCATACGCTCTGAGAAGGAAGGAGCAGCCAGTGTATCTGCTGGATTTTTGTCAGAGCCACTAAACTCGGCCCCTTTCCTGGCTTTGGCGGCAGGGGTGAACTCTATAATGTTCACCTCCTTGCCGGGCTGGCGTTCTCACGCTTGCTTACCCTTTGCTACAGTATAGCTCAGGTTATCGGCGAAGAACATCTCTATTTCGGCGATTGTCGAATTGAGTTGATCGAAGCCTTTGATGTTGGTGCCGAGAAGCATTTCACTGACTTCGGCCGCCGGACCTTGACGGCATATGGTGATGTCGTCCTCTTGAACGGGTGGATTGACACACTTCATGCTGAGGTCTCGCCACTTTTTGATGAAGTCGAGGGTGCCCTCGCCCTTTTTCTGCCGAAGGGAGCAGAGTTCGGCTAGGGAGACCTTTCACTCGGCCGTCTGAAATCGGTCAAGGAATTTCTTCTGGAGGTCAGCCCAATCGACGACTGAGCCGGGCTTCAGGCGGGAGTACCATTGGAAGGTCGTTCCCGTAAGCGAAGTAGCGGAGGAGATATGATTCGTCCAACGCCAACTCACCCATGGCCGTGACATAGTAGGCCAAGTGTTCATGTGGCGACCCTTGCCCATCGATCTTTTGTAGCTTTGGGGGCTTGGAGTACTCTGGGGGAAGCTTTTTCAACTGGTGGTGAAGCGGGTAGGGTACACTGTAGAGATCCACCGTGACCATCCGTTCACCGTACTGGGCGAGCTTTGTCTCGACAATACGCTCGATCATCTGACGTTGTGCCAAGAGATCCTCCGGCACTGGCGTGTTGGAGGCTCGTGGTTGAGTATCAACCGGAGGTGTGCCAAACCCAGTTGCCAACGGAGTTCGGGCAATCACCGCTGAGGTGTTGGCAGCATCACAGGCTGTCGGAGGTGCCGGTGCCTCGGCCTGAGGCCTGTCAGGTTGCTGCGGATGAAGGTCTCGCTCCTGGAGGAGGTCCTGCAGGAGGGCCTTCAGGTGCTGGTTCTCCTTCATGAGAGTGTCGAGGGTCACTTCTTGAACCTCGTTCGCATGGGGGTCATTGTTGACCGGCTCTACGTTGATAGGAGGGTCACAGCCTTCCACCGGGACCTCTTCCGCGTATTTCGATGCCTGCGGTCCGGCAGAAGTGCCAATATGACCTGCTGAGGGAGGCGGCGGTGTCTGGTGGTGGGGTCTCCTGAATGGGGACAGAGGCTGGTTCAAGTCGCCAGACTGGGTGTCTGGCTGGTGTCCGGTGGCGTAGCACGTGAACACTCGCACTGCATCATTGATAAATCGGGCCGTCCTCTTCCTTCACGGGTGTCGCTCGGGGCAGACAGGCGTCCCTAGTCTGTCAAAGGCCGAGATGTGTTGCGGAGGGGGCTCGCTCCCGGTGTCAGCCGGAGGAGAACCCTGGCCAGGTTGCTGGAGGGCTCGGGGACGGGCTCGCCTTTGCCTCCTCTCGATTGTGCGGGGGACATTGGACGACTGGGCATTGTCAGATTGTGCTACTATAAGGCCAGCCGCATTCTGTCTGATGCCGCGTCTGAGTGCTCGCAGGGGGTTGGTGATCTGCGCCCTTCGAACAGCTTAAGCTTCTTCTGGGGTGACCCAGATTCTTCTCAGGTCAGGTTGCTGATCTCCCTTGTCACCGGTTTTCCGACGAGCTATCTTGGGAGGCTGTGTGCCTGGCTGCGGTGGGTGCCCCCGGACTGCCGCCGAGGAACCCGCTCCTTTGAGCTTCGCCCCGTCCTCTCGTGTTTGACGCAATAGGTCAAAATGATTGGAAGTGGGGATGCTGGGAACGGTCCGTTCCTGGGGTATGATTGGTTCACCCCCGTCGAGACGGATCCGCAAATCACCGACAAGGACCGTCTTGCCGGAGTTGCTAGTCACGGCAGCGAGGCGCCTGCCTTTGCGGCCATGGCGACACTTCTTCTGAGGAGTTGAGGAAGACTCCGCCCCAAGATGGTAGACTGAGAAGACATGACCTGGGGCGGCCGGCAACACGAAGCCGTCAGCCCGTAGTGCCGGGATCGGTCCCCGGGGTAAGTAACCCACGCCAGGAGTGCATGGTTGGGCGACTCGGGTGTAAGCCTTCACCCGCATCGATAGGAGTGTCGCCGATGCTCGAGATGACGTTCTTGCACCGGGAGGCGACGCCGTCGGAAGCACTGGGGTGCCAACGCCCCTAGGTCGAAGACCTGTGGTAGGCACCGGCATAGTTTGGGCTCAGGTCGGGGGACCCGAGGGAGGTGCTGAGGAGCGCTGCCCCCTGGGTGGAAGACCCATGGGGAGAGCCGGTTCAACTGGAGCTCGGGACCGGGGCCCTGAGTGTGACGCTGGCGAGCCGCGAACTCAGGGCTGTGAGCCAGTGTCGAGTGTCGGCCTTGCCGGGATTCAGGGTCGGAAACCCGATGCGGATGCTGAGAAGCCGTAGACCCGGGGCTGAAGGCCCATGCCGGGTGCCGGCCCAGGCTCGCGGAGAATTACGGAGGCCTTGAAACAAGATTTCCTAGTCCATTGGAAGGAATATCCAATAGAGAGGTCCTCATGTTCAAAATACTGTTCCTATAGTGCAAAGTGTGAACTAATGGCCATATACCAGAATATATGCCATGTACTTAAAGAAAATGACTCTATAGATAGAAAAGACTGTGAAACGATGTGAAACCATGATAAAACTCCGTCAATACATCATTTGAAATCATAAATTAAATATAAACTATAAAGTTTAGCCAATGAAATTAACATAACTCAAAATAACTTAAAAATGCTTGTAATCATGCAACTTCTATCATAAATCAATAAATAACTCAAAGTCATGATATCTAGTCAAAACTTAAATAACTAGGCTTATTTATAAGTAGACTTGACTAATTTCCATTCCGTCTCGAGTTGACAGAAAATAGTGTTCTAACGGTCTAGCATAGGCGCATTACAGTCCGTGTGACGGTTTGTCGAGGGTCCGTTACAGTATTGTAACGCTCCTGCTATGGTGCGTCAGAGACAACAGATCAAATTAAATACAACAGAGAGTGTGATGGCTTATCGTAAGGCCATTACAATCATGTGACGGCCCTACCCTCATCCGTCAGAGCTTCTGCTGTAGTAAAGATAAGGAACTATGTCCATGCAAGAAGAATCATAATCACTAACTAGTCTAGCTATGATAAACGAAGTAAAGGCCAGGTATATACATAGGTCGCAGTGAATGAACAAGATGATATCTTTTATATTTGGTTAGGCTAAAGGTATGCATGTATGCATGAACTTACTAAAACATGAAATTCACAATCTATAATGCATGAAATCAAGTCAAATCAGAGGACTTTTATCCATAACGAGATCTTTTTGCTGTTCATGAGATGACCTACCTTTTCCCTGGGCTTTATACTTCCAATTTTGGTCTTCAAGACATGCCCTAGTTCTCTTCTTCCTATAGTTTTTCAGCAACTTTACGTTGCCCTAACTCTCCAATCCCTTGATCTAAAGACGTGAAATTTTTAGGGTAAGAAGATGATACTAAGAGGAACAAAAAGTTCTAAATCATCTAACTCTAATTACCTCATTTAGGCATCCTAATTCCTTGATCTTCAGCACCCTGTTGCACAGTTTCCTGGGTGGGCGTGATGAAACCAGTAACTTTGGAAGATCCTAACTCCTTGGATACTCAACCTCCTATCATGAAATTTTGAGAGTTGTTAGACCTTAGTATTATAAATAAAAAGTTCCAAAGAACTTATATGAAATTCTACCTCCTTACCTTGATTCTTCACGAGTCAAAAGTAAGGGTCGCTCAGTTCAGAACTGGGTCCTATTTATAGGGATTTGGCTAGGGTTCAAGGATTAGATCGATATTAGAGTCTTTAGTTGGCCAAAATCTGATCCCTAAGAGTCCCTAGTAACCTTACATGTTCTCCTAATTAGGTCTCTTACAGATAGGATCCCAAAGATCCAATCTTTTTGCAAGTTCTTCAACTTACGGAATCAGCAGGGTGTAGCGGTCGTGTCTAGGTGCATTACACCACTGTAGCGGTCTCCCGATAGACCGTTACATTCAACATGTGCAGAGTTTCAATTTAATAAAACTCTTTTATTTTTTTTATCTATATAATTATCTAATTAAGGGATATTTATCCTTTAAAATCCGTGAATAAGCTAAATAACCTTATAGAATATAGGCCAAACTTAATGGGCTTGATCCTTAAACCTTTTGAGTCTTAATTGAGTAGCCTAGGCTAATTATTTAACATCATTGGGCCTTATAACCCATTTATTAGTTCAATAATCCATTTATTAATCTATTTAGCCCTTATAAATTCCTAATAAATTCCAGAAAATTCCAAAAAAATTGATATAAATTCTGGGGCACTACACCCTCCCCCACTTAAAAGAATTTGGTACCCAAATTCAATACATAGATTGTGGAGAGTGTACTTACAGTTGAATAATTCTGGGAATCTTTTCCGCATAGCTTCTTCGGTTTCCCATGTTGGTTCATATGGCCATATTTTCTTCCATTGTATCTTGACCATAGAAATAACTTTATTCCTTAGTTGACGTATTTCTCGTTCCAAAATCTTTATTGGTGTTTGCTCATACGTCATGTCCTTCTGAATCTCCAAATTATCATAAGTGATAACATGGTCAGGATCATGTACATACTTTTTCAGCATAGAGACGTGAAATACATCATGAACTCCTGCTAATTGTGGCGGTAAAGCTAGTCTATAAGCCACTTCACCGACCCTTTCGAGAATTTCAAATGGGCCAATGAACCTGGGAGTTAGCTTACCTTTGATGCCAAATGTTCGAATACCACAACCCAGAGAAACCTTTAGATACACATGATCTCCATCCTGAAACTCCAAGTCGCGCCTTCGATTATTAGCATAAGACTTTTGCCTATCTTGTGACATCTGCAGTCTTTCTCTTATGAGCTTAATTTTTTCTGTAGAATCTCTAATAAGGTCGGGGCCTAGAAATTACTTTTCCCCTCTTTCATTCCAACATATTGGCGATCTACAACTTTTTCCATATAAAGCTTTAAAGGGTGCCATCTGTATGCTGGCCTGATAACTATTATTGTATGTAAATTCTACTAGAGGCAAGTGATCATGCCAACTTCCTCCGAAATCAATAGCACAGGCCCTGAGCATATCTTCTACTACCTGATTTGTTATTTCAGTCTGACCATCAGTTTGTGGGTGAAATGCTGTGCCAAAATTTAACCTAGTCCCTAATGAATGTTGTAGGCCCTTCCAGAATTCTGATGTGAATCGAGGATCTCTATCAGATACAATAGTGACAGGGATACCATGTAATTTAAAATTTTCCCTTATGTATAATGCTGCTAGAATATCCATAGACCATCGACTTTTTATTGGTATAAAATGTGTAGACTTTGTCAATCGGTCTATGATTACCCATACACCATCGTGTCCTCCTCTGGTCTTAGGTAAACCCATGATGAAATCTATTCCTATACTCTCCCATTTCCACTCGGGAATATTCAAGGGATGTAATTTACCTGCGGGTCTAAAATGCTCTGCCTTAACTTGTTGGCAAGTGAGACAGCGGGACACGAAATTAGCTATTTCTCTCTTCATATTGGGCCACCAGAAGTTTCTTTTGAGATCTTGATACATCTTTGTACCTCCTGGATGAATGGTGTACTTAGAATTATGTGCGTCTTCTAGGATCAGTTTCTTTGTATCCTCATGATCTGGTACACACACTCGATCCTTAAATAACAATCTTCCGTCATTGGAAACAGCCGGCCTTTGTTCTATGTTGGCTTTAATCTCCAGTAATACGGGATCATCATTTTGCAGCTTGACCAGATCCTCTATCAATGTAGGTTGGGCTCAGATATTAGCTATGAAGCAATCCTCTTCCTTTGTGTCAATATATAAATTTAACTGAGCAAAATGAGGAATAAGATTACTCATACTAATCATAAGACTTGATAGCATACCCATTGGTTTTCTGCTGAGTGCATCTGCTACAGCATTAGCCTTGCCAGGATGATATTGAATAGTAAAATCAAAGTCCTTGAGATATTCTAACCATCTCCTCTGCCTCATATTTAACTCCTTTTGAGAGAATAAGTATTTCAAGCTTTTGTGGTCAGAATAGACTATGAACTTCTCTCCATAGAGATAATGACGCCAAATTTTCAAGGTGAAGATAACAGCTGCTAGTTCTAAATCATGCACGGGATAATTTTCCTCGTGACGTTTCAATTATCTTGAAGAATAACATATTACATTTCCATTCTGCATGAGGACACACCCCAAGCCAATTCCAGATGCATCCGTATATACTTCGAATCGACCACCTTCAATAGGTAGTGATAGAATAAGAGCTGTAGTAAGATGATTCTTAAGAGTTTGAAAACTCTTTTCACATTCCTTGGACCAAACAAAATGATTTTCTTTTCTTGTGAGTCTAGTTAAAGGAACTGCAATCTTTGAGAAGTCCTTAATGAACCTCCTATAATAACCAGCTAGACCCAGAAAACTCCTTACTTCTGATATAGTCGTTGGGTGGCTCCAATTTCTGACAGCTTCTACCTTCGAAGGATCTACAGGGATACCTTCTTTTGAAATAATATGGCCTAGGAATGAAACTTCCTTGAGCCAGAACTTACACTTGTTAAACTTGGCATAAAGTTTATGTTCTCTAAGTAATTGTAAAGCTATCCTCAGATGTTCTTCATGTTCTTCCTTTGTCTTGGAGTATATCAAGATGTCATCAATGAAGATAACGATGAACTGGTCCATATATGGTTGAAAAACATTCTTCATAAGTTGCATAAATGCTGCTGGGGCATTTGTTAACTCGAATGGCATTACCACGAATTCATAGTTGACATAACGACTTTGAAAAGCTGATTTATAAATGTCTTCTTCTTTAATTCTAAGTTGATGATATCCTGATCTGAGGTCAATTTTTGAGAAATACTCTGCTCCCGAAAGTTGATCGAAGAGCTCATCGATACGTGGCAACAGATACTTATTTTTGATTGTGAGTTGATTCAGTCGTCGGTAGTTGATGCATAGCCTAAGAGAGTCATCCTTCTTCTTGACAAAAAGAACTGGTGCACCCCAAGGGGATGTGCTAGGTCTAATAAAACCCTTGTCTAGTAATTCCTGCAACTACCTCTTTAGTTCCTTGAGTTCTGTGGGGGACATCCTATAAGGGGCTATAGAAACAGGTGCTGCTCCTGGAATGAGTTCAATAGTGAAGTTCACTTCCCTTTCGGGCTGTAAACTGGGTAATTCGGATGGAAACACGTCTGGGAACTCATTTACAATGGGAATGTCCGCTAGGATAACCTCCTTGGATTTGGGAACAATGACAGAAGTAAGAAAAGCTTCACATCCTTGTGAGATAAGTTTGTAAGCGTGAAGAGAAGATATGATAGTTGGATGTTTCTTGTATTTGATGCCAAGGAAAGAAAATCTTGGAAGATCGGGTTTTCGAAAGGATATAATCCTATTTCGGCAATTGATATAAGCATCATGATCTGCAAGCCAATCTACCCCTAAAATGGCATCATAACCTTTCATGTCAAGGCATACTAAATTTGCGGGGAGATTATGGCCTTCTATTATCACTTCGCTATTAGGATAATATTCGGTAAGCTTAGTTCCAGATCCTAAGGGTGTGGTAATAGCAAGATCTGAAGGTAGAGGAACTGATGCAATTGGTAATATTTTTACAAAAGTAGTGGAGATAAAAGAATGAGAAGCACCAGTATCAAATAACACAAATGCAGGACGCGAATAAATTTGAAGAGTACCTTCCATAAGCCCACCATCCCTAGGCACTTCTTCTTCCTCTAGAACGGCATTGAGGCGAGCCTGCCTCCTGCGTCCACCACCAGATGACTGGTCCTTCATAAGAGGGCAATCTGGCATGCGATGCTCCCTGCTTTCACAGCGTAAACAAGCACCAAGGCGCTTCCAACACTCTTCAGTCGAATGACTGAACTTTTCGCAAAAAGTGCAAGCTGTGGCGACTTGCTCCTCCTCCTTAATCTTCTTGTTCTTCTGGGAACTTCCACCGTTCCCACTCCTGGATATTTTCTTACTATCATGGCTTTTGTAAGGTTCCGTGATGCTGAACTTTTCCTTCTTATAGCGCCGATCAGGTCGTCAACTGGACTCTTCTCCTTTTCCTTTCAATTTCTCGACCTTTTCCAAGGTCCTTTCATGTAAATATGCCCGCTGAACCATCTTCGCATAGGTACGGATGTTTTGGGTCCCGAGCTGCTGAATAAAGCCAGGTCGTAACCCGTCCATAACCTGATTTACCTTCAATAGATCGGTACTGATTAGATACGGTGCATAAGGTGCTAGCCTTGAGAATTGCAGTTCATATTCTGCCACTGTCATCATTCCTTATCGAAGAGAGGCGAACTCCATAGCCTTTCGTTCTTTCACATGCTCAGAAAAGTACTCAGTACGGAACAAGGTGAGAAAACCATCCCATGTATGAGGTGCATCGGCCGGAGGTGCCGGAACCGACTTCCCCCACGTACGGGCATCCTTGTTGAGTTGGAAAGTTGTAAGACGCACCTTCTCTTGATCGGTGCATTGGATGACGTCAAATATACGGTTCATCTTGTCAATCCAGTTCTCTGCTTCGTCCGGATTAGAAGAACCATAGAAACGCGGAGGGTTTAAACTCCAAAAATTGTGATGTAAATCACCAGCTCTTGCCCCTGCGCCAGCTTGCGCCATGGTTTGTAATGCTTGAGTAAGGCCGGCAACCGTTTGTTGCATGCCATTCCAATCTACGCGATGAGCCATGGTAATAATAAGGTACCTGAGAGAAATATAACAACTTGTTATTTCTCATGAAATTGGAAGAAAATTAATCTTAAAGTTAATTAACTATCTTATCCCGGGCTCTACCCAATTCTCACATGGGTATGGAATATTTCTTCCTTAGTTCATAGGTATGGGTCCTTAACCTTGGACTTATCCTATGACATGCTTCTTCTTCCTAAGTCCTGAGACTTAAGCTCTGATACCAACTTAATTGTCACGCCCCGAGCCTTTATTACAGCGGAAGACTCGCTCGAGGAACGCGAACAGCCGGCATGGTAAGCCTCTTACGAGCACGAAAGATCATAGTGCAAGGCAATCACGCATAAGAATGCAATCGCACAATAATTACTCAAACTCCAACTTTATTTCATTAATAATCAAGTATTCAAGTATAATAACATTTTCATCCTTCTTCCATTCCACTAGACTCAAGAAATAAGAAATTACATAAACTCAATCTGAACATTGTAGACTTCCTAAGTCTTCACTCTCAATTTGATATGACTCTCATTCGCTCTCAGACCCGCTACTTGTATGACTCGAATCCGAATTCGTATCACTTCCATCTCCTGAAAAAGATTGGAAATAGGTAATGAGCACACTTGCCCAGTAGGTATCTTCGCATCAACATGATTGGCAATATTTAAGTAATTCGCATTTTAGCTCTAAAGAATTTAGGTACAATCATGTGAATGCGATCAATCATGCGAATAACCAAAGCAACAAAGATGATCGTTTAAGATACAATGAGAGCAAGTATGAACAAGAATGTAGCATGGCCTTTCATGAATAAGAACGTCTCGAGAATGTACTAGCAAGCCACATAATCATCACTTCAGCATCTTTTGCTTCGTGAATTTCTGTGGAATATCATGTAACAAGCAAGAAAGTCATGTACAAGTAATTTCATGATGCCGTGGATTTTCACTTATTTATAAAGAAAGTACTCCCAGCGTAATGCGATGCTAGTAGCATCATATCCCATGGTTTATAATAGTATGTTTCCGACAATCAGTCGAGGGGACTAGCATAGAGCCCTTGAATACAATCAGTGCTCGATCGCATCTTCAAGTATAAATCAAGCTATTTCCACGCATATAATAATAAAGTATGGCCAAGAATGTAATAAGTTCAATAAGCTCATGATACTAATAATTCAATTGAATGAATGCTTCAATGAAGAAATGCAAGAGATCAAGAATGACTTGTACTATGTTATGCTCATGGAAATAATTCGGCAGCATAACGATACTTTTCTTAACTTTCATCCTTTAAAATTAAGTATCTTGATCATTATGACAAGTCCTAGAACATCCATGATCCATATAGGAACTTTAGAATATCAACCCTTTGGTAAAACCTTGGGTTAACTGGACTTAACAAGGTGACGGTCAATAACTGGGCCGTTACGTTCACGTGACGGTCTAGTCTTGATCCGTTACAATGGGTTGAATCCAAAACCAATAAATTGGACTCATTTTAAATTTGACAGTCATTTATTGGGTCGTTAGATGAGCCTGACGGTCCAACATTGATCTGTTACATCTCCAAAAAACCAGAAACCATCGATAATATTTTCTAATGATTGGACTTTTATGGTACAACCAACTCAGCGTCCTAGTGGGAATCCCAGGCTTGCGGAGAATTACGGAGGTCTTGAAACAAGATTTCCTAGTCCATTGGAAAGAATATCCAATAGAGAGTTCCTCATGTTCAAGATAATATTCCTATATTGCAAAGTGTGAACTAATGGCCATATACTGGAATATATGCCATGTACTTAAAGAAAATGACTCTATAGATAGAAAAGACTGTGAAACGATCTGAAACCATGATAAAACTCCATCAATACATCATTTGAAATCATAAATTAAATATAAACTATATAGTTTAGCCAATGAAATTAACATAACTCAAAATAACTTAAAACTGCTTGTAATCATGCAACTCCTATCATAAATCAATAAATAACTCAAAGTCATGATATCAGGTCAAAACTTAAATAACTAGGTTTATTTATAAGTAGACTTGACTAATTTTCATTCCGCCTCGAGTTGATAGAAAATAGTATTCTAACGGTCTAGCATAGGCACATTACAGTCCGTGTGACGGTTTGTCGAGGGGCCGTTACAGTATTGTAACGATCCTGCTATGGTGCGTCAGAGACAACATATCAAATTAAATACAACAGAGAGTGTGACGGCTTATCATAAGGCCGTTACAATCATGTGACGGTCCTACCCTCATCCGTCAGAGCTTCTGCTGTAGTAAAGATAAGGAACTATGTCCATGCAAGAAGAATCATAATCACTAACTAGTCTAGCCATGATAAACGAAGTAAAGGCCAGGTATATGCATAGGTCGCAGTGAATGAACAAGATGATATCTTTTATATTTGGTTAGGCTAAAGGTATGCATGTATGCATGAACTTACTAAAATATGAAATTCACAATCTATAATGCATGAAATCAAGTCAAATCAGAGGGCTTTTATCCCTAACGAGATCTTTTTGATATTCATGAGATGACCTACCTTTTCCCTGGGCTTTATACTTCCAATTTTGGTCTTCAAAACATGCCCTAGTTCTCTTCTTCATGTAGTTTTTCAGCAACTTTACGTTGCCCTAACTCTCCAATCCCTTGACCTAAAGACGTGAAATTTTGAAGGTAAGAAGATGATACTAAGAGGAACAAAAAGTTCTAAATCATCTATTTCTAATTACCTCATTTAGGCATCCTAATTCCTTGATCTTCAGCACCCTGTTGCACAGTTTCCTAGGTGGGCGTGATGAAACCAGTAACTTTGGAAGATCCTAACTCCTTGGATACTTGACCTCCTATCATGAAATTTTGAGAGTTGTTAGACCTTAGTATTATAAATAAAAAGTTCCAAAGAACTTACCCGAAATTCTATCTCCTTACCTTGATTCTTCACGAGAGAAAAGTAAGAGTCGCTCAGTTCATAACTGGGTCCTATTTATAGGGATTTGGCTCGGGTTCAAGGATTAGATCGATTCTAGAGTCCTTAGTTGGCCAAAACCTGATCCCTAAGGGTCACTTTTGTAATGCCCTGGATCTTGCTGGATCCTTTGCAGGTCTTGTGGGATCTTTTCTGGATCTTTCGAATCTCTTTCGGATTGGTTTCGTTGAGTTTCGGTTCGCTTCTGTGGCTTCCGAGTTGAGTTTGACGAGCCGTGTGGGTTTTTCTCTCGTACTAGTTACGGAACCCTACGGTGAGTTTGTTTGTCAATTCTCGAACTCGTGGATGCTACAGGGACGATGTACTCTTCGAGTCGGTCGTTTCGGATATTTTTGTATATTTTTCTGAATTTGTGCATTTTCGGCGCATTTTCAGAATTTTCGGAAATTAGGAAAATTTCCTAATTTCTTTTCTTTTTCTTTTCTTTTCACTCTCCTTCTTCTCATTCACCGCCGCCATCTCTCTCCCGTTCTCTCTCATTTCGCCTCCTCGGCTCCGACTGCAGACGGGGTGCCTAGGGGCGTGTGCTGGGGACGTGGTGGAGCTGGTTGGGTGCGCGATGGGGCGAGGATCGGATCGATTCTGGCGCGATCCCGAACGGTGGATTCAAAGCCGACGTTCGAGCTCGCGAGTGGATTTCGACGAGGTTTAGTCCTTTCGGGGCTCGGTTTCTTCGGTGGAGGTAGGGTGACTGATCCTCACTTCTTCCTCTCCGTTTTCCCTGCCATTGCACGTCGTTCGGCAAGGAAACGGTCGAGTTTGGGCTTGTTATGGCTAAACGTTGATTTTCGTGGTTTGTAAGGTTTGCCAGAAAATGGTGACCGTTTGCGGTGTAGTTAGTTTTAAACTGACCGCAGGGATGTTAGGATCCCGTCCACGCTTGTTTTGTGTTGATGGGTGGTCATTCGGGGCCGGTTGAAGTCCGGGAACCTCGGTGACCCATTTAGGGTGGATTCGTTCGAATCGCCCGGATCTTGAGTTTTTGAGCTTGCATGTGAGGTTTTTGGCGTTCTAAGGTAGTTTTTCATCGTCGAGGGTTGTTTCCCCTGCGTTTCGGCGTGAATGGGGCGTGGAACGGGCCGATTTGGCCATTCCTCTATTTTCCCGCCGCAGTCGAAGTAGCAGTCGTTCCAGGGACCGTCACTTGCCCTGACGGCCCCGCGACTGACCGTTACATTGTCTGGGTTGATTGAGTTCTTCGGGGTTTTAAGAGAGTGACGGCCCAGGGCTGGCGCGTCACATCTCCCCGACGCGTCCTGTGAGGCGCGTTATTTCTCTTTTGTCGTGTATTGCTTGGGTTAAGTCGGTTCCTCTAACGTGCTTGACCCAGCGCGTTAGATGGATGTAGCGCGCCCCGTGCTGGTCGTTACATTCTGTTTGACCGACGTTGACCATTTGAGGCGGTGCCTCTGGTGATTGTTCCCCCGTGCATTGGGTGTTTGTAACGCGCCTGCCCCAGGCCGTTACATGCTGTTTTGGCTGAGCTGGGTTGCTGCACCGTTGGATGTAACGGTGGGGACCCTGTGCGTCAGGCATTTGTAACGCGCCCTGTGCTGGCCGTTACATGCCTCTCAGCTAGCTTTGATTGTGGGTGTGTTGGCCCTGACGCGCCTGGTCTTGTGCGTCAGGTGGCTATAACGCGCTTGCTCCCATGCATTGGTTCGTTGTAACGCGCCCCGTCTAGCTCGTTACATGCTTCCTGTGTTTTGTGTTTTGAGGGTTGTTGGCCCTGACGGCCCCGGTCTGGCGCGTCAGGTGTGTGTAACGCGCCTGGTGTTGGCCGTTACATGCTGTCTTCTGTGCTTTAGAGTTGGTTAGGGCGGTGTGAGTGACGGCTCTCCCCCGACCGTCGTTTGGAGTGTAACGGCCCAGGTCTAGACCGTCATATGCTTGTAGCGGTCTAGGGGTGGCGCGTTACATCCCTGGTGCTTCGTTTTCCATGATTTCAATTTTGGCTTGTCTTGGCTTGTCCTTGTGGTCTGCCCGTTGTCCCGTGGATGTCTTCTAACGTCCTATGAGGGTTAAGACTACATTGTAAGGTGGCCAGGAGTCTTCTTGCTTGAGGTAGGATCCTCTTTCCTACTTTTTGAGCATTGTTGTTAGGTTCTGGTCAACCCGGTGTGACCCAGTGGTTGACATATGACCTAGTGTGTGCGTGTCTTGGCGGTTTTGTCCGGCCCGAGACACTGGTTCTGGATGCCTTGAGGTATTGCCTTACCTCGTTTTGCGTGTCCAGTTGTGCTAAGGGTTTCTGGTATTCCCTCAGGTCTACGTGTGTTGTTTTCTGCGGAGCGTGGTTTCTTCTGACTTAGGATTAGACCGATTGGCGGTTTGTTCCGCTGAGTGTGACGATCTTTCCCTTAAGTCGTTCGACTCAGGATCGTTACGTTGTAGGTCTAGTTGCCTGGTCCTGAGTTTGTTGGCGGTTGTTTGGCTGCCTTGGTGCCTTGTTGTGCACGAGAAAGGGTTTCTTTGACTGTCTGTGCTTTAGCACCTATGTTTTAGAGTTTGTGCCTTGTGAGCCTCCACTAGTTGTAGCCCTAGGCTTTTGCCGACTCATCGGGAGTGGTGGAGGGGTGTTTCCTGTTGCGTCATGTTACGTACGGTTCTTAAGCTAGTTCCGTGGGCCCCGGCCAACGGTAGCGTCCTACCGAGGGGAATACTAGCTAGAGGCCTAACCTAGGTAGTGGTCAGTGTGTGCACACGTGGTCAGGGACTGGGGACTTGCGCCGACGGGCGTGGCCCTGACTAGTCACTCGCAGTTGGTGCTATAGCCTTGTGTTGTGGTACCGTGTTTCCTTGGGACTGTTGTTCCTTGGACCTGGTTCTTGGTGTGTCTAGTCCTTGAGTAGACATGACACTTGTGGCGCAGTGTAAGACGTCAGTGGACGCATCTGGCTGTTCTTCTAGTGGGAGGGTGCTCCTGTCACTTGGCATGTGACTCTCGGCGTTTCTTGCGCGTTGCGACCTTTGTGAGTTGCCCTCTAGGGGCTATACTCGGGGTCAGTGTGCTGTTGCCTGCATGATGCTCAGGTCATGCGTGTGACAGTGTGTGAGATGCTCTTGTTGCGTCTGGTTGTGTCGTCCGTCTGGGTCTTCTTTAGACCTCTTGTCGGTTTGCGCTGGCCTTGATCTTAGGCTTGGCGTTGTGTCAGTGGTTCGGCAACTCCTGACTTCGTCAGCTCAGAGTTGCCTTCTTGCTGTTGTTTGGAGTAGCTTAGAGTGCCGAGTTCTCCTCGGTGGCTGTGTTCCGTGTTTTACGGCCTCGCTCTTCTTTGTTGTTGAGCTCCCCTTGCTCTTTGCCCGTTCCCTACTCCTGCTGTCCCTGTTCTGTTTACAGCTTAGTAGTGTAGCTTTTCCTACTTTGCTGCACTTGCTGTTTGAGTTGCTTCCGTTGCACTGTGCGTTTTCCAGTGGGGATCCGCGTGACCCCTACTGAGTTTCTGTTTAGAGACTCACCCCTGCTTTTCAGGTGGGTTTCGCCGTCTGCCTCTGCTGTTCCTGGTGGAGCGCGTTGTTGTAGCTGCCAGCTGTACCTGCGTCGGGCTTCCCCCGACTTCGGTGTACGTTCTTTTCTGTCATACAGTACTTGTTGTCTTTCCTTTGGACTAGACTCTGGTGTATAATTGTAAAATTTGAATTACTAATGAAAATGTAATTTTATTTCTGCTACTTTAGCAAACCGATCTAATGAAATTTAATTGCTTACTGTTATATCTGTGGCTTTGATGTATTCCACACACGCCTTTTTCCCTTCGGTGCTTTCCCACGCTTGGGAGGCCTCGCGGGTCCCATGTGGTATTACGTGTATTCAGTAGTCCTACCGGGTACACCGGGTATCCGGAATCTGGGTCGCTACAGAGTGGTATCAGAGCAGTGTTCTGAGATGTTCGGAGTTGTTTTCTGAGCTATCAGATCATTGTCGTGTGAGATACATGGAAATCCAGATATACAGTTATCAGAGTCCTTAAGGTCCAGTACAGTCTCTTGCTGGCGTAGGTGTTGCGATGGTTTATCGCGGTGCTTTTTGTGTGTGGTCTTATGCGTGCTTGGTTGGCACTGTACGAGATGGTTTTTGCTCTCGTCTGGGTGTGACAAGGTGCTTCGTTCGGTTTTAGTGTTGATCTCGATCGTGTTGCACTTGATAGTGTTTGTCGGTTGGCATGAACCTGCAGTGCATTGTTCAAGATGTTTCTGTGTCTTACTCAGGTAGCTTATGACTTTTAGCGTTAGTGTGATGGCCATGCATGTTCTTACGTTACCTTGGTTGTCTCAGCTTGAGTCTGTTCATGTCACGCCCCGAGCGCAGAAGATACTCGGATATGCGCGACGAGTTTATATCAATCATGTCAATCAGAGTAGTAGTGTATTCGACACCAAAATAGAAATATTCAAATTTCCATAATTACACGAGGATATAACAACTGGCAGTATGGAAAATTGCCAAATTGGAGGAAAAACAAAAGCGTAGGATCCGTGAGGGTTCTCTATCATGATAAGATCAAGGAGTATCAGTCCTTTCTTCCAGGCTGCTCCGGATCTTGCAGCTCCCCCCGGAATTTGCTGGTATGCTCGAGAGAAAGGCATCTTCCAGCATCTGTTGATCTGAAGAAGAAGTTGCTAGAGTTGTGGAACCAAAAGAACCAAATTATATTTGAACAGATCCTCCTTCCATCTGTTCAAGAAGTCTTCACACTTGAAGACCCCAAGATGCCATAGAAGACAACCCGTTATTCATAAGTTTAAAGTCTTGCAGTCTCTCTTCTTAATTCTTCGTGCCTGTGCTCACCCGACTCACAGCTGCCAGGCTGTAGCCTAATTTTCTTGTTGCCGATAGTGTCAAGAATCTTTTTGAAGTTTTTGATATGGACTCGGCTAGACAAACACACTTTGTCGTAGAACTATTTGGAGTACAATTTCTTGTACTTCCCCTTTTGTGAGCTCCACATTACAACAATCGCAAGGTAACTTGCAAACCTTGGAACAACAAATGGATCCTCAGGAGCAGCTTCGACTCTCCATGCGTAAAATAGAAAGATAACCCAATCCTTTATTTCATAATGGATAGACTATTACAAATCCAATACTCTATTCAATTAAAAAGGAAAAGTACATAGTTGACTCAAGAAAATAGGAAAAAGACTATATGACACTTGGAAAAGCTCTAGCTCTTTCACTCTTGACTTTCCCCATCCGATTGACTTCCCTCGTGGTCGGAATTACCTGAAAAGTAGGGAACACACGGAGTGAGCGAACACTCAGTAGGAAATTATATCTCAAGCGCTAGCAAGGGGTTTTAAATAATTACATCTTTCATGTATGTACTATAGCTATGCATGCTCGCATAAAACGACAAGATGGAGAGAGAATTTATCAATAAGATAGCAAGATGAACTAGTCACGAACTTTCAAGAAAAGATGATAAGATATTCAAGCAAGTACTCTTTAGCAAGTCATGTCAAGAACTTTGGCTATCATGTATCAAGCAAGCAAGTAATTACCCTTTCTCGAGTCACGTAATTCATGTCAAGTCAAGTACGAGTCAAGTACAAGATTTATGTGGAATGTCCAATCAAGCTAGTCATGCACACGGTATAATGCCAGATACCTTATCATTCAACTCCCATGGGCACAAGTACTTTCGGGTGCTCCCCCCAGGACCAGATCGGGCCGTGTATGCGCAGGCATTTATCATGTATAATTGACATCCACTCTTGTATCTATATATATATAGCCAATATGGAATTTCAACAATTTAAGCTTGTAGACACGTAGGATAACTTTGAGAGAATGGAGTCTAAAAATACGACATTGGACATAGATAGGCGATAACAACGGTACAATCACGATGATCGATGAAACTGGGTGGAATTAGGTTCCCTTAACTAGGGTACCATGACAAACAAGTATGGACATTCTTTATATAGAATTGAGGTCCACATGAATAGTACATCAAAGGTAAGATACCCTCATTCTTATTATAGAATTGAGGTCCACAAGAACATCAACAAATGGCATAATATCATCATCCCATTAAGAATTCTCATGATATACTCTTTGCATATCATAAGGGCCGGTATACCATGCTTCTTTAGAGTGACATGGCATTCAATAGTGTAATGGATTTTTAGGGTACAACCAGCTCAGTCGGCCTTGAGGGAATCCAAGGCTCGAGGAGTCTTACGGAGGTCTCTATGACTAACTCGCTAGTCCAAAGGAACGGAATGTCCAATGGAGAGCTTGTATGTCAATGAGAATTGAGGGTGATCGATAAAACATCATGAAACGTGGGACTATACTCACGGAGTGGAGATATAGTGCCGATATACATATATATAGATATATTGAAATCATCGGTTATCAGAAACAGGGTAAAAATATTTTTACAGGAAAATAACGACTTAAGTAAAGTCACTACTCAAGTAATTAACGCCTTCAGTAAGGGCGTTTATTTATTTTACATTTTTGCAAATTTTCAATATTTCCGTATTTTACCAAAAACGGGCCCTTGTAAGGGGCGTTTAATTAAAAGTTGACGACGTATGCAATGGTCGTTCATTCTTTACCTCTATTTTTGCAGAATATATATTTTCAGTAATTTATCAGAAACACACCCTGGACAGGGATGTTACTTTTCAATTCACGCCCTGAACAGGGGCGTTAGTCAAGTGAGAGACGACCTATACAGGGTCGTGTATTTCAAGAATTTATAATTTTTCAAGTATTGAAATTTCCAGAAAACGAGATATGGTCATGACAGGATAATATCAGGATGCACTGATTTAGAATCATGTTTAAGTGAATATTGGACTAATTAACATGGGTAATTATCAGGTAATTAAATTGACGTCTGTGTACAGGGCGTCAAATCTTTTGAATTGACGACCTTGTCAGGATCGTTTATTTAAATAGCGCCCTAGTCTGGGTCGCGTATAAAATTAGCGCCCTTGGAAAGGGCGTTTCTTTCCAACAATAGAACTTTTAAAACTCGTGAAAACTATATGCATGAACTAATATATATGGTTTAATATAGTTATTATGGTGATTTGGGCTACAGTGCTTGAGAAAACCTACCTTAGTATGGTCTGGATGAAGGGCACGTGAAAATACTTTTGATGGCAGAACGATGCTCTACTGCAACAGAGTCTTCCGAAGTTTGACAGCAGTAGAGCAGGGTTGATTTGAAGAGTTAAAGAGAAGGCTTCGAAGAACCCTTGTTCTTTAGTCGAACGTCTTCTTTCTACAGGCAACCTGTAGAGAGGAAGAAGAAAACAAGGAAGAAGATATTATAAGTCTTCTTATACGTAACCGAAAGCAAGGGAAAAGAACTTACTTGTTCTTCGGAAGACAGAAGCTTTCAACCTGTAATCAGAAGTAGATGAAGAATCATCAGTATTCTTCATAAATTCGATAGACAGAGTAAAGAAAAAGAACATGCTGTTCTTTACGTACCTTAGAAGATTCCGAACGCCAAATAGCGTTTAAGGGTCGAACAGGAGAGTATTTATAGGGATTTTTGGGGTCCTATTAGGGCTAGAGTTTGATTGGAAGTAACACTTCCAAGATTGAGTTATTACTACATTCGAAATCTTTCTCATAGTTATCAACTTACCCTGGATAGACTCCGGGGTCGAACGAAACTCGAACTGAATTAGCGACCTAGGTCAGGGCGTCGAATTTAAATTGACGCCTTGTCAAGCGTCGTTACTTGTTGAAACGCATCCACTCAAAGAACGTTACGCTAACTTGCCCTTTTTATTTATTTTGGTCATTTGAAATTTGACGCCTTGATGTGTGGGCGTCCTTTCTTCAAAACACGCCTTAGGTAAGGGCGTTTTATTTTAAAGTAGCGCCTATATCTGAGGCGTTATTTTCATCAGGTTTTAATTATTTTTATTCCAAGCTCTTTCGTTTATTTATTAAATCTTTTAATCTATTTTGATTTATTTTATTTATCAGGGTTGCTACACCCTCCCCCACTTAAAAGAATTTGGTCCCCAAATTCCATATCATACATTTACATATGGAGAGTGTAGAGTATGTACCTTCTAAAATAAGTCTGGAAATCGCTTCATCATAGATTTCTCGGTCTCCCATGTAGCTTCTTGTTCTGAATTCTTATTCCATTGTACTTTTAGCATGGGAATAACCTTACTCCTTAGGGTACGTACTTCTCGATCTAAGATCTTCATAGGCTTCTATTCATACGTGAGATCCTTCTGGATTACTAGGTCTCCATGTTCGATAATATGTGATGGATCATGCACATACTTCTTCAACATAAATATGTGGAACACATTATGTACTTCGGACAGTTGAGGTGGCAATGCGATGCGATAAGCAACCTCGCCAACTCTTTCTAGTATATCAAAAGGTCCGATAAATCTTGGTGTAAGCTTGCCTTTAACACCAAATCTTCGTATTCCACGTCCAGGCGATATCTTGAGAAATACATGATCTCCAACTTGAAATTTGAGATCTCTTCTTCTTGTGTCAGCATAAGCCTTTTGTCTAGACTGAGTAACTTGCAGTCTTTCTTTGATCAATTGTATCTTCTCGGTAGTGTCCCTTACCATTTCTGGACGTAACAGTTGTTTCTCTCCAACTTCGTTCCAGCATATGGGTGATCAGCAACTCCTTCCGTATAAGGCTTCAAAAGGTGCCAGTTGTATACTTGCCTGGTAGCTATTATTGTATGCAAATTCGACCAGAGGCAAGTGATCATGCCAGTTTCTATCAAAATCAGTAATGCATGCTCTTAGCATATCTTCGACTACTTGATTGGTTCTCTCGGTCTAACCATCCGTTTGAGGATGAAAGGCTGTGCTAAAGTTAAGTCTCGTTCCCAACGAATGTTGTAGTCCTTTCCAAAAATGAGAAGTAAAACGGGGATCTCTGTCAGACACGATTGAAACAGGAATACCATGTAATCTGACTATTTCCTTGATGTATAGTGCAGCTAAGACATCAACTGACCATCGACTCTTGATTGGCAAGAAATGCGCTGATTTAGTCAATCGATCAATGATAACCCATATTCCATCATGTCCTCTTTTTGATTTAGATAAACCCATGATGAAATCCATACCAATATCTTCCCACTTCCATTTAGGGATATCTAGAGGATGTAGCTTTCCAGCAGACTTTTGGTGTTCCGCCTTGACTTGTTGGCATGTGAGACAACGTGATACATAGTCTGCTATTTCCCTTTTCATGTTGGGCCACCAAAAATTTCTTTTCACATCTTGGTACATCTTGGTAGATCCAGGATGAATCGTATACCTTGACCTATGAGCTTCATCTAAGACCTTCTTCAATTCTAGGCAGTCCAGTATACAAGTTCTATTCTTGAACATTAATCTTCCATCAGAAGTTAATTGGAAATCCGATTGTCCTTCTAATCTGCCCTTGATTTCTACTAATGTAGGATCATTATTCTGAAGTGCTTGTATTTCAGATAATAAATCTGACTGTATGCTTACATGAGATAATGTGACATATCTAGGGTCCGTGTCCATGCTTATATTGAGTTCAGAGAATTGTTCCAGCAATTTCCATTCTTGAATCAGACAATTGGCTATTAGTGCTCTCGGCTTTCGACTAAGGGCATCTGCTACATGATTCCCCTTTCTGGGATGATATTGTATATTGAAGTCGAAGTCCTTGAGATATTCCAGCCATCATCTTTGCCTCATATTTAGTTCCTTCTGTGAGAAAAGATATTTGAGACTCTTGTGATCGGAGTATACAGTAAACTGTACTCCACAAAGATAATGTCTCCATATTTTGAGTGCAAATACTACCGCGGCCAATTCTAAGTCATGGACGGGGTAGTTCTCTTCATGCTTCTTTAATTGACGAGAAGAGTAGGTTATAATCTTCCCTTGTTGCATTAGAACACACCCGAGGCCAATGCCAGAAGCATCAGTGTATACCTCGAACTTTTCTCCTTCAATTGGCAATGCTAAGATAGGAGCTGTTGTAAGATGATCCTTGAGAGTTTGGAAGCTTCTTTCACATTCCTCATCCCATTCATAACGGATCTCCTTGCGAGTTAACCTCGTAAGTGGCACGGCGATTTTTGAGAAATCCTTGATGAATCGCCTGTAATAGCCGGCAAGACCTAAGAAACTTCGGATCTCACTAGCATTGGTCGGTCTTTCCCAATTCCTTACAGCTTCAACCTTTGATGGGTCTACAGACAAGCCATCCTTTGATATAACATGTCCGCGAAAAGTCACTTCTTCAAGCCAGAATTCACACTTGCTAAGTTTTGCATATAATTGATTTGTCCTCAATATTTGTAATGCAATCCTCAAATGTTCCTCATGCTCTTCCTTGGTCTTGGAAATCAATATATCATCAATAAAGACCACCACGAATTGATCCAAATAAGGCCTGAATATACTATTCATTAACTGCATAAAGGCAGCAGGGGCATTCGTTAGTCCGAAAGGCATAACAACAAATTCATAATGGCCATACCTGCTTCTGAATGCGGTTTTATGAATATCCTCGTCATTGATTCTTAGTTGGTGATATCCGGACCTAAGATCAATTTTGGAAAAGTACATGGATCATGAAATTTCATCAAACAATTCATCGATTCTCGACAGTGGATACTTGTTCTTGATAGTGAGATGATTCAATTATCGATAGTCGACGCATAACCTCATGGATCCATCTTTCTTCTTTACAAATAATACAGACGCTCCCCACGGGGAAGTACTTGGTCTAATGAATCCTTTCTTAATGAGTTCCATCAATTGCTCCTTTAACTCCTTGAGTTCAGCAGGTGACATCCTATAAGGTGCCTTTGAAATCGGACCAGCACCAGGGACTAAGTCAATGGTGAAGGCCACTTCTCTTTGCGGGGGTAATCCCAGCAAATCTTCCGGAAACACGTCCGAAAATTCTTGTACTACTGGAATGTCTTCTAGCTTAATCTCCTTAGCTTCTTTAACTGTGACAAATGCGAGGAAAGATGTACATCCTTTCCTGATGAGCTTGCTAGCTCGGAGAGCTGAAATAATAGGGGATTTGCTCCGACTCTCGGGGCTAGTAAATATTAGTTCTGGAAATTTCTTGAATGTAACCTTACTATTGCGGCAATCAACCGTTGCCTGATACTTGGATAACCAATATGCCCCTAGTATAACATCATACTCTTTCAGATCTAAACATATGAGATCAATAGGGAGATTTCTACCCTGAACCAATACTTCGCAGTTTTGGTAATGATGTGTAATATCAGTCTCATCATCCAGAGGAGTAGACAAAACTAACTTTATCCATTCCGGTTCTAGGGGTAATGGGTCAGCAAACTTCTTAGAAATAATAGAATGCGATGCACCAGTATCAATTAAGACATATGCATTCCTGGAATAAACTTTCAATGTACCTTCCACTAAGCCGCCTCCTTCTACTTGCTCGGTCTCCTTGATTGCATGAAGACGAGCATTCTTGGTTACTGGGCGCTTCCCGTCAACGGCTTGGTCGTTAACTAATGGGCAATCGGGAATCCGATGCTCACGACTCCCACAACGGAGACATGCTCCTAGTTTCCTCCAGCATTCTTCTACTCTATGACCCGCTTTATCACAATGCTTGCACACTGTATTTGGAGAGGTAGTGGTGATAGAGAAGGGCTTGGTCTTCTTGAACTTTTGGTCTTGTGAGGATGCTCCTCCATTGCTAGGCCTTTTTTTGAAGTTGGGTTTAAAGGAACCCGAACCTGTAACTTGTTCCTTCTTATCCTTACCACGAATCCTATCAGACAGTTCAGTGGCATCTTCTAATAGTTGAGCTCGGCGTACTGTCTCCGAGTAGACTTGAATGTCCATCGGCGCCAGTTGAGTAATAGCTTGGGGCCTGAGCCCATTAAGAAACCTCCTAGCTTTCATTTTCTCGGTGCTAACTAGATGCTTAGCATATCGAGACAATCTAGAGAATTGGGCCTCATACTCGGCCACTGACAAAGATCGTTGCTTTAATGCAGCAAATTCTGCAGCCTTCTTTTCCTGAACTCGGTCCGAGAAATATTTTGCGTTGAAGTGTTCAACGAATTCCTCCCACGAAACCTGATCTTGATTTATAGTAGCCTCTATTGATTCCCACCAGCATCTAGCATCCCTTTCTAACTGAAAAGTAGCTAATACGACCTTATCTTGATCCGTGCATTGCATAACACAGAATATTCGTTCTGTTTCCCTAATCCAGTGTTCAGCGTCATCTGGATCAGTAGAACTCGTAAACTTGGGTGGGTTCATGTTCTTGAAAGTCTGGTGGAGACTTCCTGCTCGTTGTCCACCTCCTAGTGTTACTTGCTGCAGTACTTGAGTCATGCCTTGCAGTGTACGCTGCATGTTGCGCCATTGAGCACGTTCGGCAGCCATTATCCTACAATTACAATAACTAGATTAATATGTGATTGTATTTAAAGACTCATATACTATGTTAACTTTAACCCTTGGTTCTACCCAATCTCACTGGTTAAAAGTTTGAACATATCCTTGGACTTGGGTTTTCCTAGGAATTGAATACCCTAGGCTCTGATACCACAAAAACTGTCACGCACCGAGCGCGGAAGATACTCGGATATGCGCGACGAGTTTATATCAATCATGTCAATCAGAGTAGTAGTGTATTCGACACCAAAATAGAGATGCGCAAAATAGAAAGATAACCCAATCCTTTATTTCATAATGGATAGACTATTACAAATCCAATACTCTATTCAATTTAAAGGAAAAGTACATAGTTGACTCAAGAAAATAGGAAAAAGACTAGATGACACTTGGAAAAGCTCTAGCTCTTTCACTCTTGACTTTCCCCATCCGATTGACTTCCCTCGTCGTCGGAATTACCTAAAAAGTAGGGAACACACGGAGTGAGCGAATGCTCAGTAGGAAATTATATCTCAAGCGCTAGCAAGGGGTTTTAAATAATTACATCTTTCATGTATGTACTATAGCTATGCATGCTCGCATAAAACGATAAGATGGAGAGAGAATTTATCAATAAGACAGCAAGATGAACTAGTCACGAACTTTCAAGAAAAGATGACAAGATATTCAAGCAAGTACTCTTTAGCAAGTCATGTCAAGAACTTTGGCTATCATGTATCAAGCAAGCAAGTAATTACCCTTTCTCGGGTCACGCAATTCATGTCAAGTCAAGTACGAGTCAAGTACAAGATTTGTGTGGAATGTCCAATCAAGCTAGTCATGCACTCGGTATAATGCCAGATACCTTATCATTCAACTCCCATGGGCACAAGTACTTTCGGGTGCTCCCCCCAGGACCAGATCGGGCCCTATATGCGCAGGCATTTATCATGTATAATTGACATCCACTCTTGTATCTATATATATATAGCCAATATGGAATTTCAACAATTTAAGCTTGTAGACACGTAGGATAACTTTGAGAGAATGGAGTCCAAAAATACGACATTGGACATAGATAGGCGATAACAACGGTACAATCATGACGATCGATGAAACTGGGTGGAATTAGGTTCTCTTAACTCGGGTACCATGACAAACAAGTATGGACATTCTTTACATAGAATTGAGGTCCACATGAACAGTACATCAAAGGTAAGATACCCTCATTCTTATTATAGAATTGAGGTCCACAAGAACATCAACAAATGGCATGATATCATCATCCCATTAAGAATTCTCATGATATACTCTTTGCATATCATAAGGGCCGGTATACCATGTTTCTTTAGAGTGACATGGCATTCAATAGTGTAATGGGTTTTTAGGGTACAACCAGCTCAGTTGGCCTTGAGGGAATCTAAGGCTCGAGGAGTCTTACGGAGGTCTCTATGACTAACTCGCTAGTCCAAAGGAACGGAATATCCAATGAAGAGCTTGTATGTCAATGAGAATTGAGGGTGATCGATAAAACATCATGAAACGTGGGACTATACTCACGGAGTGGAGATATAGTGCCGATATACATATATATAGATATATTGAAACCATCGGTTATCAGAAACAGGGTAAAAACATTTTTACAGGAAAATAACGACTTAAGTAAAGTCACTACTCAAGTAATTAATGCCTTCAGTAAGGGCGTTTATCTATTTTACATTTTTGCAAATTTTTAATATTTCCGTATTTTACCAAAAACGCGCCCTTGTAAGGGGCGTTTAATTAAAAGTTGACGACGTATGCAATGGTCGTTCATTCTTTACCTCTATTTTTGCAGAATATATATTTTCAGTAATTTATCAGAAATACGCCCTGGACAGGGGCGTTACTTTTCAATTCACGCCCTGAACAGGGGCGTTAGTCAAGTGAGAGACGACCTATACAGGGTCGTGTATTTCAAGAATTTACAATTTTTCAAGTATTAAAATTTCCAGAAAACGAGATATGGTCATGACAGGATAATATCAGGATGCACTGATTTAGAATCATGTTTAAGTGAATATTGGACAAATTAACATGGGTAATTATCAGGTAATTAAATTGACGTCTGTGTACAGGGCGTCAAATCTTTTGAATTGACGACCTTGTCAGGGTCATTTATTTAAATAGCACCCTAGTCTGGGTCGCGTATAAAATTAGCGCCCTTGGAAAGGGCGTTTCTTTCCAACAATAGAACTTTTAAAACTCGTGAAAACTATATGCATGAACTAATATATATGGTTTAATATAGTTATTTTGGTGATTTGGGCTACAGTGCTTGAGAAAACCTACCTTAGTATGGTCTGGATGAAGGGCACGTGAAAATACTTTTGATGGCAGAACGATGCTCTGCTGCAACAGAGTCTTCCGAAGTTTGACAGCAGTAGAGCAGGGTTGATTTGAAGAGTTAAAGAGAAGGCTTCGAAGAACCCTTGTTCTTTAGTCGAACGTCTTCTTTCTACAGGCAACCTGTAGAGAGGAAGAAGAAAATAAGGAAGAAGATATTATAAGTCTTCTTATACGTAACCGAAAGCAAGGGAAAAGAACTTACTTGTTCTTCGGAAGACAGAAGCTTTCAACCTGTAATCAGAAGTAGATGAAGAATCATCAGTATTCGTCACAAATTCGATAGACAGAGTAAAGAAAAAGAACATGCTGTTCTTTACGTACCTTAGAAGATTCCGAACGCCAAATAGCGTTTAAGGGTCGAACAGGAGAGTATTTATAGGGATTTTTGGGGTCCTATTAGGGCTAGAGTTTGATTGGAAGTAACACTTCCAAGATTGAGTTATTACTACATTCGAACTCTTTCTCATAGTTATCAACTTACCCTGGATAGACTCCGGGGTCGAACGAAACTCGAACTGAATTAGCGACCTAGGTCAGGGCGTCGAATTTAAATTGACGCCTTGTCAAGCGTCGTTACTTGTTGAAACGCGTCCACTCAAAGGACGTTACGCTAACTTGCCCTTTTTATTTATTTTGGTCGTTTGAAATTTGACGCCTTGATGTGTGGGCGTCCTTTCTTCAAAACACGCCTTAGGTAAGGGCGTTTTATTTTAAAGTAGCGCCTATATCTGAGGTGTTATTTTCATCAGGTTTTAATTATTTTTATTCCAAGCTCTTTCGTTTATTTATTAAATCTTTTAATCTATTTTGATTTATTTTATTTATCAGGGTTGCTACAGTTCAGCTCCTGATGTGTTTCGTTTCTGTTGAAGTGCTCGATTTGATTCCGTGGGTGAGAAGTTGCTCAGGCGAGCTAGGATTTTCCCTTCCTGGTGAGCTTTTGTGGTTAAGCCTATTGCTTCTTGTTCTTTCTGGTGGAATCCTTTCGAGGTTTGCCTTGGAATTGTTGTCTTAGTGATGCCTTTGCCCTGTGTCTGCTTAAGTGTGGACAGTTTTGTTTTGATCTTGATCTGCTCCTTACTATACGGTTGCTTGGCTTTGGACTCCATGATGGTGTTAAAAGCTGTTGTGTACTGTGTTGTCGTGCCGTGTCCAGTGGCCGATGTATTGTGAAGGCTCATTTACCATTTTCAGGACGTGAAGGTAAGCTGAGATTAGCTTTTTCCTTGCGCTTTGTGCTGAAGCTGGTGCTCTTCTCCTGTTGCACTTAGGCTCCTTGTGATCGGTTGTTTGCGAGATTGGTACTCGTGGCGTGTGGTTTGCAATCTTTGTTGATTGCGATGGCACCTAGTGTGTGCTGAGATGCGATTACCGAGGTTGTCCTGTTGCCTGTGTGCGTTGCTGAGTGCGCAGCGGAAGCGTGTGGGTTGGCTACCCACTTGTCGAGAGAATTGTTCTTTCTTGTGGTAACTTTGTCTTGGCTCCCTGTGCCTTGACATTGTTGTTGACGTGCCGTTGTTGGTGGTTTTCTTGTGTTGACATTGGTTTGTGCGAGTGTTGGGGAATTTGTCGGCATTCCTTACTGATTGAGTACCCTTTGCTCTGCATTTCTTTCTTGGGTGTCGTGCTCTCGAGGCGTGTTTGTGGTCCTTGAGATGTGTTCCCCGAGATTGTTGTCGTTTCTCGTTGTTGTGGGTCTTTTTCTTGGTGAGCAGTCTGATGTGTGGCCCGTCTTTTTGTGGTCGTGTGTTCAGATGTTCTTGTACCTTGATGTGACCCTGCTTGCAGTTGTGTTCCATGGTTCTGTGTGCTGTGCGGAGCCGGAATCCTGCAGGTGCTGTTTGTTGTCATTTTGGCGCTGTTTCTCTATGATTTTGTGTTTCTGTGTGGACCAAGTCTTGTCAGTTAGCTTGCTATACTCCCTTTATCTGGTAGAGTTGGCTTGCGACTCGATCATGTGTAATGTCTGAGTGAGCGCTGACTTGAATGTGTTGGTGGTCCGTTGTTGTTGTCGTTGGTGTCCTGTGTGCCAGGTGTTCCCTATTACCTTTGGCACTGGAGCCAATGATGTGGTTGAGCTGTCAGCTGTGAGGATTGTGTCTCCTTGTGTAAGCTGCCGCTTCCCGTGCTACCGTTGTGTTTCTTGGTTGTCTATTGTTGTGGCAGTCGTGTCTCCGTTCCTGGTGAGATGTAAACGATGTTGCCCTTGCTTCGGAGGTGTCAGATGTGTTCACTTTGGTGCCATGCTCGTGCTGTAGACGTGTGTCTTGGAAGCTGAGTGCGTACCTGTAATTATGGTCTGACAGTGCTCCACTGAGCTGTGTTTCTCGATATTTGTGTTGCCGTGTTTTCGGTGTTGCTGTTGGCTGATGCGTGGTGTGCATAGCCGATGTTGGGTTGTTCTTCCCTTGCTTCTCCTTTGTTAGTCCTTAATTTCGAGGGTGAAATTTCTTAAAGGAGGGGAGGATGTAATGCCTTGGATCTTGCTGGATCCTTTGCAGGTCTTGTGGGATCTTTGCTAGATCTTTCGGATCTCTTTCGGATTGGTTTCGTTGAGTTTCGGTTCACTTCTGTGGCTTCCGAGTTGAGTTTGACGAGCCGTGTGGGTTTTTCTCTCGTACTAGTTACGGAACCCTACGGTGAGTTTGTTTGTCAATTCTCGAACTCGTGGATGCTACAGCGACGATGTACTCTTCGAGCCGGTCGTTTTGACTATTTTTGTGTATTTTTCTGAATTTGTGCATTTTCGGCGCATTTTCGGAATTTTCAGAAATTAGGAAAATTTCCTAATTTCTTTTCTTTTCTTTTTCCTTTTCTCTCTCCTTCTTCTCATTTGCCGCCGCCATCTCTCTCTTCCGTTCTATCTCGTTTCGCCTCCTCGGCTCCGGCTGCAGACGGGTGCCTAGGGGCGTGTGCTGGGGACGTGGTGGAGCTGGCTGGGTGCGCGATGGGGCGAGGATCGGATCGATTCTGGCGCGATCCCGAACGGTGGATTCAAAGCCGACGTTCGAGCTCGCGAGTGGATTTCGGCGAGGTTTAGTCCTTTCGGGGCTCGGTTTCTTCGGTGGAGGTAGGGTGACTGATCCTCACTTCTTCCTCTCCATTTTCCCTGCCATTGCACGTCGTTCAGTAAGGAAACGGTCGAGTTTGGGCTTGTTATGCCTAAACGTTGATTTTCATGGTTTATAGGGTTTGCCAGAAAACGGCGACCGTTTGTGGTGTAGTTAGTTTTAAACTGACCATAGGGATGTTAGGATCCCGACCACGCTTGTTTTGTGTTGATTGGTGGTCATTCGTGGTCGGTTGAAGTCTGGGAACCTCGGTGACCCATTTAGGGTGGATTCGTTAGAATCGCCCAGATCTTGAGTTTTTGAGCTTGCATGTGAGGTTTTTGGCCTTCTAAGGTAGTTTTTCATCGTCGAGGGTTGTTTCCCCTACGTTTCGGCGTGAATGGGGCGTGGAACGGGCCGATTTGGCCATTCCTCTATTTTACCGCCGCAGCCGAAGTAGCGGTCGTTCCAGGGACCGTCACTTGCCCTGACGGCCCCGCGACTGACCGTTACATTGTCTGGGTTGATTGAGTTCTTCGGGGTTTTGAGAGAGTGACGGCCCAGGGCTGGCGCGTCACATCTCCCCGACGCGTCCTGTGAGGCGCGTTATTTCTCTTTTGTCGTGTATTTCTTGGGTTAAGTCGGTTCCTCTAATGCGCTTGACCCAACGCGTTAGATGGATGTAGCGCGCCCCGTGCTGGCCGTTACATTCTGTTTGACCGACGTTGACCATTTGAGGTGGTGCCTCTGGTGATTGTTCCCCCGTGCGTTGGATGTTTGTAACGCGCCTGCCCCAGGCCGTTACATGCTGTTTTGGCTGAGCTGGGTTGCTGCACCGTTGGATGTAACGGTGGGGACCCTGTGCATCAGGCGTTTGTAACGCGCCCTATGCTGGCCGTTACATGCCTCTCAGCTAGCTTTGATTGTGGGTGTGTTGGCCCTGACGCGCCTGGTCTTGTGCGTCAGGTGGCTATAACGCGCTTGCTCCCATGCGTTGGTTCGTTGTAACGCGCCCCGTCTAGCACGTTACATGCTTCGTGTGTTTTGTGTTTTGAGGGTTGTTGGCCCTGACGGCCCCGGTCTGGCGCGTCAGGTGTGTGTAACGCGCCCGGTGCTGGCCGTTACATGCTGTCTTTTCTGCTTTAGAGTTGGTTAGGGCGGTGTGAGTGACGGCTCTCCCCCGACTGTCGTTTGGAGTGTAACGGCCCAGGTCTAGACCGTCATATTCTTGTAGCGGTCTAGGGGTGGCGCGTTACATCCCTGGTGCTTCGTTTTCCGTGATTTTGATTTCGGCTTGTCTTGGCTTGTCCTTGTGGTCTGCCCGTTGTCCCGTGGATGTCTTCTGACGTCCTATGAGGGTTAAGACTACGTTGTAAGGTGGCCAAGAGTCTTCTTGCTTGAGGTAGGATCCTCTTTCCTACTTTTTGAGCTTTGTTGTTAGGTTCTGGTCAACCCGGTGTGACCCAGTGGTTGACATGTGACCTAGTGTGTGCGTGTCTTGGCGGTTTTGTCCGGCCCGAGACACTAGTTCTGGATGCCTTGAGGTATTGCCTTACCTCATTTTGCGTGTCCAGTTGTGCTGAGGGTTTCTAGTATTCCCTCAGGTCTCTGTGTGTTGTTTTCTGCGGAGCGTGGTTTCTTCTGACTTAGGATTAGACCGATTGGCGGTTTGTTCTGCTGAGTGTGACGATCTTGCCCTTGAGTCGTTAAACTCGGGATCGTTACGTTGTAGGTCTAGTTGCCTGGTCCTGAGTCTGTTGGCGGTTGTTTTGCTGCCTTGGTGCCTTGTTGTGCACGAGACATGGTTTCTTTGACTATCTGTGCTTTAGCACCTGTGTTTTAGAGTTTGTGCCTTGTGAGCCTCCACTAGTTATAGCCCTAGGCTTTTGCCGACTCACCGGGAGTGGAGGAGGGGTGTTTCCTGTTGCGTGTTGTTACGTACGGTTCTTAAGCTAGTTCCGTGGGCCCCGGCCAACGGTAGCGTCCCACCGAGGGGAATACTAGCTAGAGGCCTGACATAGGTAGTGGTCAGTGTGTGCACACGTGGTCAGGGACTGGGGACTTGCGTCAACGGGCGTGGCCCTGACTAGTCACTCGCAGTTGGTGCTATAGCCTTGTGCTGTGGTACCGTGTTTCCTTGGGACTGTTGTTCCTTGGACCTGGTTCTTGGTGTGTCTAGTCCTTGAGTAGACATGACACCTGTGGCGCAGTGTAAGACGTCAGTGGACGCATCTGGCTGTTCTTCTAGTGGGAGGGTGCTCCTATCACTTGGCCTGTGACTCTCGGCGTTTCTTGCGCGTTGCGACCTTCACGAGTTGCCCTCTAGGGGCTATACTCGGGGTCGGTGTGTTGTTGCCTGCATGACGCTCAGGTCATGTGCGGGACAGTGTGTGCGACGCTCTTGTTGCGTCTGGTTGTGTCGTCCGTCTGGGTCTTCTTTAGACCTCTTGTCGGTTTGCACTGGGCCTTGATCTTAGGCTTGGCGCTGTGTCGGTGGTTCGGCAACTCCTGACTTCGTCAGCTCAGAGTCACCTTCCTGCTGTTGTTTGGAGTAGCTTAGAGTGCCGAGTTCTCCTCGGTGGCCGTGTTCCATGTTTTACGGCCTCGCTCTTCTTTGTTGTTGAGCTCCCCTTGCTCTTTGCCCGTTCCCTACTCCTGCTGTCCCTGTTCTGTTTACAGCTTAGTAGTGTAGCTTTTCCTGCTTTGCTGCACTTGCTGTTTGAGTTGCTTCCGTTGCACTGTGCGTTTTCCAGTGGGGATCCACGTGACCCCTACTGAGTGTCTGTTTAGAGACTCACCCCTTCTTTTCAGGTGGGTTTCGCCGTCTGCCTCTGCTATTCCTGGTGGAGCGCGTTGTTGTAGCTGCCAGCTGTACCTGCGTCGGGCTTCCCCCGACTTCGGTGTACGTTCTTTTCTGTCAGATTGTACTTGTTGTCTTTCCTTTGGACTAGACTCTTGTGTATAATTGTAAAATTTAAATTACTAATGAAAATGTAATTTTATTTCTGCTACTTTAGCAAACTGATCTAATGAAATTTAATTTCTTACTGTTATATCTGTGGCTTTGATGTATTCCACACACGCCTTTTTCCCTTCGGTGCTTTCCCGCGCTTGGGAGGCCTCGCGGGTCCCATGTGGTATCACGTGTATTCGGTAGTCCTACCGGGTACACCGGGTATCCAGAATCCGGGTCGCTACAACTTTTGTAACGGATATGGTTAAGGGCGGGTGGCCTACCCGGGATGGCTCACCCGCCCTTAACCCAACCCATTATCAAAGTGGTCCTAACCTGGGTGGAGTAACTCGTTCCACCTATTTAAGTGGAATGAGTTAATCCACTTTAACCTTATCCGACTCGGGTTAAGGAAAAAAATGTTGAACAGATAATAAATCATCCGACCCAAGTTAACCCACCCTAACCCACCTTAACCCGTTACCAAAGTGGCCCTAAGAGTCCCTAGTAACCTTACATGTTGTCCTAATTAGGTCTCTTGCAGATAGGATCCGAAAGATCTAATCTTTTTGTAAGTTCTTCAACTTACGGAATCAGCAGGGTGTAGCCGTCGTGTCTAGGTGCGTTACACCACTGTAGCGGTCTCCCGATAGACCGTTACATTCAACGTGTGTAGAGTTTCAATTTAATAAAACTCTTTTATTCATTTTACCTATATAATTATCGAATTAAGGGATATTTATCCTTTAAAATCCGTGAATAAGCTAAATAACCTTCTAGAATATGGGCCAAACTTAATGGGCTTAGTCCTTAAACCTTTTGAGTCTTAATTGAGTAGGCTAGGCTAATTATTTAACACCATTGGGCCTTATTACCATTTATTAGTTCAATAATCCATTTATTAATCTATTTAGCCCTTATAAATTCCTAATAAATTCTATAAAATTCCAAAAATTATTGATATAAATTCTGGGGCACTACAGTACGACTCTAAGAAGCTCGTCACAGACCAGTGTAAGGGCAGCACTGCTTGTCGGGTGCTCATCACCCACTCTATGTACAATGACGCGTCCAGCTCCTGCTGGTAAGGTAGGGCGCAGGCCGCCCCACCATCCGAAGGCACCATAATCATGTGGGAGTCCCTCGTGGCACCGTCAAAGGGAATACCCTCCTCGCCCCTACCGGGCAAGTAACACAAAACTCTCCTTGCCTCCTCTAGCTGTACAACTGTGTCCCCATCTTGTTATCCGGTGAAGCTAAACAATAAAGGTGCTGCCTGGTTCGCTACGGACCCGCGGGACACCAACCCTGGGAACGGTAGCCCAGCCCATGCGCTGAGGTAGTGAGTCAGCAGAAGCAGGCTCTGCTCGTGTGGCGCCGGGTGCACTGCCAGTACCCCCAGTCCCTGATAGATATTAGCCAAAGCCGCTGGGGCTAAGGCCAACCTCCGTCCCTCTGCCAGTTGGCATGCAGGCCACAACAGCTCTACTCTTAGCTGGCCGTCCTCCCCGTGGGGGACCACAAACATCGCCAACCAGTATGCCAAGTACGCGGCCAGGTGGGTCACGTCCGACAGCCTCTGGGGGTTCCACCCCTTCTGTGGTGCGTAGATATACCTCGTGTATGTCCGGAAGTGCAGCTCCACCTCGGTATACTCCTCCCAGGGGGTCTGGTCCCTCACGAACTCCTGGTGGAAGCAAAAGGGTCCATCATAAAAGTGGTGAATCCACGCGTTCAGCGGCACCCGGAGAGTCTGCGCCGCTCTTTCCTTCCCAGCCAGGGCCAAGTACCTCCAGGTCTTCAGCAAATACCGATACATGTAAGGAATCCGGTATCGTCCATGTCCGTCAGTGTGGCTACGGTGGAGGTCATCCAGCACTACCTCCTCATACCCCTCGCCGTTGATCGGCAACCCAGAGATCCTGCACAGGGACCACATGTCTAACGAGGTCTCTCCCTCAGCCGTTGCCACGGTGTTCCACTTGCAGTTGAAGCGCTCTGTCAACGCCTGTAGAAGTCCTGTGTAGCAAGGGTGATGGAATCGTCGATTCAAGATTCAAAGTTCGAGGTTGAATTTGAAGGGATTGACAAGCGGCTTCAATAAAACGATCAAATAGATGTTTTTTTAATTGGGCCACATGTATGGGCTTAATGGGTCATGTTTTATGTTTGTAGTAATTATGTCCACAAAAAATTATGTAAGAGTCTTTTTTTTATTTTATGTCTTTTAGTCTTCCCAAGAGAGTGTCTTCCCAAGAAAGGTATGAGTGGTAGGAAGTAGGTGTTAGGTGAGTTATCTTTTGGTCTTCTTTGTGGAGTCTATAAAAGGTCATGTAATCTTTGTTTAAGGCAATGAAGTGATTAGAATTTTTGGAAACCTATCTTTGTGAGGTGTGAAGCCTTGTTCCTGTGTTCTCTTCTCCGAGAAGGAAATGAAGTGAGATGCCCCGGGGTGAGATGCCCCTCCTATCCACCGTCCACTTCCTTCCCTCCATCCGGCTCTCTCTCCATCTCACCTCACTTGCCATCTCCGCCATCACCGGCCGCCATCCTTTCCTCTTCCTTCCTGCACGGGCCGCAGCCCATCTACCACTTCGCCTCCGTCACCATAGCCCTACCTTACCATCTACACCCAGTTACCCGTCGACCACTATCCCTTTTCCCCCACCTGTTAACGGCAAAGAGTGCCCCTACAAACAAGCTCGCCGCTGCCAGCTCCGGCTACACTCAGGAGAGCAGGCGGCTCTCACGCTGCCGGTCACCTGCTCGCCATCGCCGCACCCAGCCCTGCTCCACTTTGCCTACATGCACCTACTCACCGTCGTCCTCCTCTGAGAAGCAGCTATGCAGACCTGCTGATGCATCACGCTCGAGCCTCCACCACCGTCATCCATAGCACCGAGTCGAAGGAAGAGTCGGCTGCATCAGCCCTGAGATGGGGTCGGGTGAGAAGCCCCAACCGCACTTCCTCCTTCATCTCTGGCTACTCCGCTGCTGTCGATCACCACCTTGCCACTCTCTCCCGCTGCCTTCACCATCTCCTCCCACCCCTTGCTACCACCACTTCCCCTACAAGTATCTTCTCCAGAAAAGGCACAGCCCACCTACACACGAATCTCTAGCACAGTTAACCCCCACATCCCACACCATCTTCTCCACCTGCTCCCATGGTTAACACCTCCCAACCATTCGCACCTCAGACATGCATGGCGGGAAGAAGAAGAAAAAAAATAGAGCTCCGTTTTCACCATCTGTCCCATCACTGTTGGCCACAAAGTAGCTTCCCACCATGCCCACATCTGCCATCCTCTCCACTCCCTTAGGCGGGCCCGTCACCCCACACCTATCATCCCATGCCCATCCCTCACCACCCCCTTCTGGCCACCACCTCCTCCACACCTCACCCATCTTGGCAGTAGGAGGAGCTCGCCGTGTCACCCCCCCATACGGCCATGCACACCTCACGGTAGCGACCTCCCCTCCTTTGTCTCTCACCCTCTTTCTCTCACTAGCCTCCACCACACATGGCTTCCCCTCCCTCTCTAACACTCTCGCCATCCCCATCTCACATACCTTCTCCCCCCCTCATACAACCATTAAAACCCTGCACACAAGCTTCCTTGGACGTCCACGGCGTTCGGGTCTGAAAATAGAGTCTCGTTTTGGAGTTCTGTCCCGCCAGGTAAGACAGATGGGTCGACCCACCCAGCCCCCCGCTTCTTCTGATCCTACAGGAACCCACCCTACGCCCATCTACTTCTGAACCTGCAGGGACCCACCATCGTCATAGGCCAACTCCATCTGCAGGAGATCCTCCCTCCTCCCATTTCCAAGGTTCTACGCCTAGAACACCCCACAACCGATCACAACACACTCCCACTCTCCCACACCCTCCCCCATCCCTCTACATACTTCATGACTTTACACATGATTTCAGACGAACCATGGGAAACCTGAATTCTCTGAGGGTGCATTATGAGTTTTTTTTAGTTCTGTCAGAGATGGTATTAGTGAATCAAAGGCAACTGAAAGCATGTTTCCAAGGGTGCATTTATTGTGAGAAGGAGCTGCTATTCACGGAAGTATCACTCCGATTGATGAGATCATAAGTCAAACTCAAAGGCCCATCTTGAGTTCCCAGAATACTTTGCTTGCAGATGTTTAAGGCATGCCGAAGCGCCTCAGTGATAGATTTCCAATCATACGAGGTCTTCTCGGTTCCATCAGAAGGAAGCGGTCAAAGGACACTCATCCTGTATGCAGTCATAGAAGCTTGCACATTATTTCTGATTATCGGTCGGGTATCATAGTGAAGATCAGAAAAAAAAAGGGTGGGGAGAAGTTATTTTCGAAAAGAAAAAAAAAGAAGGGAGAAAATGAAGAGAAAAGAAAATCACACGATCCAAATTTTCGTTTCACATCAAGTGGTATCAGAGCTTAGGGAATCGGGATGTTTGATCAGACCGAGATCCTGAGCTACGAGGTTCGAGGTCGAACCTCTTCCAAGCGGAGGAGTTTGATGGAATCGTCGATTCAAGATTCAAAGTTCGAGGTTGAATTTGAAGGGATTGACAAGCGGCTTCAACAAAACGATCAAATAGATGTTTTTTTTAATTGGGCCACATGTATGGGCTTAATGGGTCATGTTTTATGTTTGTAGTAATTATGTCCACAAAAAATTATGTAAGAGTCTTTTTTTTATTTTATGTCTTTTAGTCTTCCCAAGAGAGTGTCTTCCCAAGAAAGGTATGAGTGGTAGGAAGTAGGTGTTAGGTGAGTTATCTTTTAGTCTTCTTTGTGGAGTCTATAAAAGGTCATGTAATCTTTGTTTAAAGCAATGAAGTGATTAGAATTTTTGGAAACCTATCTTTGTGAGGTGTGAAGCCTTGTTCCTGTGTTCTCTTCTCCGAGAAGGAGATGAAGTGAGATGCCCCGAGGTGAGATGCCCCTCCTATCCACCGTCCACTTCCTTCCCTCCATCCGGCTCTCTCTCCATCTCACCTCACTTGCCATCTCCGCCATCACCGGCCGCCATCCTTTCCTCTTCCTTCCTACATAGGCCGCAGCCCATCTACCACTTCGCCTCCGTCGCCACAGCCCTACCTTACCGTCTACACCCAGTTACCCGTCGACCACTGTCCCTTTTCCCCCACCTGTTAACGGCAAAGAGTGCCCCTACAAACAAGCTCGCCACTGCCAGCTCCGGCTACACTCAGGAGAGCAGGCGGCTCTCACGCTGCCGGTCACCTGCTCTCCATCGCCGCACCCAGCCCTGCTCCACTTTGCCTACATGCACCTACTCACCGTCATCCTCCTCTGAGAAGCAGCTGTGCAGACCTGCTGATGCATCACGCTCGAGCCTCCACCACCGTCATCCATAGCACCGAGTCGAAGGAAGAGTCGGCTGCATCAGCCCTGAGATGGGGTCGGGTGAGAAGCCCCAACCGCACTTCCTCCTTCATCTCTAGCTACTCCGCTGCTGCCGATCACCACCTTGCCCCTCTCTCCCGCTACCTTCACCATCTCCTCCCACCCCTTGCTACCACCACTTCCCCTACAAGTATCTTCTCCAGAAAAGGCACAGCCCACATACACACGAATCTCCAGCACAGTTAACCCCCACGTCCCACACCATCTTCTCCACCTGCTCCCATGGTTAACACCTCCCAACCATTCGCACCTCAGACATGCATGGCGGGAAGAAGAAGAAAAAAAATAGAGCTCCATTTTCACCATCTGTCCCATCACTGTTGGCCAGAAAGTAGCTTCCCACCATGCCCACGTCTGCCATCCTCTCCACTCCCTTGGGCGGGCCCGTCACCCCACACCTATCATCCCATGCCCATCCCTCAACACTCCCTTCTGGCCACCACCTCCTCCACACCTCACCCAGCTTGGCAGTAGGAGGAGCTCGCCGTGTCACCCCCCCCATACGGCCATGCACACCTCATGGTAGCGACCTCCCCTCCTTTGTCTCTCACCCTCTTTCTCTCACTAGCCTCCACCACACATGGCTTCCCCTCCCTCTCTAACACTCTCGCCATCCCCATCTCACATACCTTCTCCCCCCCTCATACAACCATTAAAACCCTGCACACAAGCTTCCTCGGACGTCCACGGCGTTCGGGTCTGAAAACAGAGTCTCGTTTTGGAGTTCTGTCCCGCCAGGTAAGACAGATGGGTCGACCCACCCAGCCCCCCACTTCTTCTGATCCTACAGGAACCCACCCTACGCCCATCTACTTCTGAACCTGCAGGGACCCACCATCGTCATAGGCCAACTCCATTTGCAGGAGATCCTCCCTCCTCCCATTTCCAAGGTTCTACGCCTAGAACACCCCACAACCGATCACAACACACTCCCACTCTCCCACACCCTCCTCCATCCCTCTACATACTTCATGACTTTACACATGATTTCAGACGAACCATGGGAAACTTGAATTCTATGAGGGTGCATTATGAGTTTTTTTTTAGTTCTGTCAGAGATGGTATTAGTGAATCAAAGGCAACTGGAAGCATGTTTCCAAGGGTGCATTTATTGTGAGAAGGAGCTGCTATTCACGGAAGTATCACTCCGATTGATGAGATCATAAGTCAAACTCAAAGGCCCATCTTGAGTTCCCAGAATACTTTGCTTGCGGATGTTTAAGGCATGCCGAAGTGCCTCAGTGATAGATTTCCAATCATACGAGGTCTTCTCGGTTCCATCAGAAGGAAGCGGTCAAAGGACACTCATCCTGTATGCAGTCATAAAAGCTTGCACATTATTTCTGATTATTGGTCGGGTATCATAGTGAAGATCTGAAAAAAAAGGGTGGGGAGAAGTTATTTTCGAAAAGAAAAAAAAAGAAGGGAGAAAATGAAGAGAAAAGAAAATCACACGATCCGAATTTTCGTTTCACATCAAAGGGTACCCATATAGAGCCGTAGTCCAGCATATCGGATATCTGCCCGGTCTAGCAGCACCCGGTAGTGGTGTACTATACCCATCAACCACTCGGTAGCTCCCTGGCGATACCTGTGTGACGAAATCACCGCCCAGCAGCCATACCAGCTAACGGAGGTCTGTCGCAGAATCCCGGACAAAAGGCTGTGGCTATCTCTGCTCGATGGTGTCCATGTAAATCTCAGAAAGCGGGACCCATCACTCTGGCACGGACTCTGAACTGGTCTGCTCTATTGAAGAAGCCCAGGCACTCAGCGCTGGGAAACTGACTCTGCCTCCAGTAATCCACAGAGAAACTCGAGAAGCCACAAAGGACAATTCCGTGCAAGCTATCTCAGCCCACCAAGATCGCCCGCTCTAGTCGACAACGGGCTCCAGCAACCCGTGAGTCACTCTCCTCCATGATGTGACACAACCTAGGACCTAAATTGCAAGCAACACAAAAATTTGGCAATGTCACACAAGCGGACTCACTCGCGTTGGCACACTCGGGTCCGTAGGTGGACCGGCGATAGGGTGAGGGTCCAAGGTTGGACCGGAGGTTTCCAAGGGTACGGCTGGCTTGGGGAGGACCCTTATGGGTCAGGGGTTGCCCAAATTCATGGGCGGTCAGCACGCTGAAGGCTTGGGTTGAATGATCACTCTTACAACTCACCCGCGGTAGCCACACAATTAAACGATAATTCGGGTTCGGGCACTATCTTAACGCCGACGGCACTAAAATGCAATACTAATTAAGCAAAGGAATCCAGCAAAGAGGAGTGTTTAGTGGCTCACCTGATCGGTGTGAAGACACCGATCCCGGCCGGAGACGAGGGCGAGCGAGGAAGCGTGGGCTTACCCGCACGCCGCGCCGGAGAAGCTTCAACCGGAAATTTCAGATTACATGCACTACACCCCATGCACGGGGGGGATCTTGGGGAAGGGAAGCCAGTGACTACACTCAAACACTACATCCACGCAGGGAGGGGCCTTCAGCCGGCCAAGCGGGGAGGGGAGAAACGGGGAAAGTATGCCGAATGAAGACCGAGATCGGTTCAGTCTTCTCTCTGCGAGTGCTGACAGTTGGTCGAAGATGTTGCTGCTGTGACTTCCCCCGAATTTTGTTGGGGACGAAACCACTTGGAGAATCTTCGTATCTAAAACAGGGTGACTCCAGATATTTGTAAATTTCTTCAAGCACCGCTGCTGGTCGGGGTGGGGGGCTTGAACAGGGTGGCAGACCCTCGGATCTGACAGTTTCAGGTTCCCAACAGCAGGAAGAAGATGGTGCCACGACCGCTCCCGAGCTCAGAATCAAGTACCTCTGGGGTCGTTGGAACCGTTGACGAGTCCTCTCCGAAGTAAAACTGATGGGGATGGCAGCTGATGTCGGGGTCGACCGGTGGGCTCTGAACACTGAGGAGGGGTCGGTGCAAACTGAGTGGAGGTAGATCCGAGCGCCTGGAGGAAGAAATTAATAACTCTTGCGAATGGATTCTGATTGGAGTTCCGCCTGTTGATTATGAAAGTAGACTGGTCGAAGAAGATCTTTACAGAATAACTTTTGTCCTGATTAACGCTGGATTTGTCGCGGCAGATCTTCCAATCACGTTCAGGTGCTCTGTCAGGAGAGCTTCGCGCAGTCGAGGGAGAACGACTCTCCCAGGCAGCTCGGTGCTCGGATGACAACGAAACCACCGCCGTTGCGAAGAAGACAGGCAGACACTTCCGTGGGTACCTCTTGGGCCTTCATATTGGCGGGGAGGTGGTCGGGGTGGCCGTTGCTAGCAGGTGATCCTCTGCAGGTCGCCAGTCTAGATGGTAGAAGGTGGGGGTGATGGAGAAGAACAATGGGAGAGTGGAGGAGATGAGAGAGAGGGGGGGCGACCTAGGGATGTGGAGGGAAGGGGGATTTCAAAATTCAAAGGCATAGGGAGGTGGAGGGGTGCTTGGGGTAGTGGGAAGGGTGCTTGGGAAAGTGGGAGGGGTAGTTGGGGGTTGGGTGGTGAGGAGAGGTTTGGTGAAGGGGGTCTTGGGAAGGGGGGAGTATTGATGAGGGTTGTGGGGAATGGGAAGAGGCATAAATGGGGTAGGTGGGGAGTGGAGGTGGTTGGGAAGGGAGGAGAGAGAAAATTTTCGAAATTGGGGTGGAGAGGAGAGAGAATGGGGTTCACCCCCTTTAGAGAGAGAGAAGCTCATAATTATGGTGGATTTCAAAATTCATTCATTGATGCATTAGTTCAAAATGAGGGGAATGGGGTCCTATATATAGGCAACCCACATTTTACAAAAAGTCCTTGACATTTGACTCAATGACGAATAACCGAGGAACGTGGGGGGGCGCCCATGGGCCAGCCCAATGAATTGGGCCCAATAACAACCTAATCAATCCTAATGACACTCAAACTTAGGTAGATGACTCAATGACCTAGGTACTTGACTCAAATAAAAGGAAAATTACAATGACATGACTCAAAGAAAATATGAAAATTACATGACTCGATTCAGAAAAATATGACGGACACAATGGAGCTATGCCGACGAGTAATCAAAGCTGTGGAAAAATGTGAAGGGCGAGTGATGCCCCCATCATACCCCCGGGGTGCGAAGAACTCGACTCCGTCGAGTATAGGTCCGCTGGGGAAGAGGTCCTCCAATGCAGCTCCGGGTGAGCCACAACCTCCAAACTCAACCTCGCGTCCTTAACCGGGGACTGCTCTTCATCCTCTCAAGGTGGCTCGGGCACACCCTCTTGCTGGCGATGGTACCCTGCTTGCTTAGTATTGCCTCTGTGTGCACACGTCGGACTCTCAAGCTGATATGAGGAGGCTCTCCGAGGGTGTCACTCATAAAGGTGAGGGTAGGCTCAAACTTCTCACTGGGATCCACCGCGGTGCCCTTAGGGGGTGCTAGATCCGCCACGTAAAAAGTGAGGTATATCCCAATATCCCATCAGTAAATCCAACCCGTAAGCTAGGTTGCCAAAGCCACTCGGAACATGGAAGGTCCAAGTCCTCGTGCCCTCGATTTGGAGGTGACCGTAAGATAGAGCCATTCCAAAGCCACCATCGTAGGGTTGCCTACTTGGAATCTAAAGTGGCACTCATGAGTTTTTGCCCGCTCATTATGAACCTCACCGCTCGTTGTGGTTTGCTTGCTTAAATGCTCATGCCAAGTACTATGATGCGGTGTGAGTGGGAGATGCATGATATGCAAGGGGGGGCCAGGACAACCATACGTAGACCAATCATGCAGTGATGCCATGGAGACTTTGAAGGGTGTGGGAGGGCCGAGGCATCTATAGGTGTCCCTCTCATGCGTGGGTGTGATGAGTGCCGGAGGATCCGGACATCCATGAATGATCCTAACATGCTTAAGACTCATGAAGAATGAAGGCGGACCATTACATCCGAATATGGACCTCTCATATTTTCGACTTAACATGTGGGTGATATGAATGAATGTACCCGACTTATGAATCATGCCAAGTGGTTTGAGGTGCCAAGTCACATGTTTTCCTAACCCGAAAATGACTTTGATGTGTTGGGGTATGGTTTGACATTGGAGTTTCCATTCAAAAGGGTCGAAGGGGTCAAGGAAGGTGGACATCATGGGGAGAGGCACCTCCTTGTTCCTAAGGTGTAAACCTTCCTTGGTCATAGCTACCCTTGTGTCGCCTGGGACTTGGGAGAGGTGGGATTGGCCTAACATGGTGGGTGTGGGTAGGAAGGAGTGGGTGATAAGTGATGTGGGTGGATCACATGGGTTCCCGGGTTCCCATTGGGAGGGGTCAAAAGGATCAACATAAGTGTACCCGAGGGAAAGGAGCTCTAAGTTCATCTCAACATCCTCAAGGTCCTCACAATATGGTGTTGGATCATCCGCCTCTAATGAAATGATTGGGCCGAAGTTCTTAGTGGGTGGATCAGCTATGAAGGGAGGTTTTGGCTTTCTACCCGATATAATAAACTCCAAATTGAGGAGAAGGTCGGGCTCATCGGGTGTAGGGAGGAATAGGAGGAGGTCGCTAGTGTAGCAACCAATGGTGCAAACCGAGGTGATAGACCCGGCACAAAGGTGTAGGAGGTCAAGGCTCCTAGATTGGTGGGCCATGGGGGTCAACAAACCGGTCAACTCAAATGGCCAAGCTAAGCCCTTGAGAAGGTCCCCTAGTGTCTCCACTTGATAAGATGATTGGATGGTGGTGCGATAGGAGTTGAAGGGCACTATGGGGAGGTGTCGCTCCAAGGGAGGGTAGGCCATGATCGGGTGAGCTAGGCTCTCTTTTAACCATCTAGCCAAGGACCCAATTATGATGAGTTCACTCCCTACTAGGGGAGAGGGCATAGAGTGAAGATGCAAGGCTTTGTCCTCATCTTGGGCATGTGTTTCTTTCAAAGTGGGGGTTGGATTCGGGGTGTTCACCACTATGGGGTAGGGTGTCAGGATTGTGGGTTCTTCTACCAAGGAGGTGGGTAGGTACTTTGTGGGTGGGGTGATGATGATCGGCACATGGTGCATCCGGGGTGGTGAACGAGGTCGGACTTGGATTGAGGTTGGAAGTGGAAGTAGTGGTGGCCTAGGTTGGGGTAAGATTGGGGTTGGAAGAGGAAGGTGGGGTGGGTGCGGAGGCTTGGTTTGATTTGTTTTGGGAGGTGGGTCCCTTTTTGGGGGCGATGGAGGGGTAGTGGTGGGGGCCAAGGGGTCTTGTGGGGTATGGGTTTGGTGAGGGATTTTGGGTTGGAGGGTGGTGGCCATCATGGGCTTCGATGGAGGGGTGGACATAAGGTCCAATTGGGTATGTGGACATATGGTTGTGGTGAGGACTTGGAGGAAGGGTGTAGATGTGGTGGTTGGGGTAGTAGAGGTGGAAAATGGTGGGGAATGTGTGATTAGGGTCTTGGGTTGGCCAAGGGGAAATGAAGGAGTTGAAATGCTCTTTGGGCTTCGGTGTTCGGAATGGGAGGGGAAAATATATCTACCCCTAAGTTGTTCCTTCATGTCCCCCCATGTTGTGAGGGGAGCTTCCCTTCTAATTATTCTTAAGCCTTCAAATTTCAACCAATGAGTTTGGGCCCGTTTGGTAAGTTCCAATTTCACAAATCGGACTTTCTCATCCTCGGTCATGGGATACCAAGTGAAGTAATGGTCCATCGAGACTTCCCAATCTAAATAGTCACTAGGTTGAGTTCCATCAAAGATGGGAGGTGGGGGAGGAGCCCTACTATCATCCGCCCATGGGGTGGGCCCATTTTCTCCTATTTGGTCGAGTCGACACGATAGGTTATCAAGCCGCTCATTGGCATGGGTCAGGGCCTTCATGAGGTAGTTGACATGGCCAGGGAGGTCATGTGTGTTAGTGGTAGGCATCCCTTGGGGGTTTGGACTTATGGACAGGGCCGATGGGTAAGGTCGGTAAGAGGTGGTCATGCTAGTGGACAAAAGAGATGCCACCGAGGACCCTCAATGCATACACACGTCCTAGGACCAACTTGATAGAGACAAGTTGTGAACTTGCTCTGATACCAATTTGATGTGACACAACCTAGGACCTAAATTGCAAGCAACACAACAATTTGGCAATGTCACACAAGCGGACTCACTCGTGTTGGCACACTCGGGTCCGTAGGTGGACCGGCGATGGGGTGAGGGTCCGAGGTTGGACCGGAGGTTTCCAAGGGTACGGCTAGCTTGGGGAGGACCCCTATGGGTCAGGGGTTGCCCAAATTCACGGGCGGTCAGCACGCTGAAGGCTTGGGTTGAATGATCACTCTCACAACTCACCCGCGGTATCCACACAATTAAACGATAATTCGGGTTCGGACACTCTCTTAACGCAGACGGCACTAAAATGCAATACTAATTAAGCAAAGGAATCTAGCAAAGAGGAGTGTTTAGTGGCTCACCTGATCGGTGTGAAGACACCGATCCCGGCCGGAGACGAGGGTGAGCGAGGAAGCGTGGGCTTACCCGCACGCCGCGCCGGAGAAGCTTCAACCTGAAATTTCAGATTACATGCACTACACCCCATGTAAGGGGGGGATCTTGGGGAAGGGAATCCAGTGACTACACTCAAACACTACCTCCACGCAGGGAGGGGCCTTCAGCTGGCCAAGCGAGGAGGGGAGAAACAGGGAAAGTATGCCGAATGAAGACCGAGATCAATTCAGTCTTCTCTCTGCTAGTGCTGATAGTTGGTCGAAGATGTTGCTGCTGTGACTTCCCCCGATTTTTGTTGGGGGCGAAACCACTTGGAGAATCTTCGTATCTGGAACAGGGTGACTCCAAAATTTTGTAAATTTTTTCAGGCACCGCTGCTGGTCAGGGTGGGGGGCTTGAACAGGGTGGCAGACCCTCGGATCTGACAGTTTCAGGTTCCCAACAGCAGGAAGAAGATGGTGCCACGATCGCTCCCGAGCTCAGAATCAGGTACCGCTGGAGTCGTTGGAACTGTTGACGAGTTCTCTCCGAAGCAAGACTTATGGGGATGCCAGCTGATGTCGGGGTCGACCGGTGGGCTCTGAACACTGAGAAGGGGTCGGTGCAGACTGAGTGGAGGTAGATCCGAGCACCTGGAGGAAGAAATTAATAACTCTTGTGAACGGATGCCGATTGGAGTTCTGCCTTTTTATTCTGAAAGTAGACAGGTCGAAGAAGATCTTTGCAGAAGAACTTTTGTCCTGATTCATGATGGATTTGTCATGGAAGAGCTTCCAATCATGTTCAGGTGCTCTGTCAGGAGAGCTTCGCACAGTCGAGGGAGAACGGCTCTCCCGGGCAGCTCGGTGCTCGGACGACAACGAAACCACCGCCGTTGCGAAGAAGACAGGCAGACACTTCCGTGGGTACCTCTTGAGCCTTCAGATTCATGGGGAGGTGGTCGGGGTGGCCGCTGCTAGCAGGTGATCCTCTGCAGGTCGCCAGTCTAGATGGTGGAAGGTGGGGGTGATGGAGAAGAACAATGGGAGAGTGGAGGAGATGAGAGATAAGGGGGGCGACCTAGGGCTGTGGAGGGAAGGGGGATTTCGAAATTCAAAGGCCTAGGGAGGTGGAGGGGTGCTTGGGGTAGTGGGAAGGGTGCTTGGGAAAGTGGGAGGGGTAGTTGGGGGTTGGGTGGTGAGGGGAGGATTGGTGGAGGGGGTCTTGGGAAGGGGGGAGTATTGATGAGGGTTGTGGGGAATGGGAAGAGGCTTTAATGGGGTAGGTGAGGAGTGGAGGTGGTTGGGAAGGGAGGAGAGAGAAAAATTTCAAAATTGGGGTGGAGAGGAGAGAGAATGGGGTTCACCCCCTTTAGAGAGAGAGAGAGAAGCTCACAATTATGGTGGATTTCAAAATTCATTCATTGATTCATTAGTTCAAAATGAGGGGAATGGGGTCATATATATACGCGACCCACATTTTACAAAAAAGTCCTTGACATTTGACTCAATGACGAATAACTAAGGAAGGTGGCGGGGCACCCATGGGCCAGCCCAATGAATTGGGCCCAATAACAACCTAATCAATCCTAATGACACTCAAACTTAGGTAGATGACTCAATGACCTAGGTACTTGACTCAAATAAAAAGAAAATTACAATGACATGACTCAAATAAAATATGAAAATTACATGACTCGATTCAGAAAAATATGACGGACACAATGGAGCTATGCCGACGAGCAATCAAAGCTGTGGAAAAATGTGAAGGGCGAGAGATGCCCCCATCACTCCAGGCCTGGCGGGATGAAGTGCCTGATAAACTCAAACAAGTGTCGGTCCATAAGGAACTCCACTGGATAGCCACCGCGACGGTCATAAGTGTAGAGCCTGCCCGCCTCCGACGCACGGGCCAGCTCCACAACCCCAACCCCATTGCCGCGCTCGCCGGCAGGGCCCTCTGCCACAGCTGTCTGCCCACCATCAAGCTGCTGCACGTTGGCCGCAGTGATGACTGGCGATCCCAAAAAGGGCATGGGCCGCTCGATCCTCCTCACCCAATGGTCCTCCTCCCGGACCACATGCCTTGGGACCCTCTCGTCCCTGCCAAATCGGGCCATAGCTGCAAGATATAGCACAAAAATGGTCAGTAGGCCAGAAATTCAACACATACAATACAGCAAATCACAAGTATATGAAACGTCAAAATGCAACTACAACAACTCCAAAGGATAGGTTCACGGCCCGTACGCCCTCGTCTCCGCCTCCGATGCACGACCCGTGGGGGGCATTTGTTGTACCCGGACTATTCCCCAGCAAAATACCCAAAAAAAAGGGTTCAGGAATTTCCTCAAACACCTTCAAGGCATGGGATACCCAGCCCCTCCGACAACCCAGTGGGCCCGACCAACGGCCCCAACCCGCTAGCCGAAGCGTACGGTGGCACTAGCAATCGATCGGGACCGCTCCCGACTCATAAGTCGCGGACTTCCTCCGCACTCTACACAACCACCCGGGCCACCCCGGGGACACTCCGACTACAAGCCACGCCACGTGGCACTCAGTGGAAAGGCCGGGGGCCTACCCCGGGACACCTTCCTTCAATCCTCCAAGATCAAAGGGAGACCTAAATAGGTCAGCCACAGGCTCAGGAGGCCCGTAGTACGCGTGTACGGCTCACACACGCGTGTTCGGCATTCTGCCAAACACCTTGTGGGTACACATGTTTCAACCCTTCTACACCAACCCGCGGGCCACCCCGTGGTTCCAGTACACCAATTGGGTCCCACAACGACCCCCCAGCAAATCGGGGCCACCCCGACCCTCAGACACGTGGCAACAAGCCACTGAACTTAGCTCTCAGGCCAACCCGAGGCTACCCTGCCAACCCGTCGTACAACACAACACGTAGCACGAGGCAAGGCCCATAGGCCCAAGGTGCCTCCTTCCAGCCCTACGGACTTCTACCCTTGGCCCTAGGCCAAATCCAAGGCCCGTCGGCCACTTACGCGGCTAGTTCGGCAACCCGGGGTGTGTCGGGCATTCGCCCGAACACCTTGCGAGCGGCCACTACAACTCGAAGAACAATGGCTCTCATGGGCCATTTCAACATCACGAAACTTCATATCCCCCAAGGGATATCCCCAGACGATGAAGGAAGACCCTCGAGGGCCATCCCTTGAGGTTATAGCTTTGCCCGGGGCCCGTGTGCCCCAGGGCGTGGCCGCGCCCTCCCCCCAGCTCGGAGGCCCGACGACACCCCCCCAATCCCAGTTCGTGGAAATTCCTAACTTCACGGTCCTAGGTTCGTGCAAAGTTCGTTCGTCGTACCCGTGTGTCGAAGGATCCACAAAGATGGAGCCCCACGATTATGTTGAATCGCACACGTCAATCCCTCGGTCTACGTGCACAAGCAGCCAGTCAGCCGGTCCAAGCCCGTATCCTTTGTCTTCTAGCGTCCAAACTGAGTCAAAGTGGGGCAAAAATACACAAAAAATCAAGTTTTATAGAGGTGGGGCCACTCCCCCTCTCTCTCTTCTACCTGGTCCTCCCAAACCCCCCCTGAGGAGGGGTTTAGGCGGACCAGCTTGGGCCCTTGAATAATAAAAAAAAGATTTTTAAAATAAAAAAAGGACCAATTTGGTCCGCCCAAACCCCCCCTGGTGAGGGGTTTAGGCGGACCAGCTTGGACCCCCAAGCTGGTCTGCCTAAACCCCTCAAAAATAAAATAAAAAAGCATTTTCTCCCTCCGAAGAGGGGTTTAGGCGGACCAGACCAACCCTTGGGGCTGGTCCGCCTAAACCCCCCTGGAGGAGGGGTTTAGGCGGACCAGACCAGCCCCTTGGGCTGGTCCGCCTAAACCCTATCCCCTCCACTCCGACACACACACAAAAACACACAAATAAAATTCAAATAAAATAATAATAAAAGCACTATTTGGGGGTTTTACCCGGACCAAGTTGGACCCTCAACTTGGTCCGCCTAAACCCCACCCCCACCCTTTCAACTTCTATAAATTGCCCCCTTACCAACAAACCAAGGGATGCATGAAGAAAGGAAGGAAGCAACGCACCGAGCAAACTTCCCCGGCCTAATTGTCGCACCCTTAGATTCTCGGGGTCTTCGGCAAGAGTCAGGAATGCGAGAAGACAAGTGCGCGCACGGTTGGCTTGGGCTGGCTTGCTAGTCGGCTCCCACACGCCGAGGGTATGTCGCGTGTACTCCCCTCATGCGGTGTTTAGCCGTCTCATATCAAGTCCATCCCCGCCACGTGTAAGATGACCGTACCAACGGCAAATACGCCCACATCCCAAGTCCGCCCGTGTACGGCAACTTACGACACTTACACCGGTGACGAAGGGTACTTCATAATGCCACGTCGGCCTTCGACACAGAACCGCGTACCCACCGTTCACCCCCTAGCTGGCCGTCGGCCCCTCAGATTGACAAATCAAGTCTAGTCGTGTTGGGTTCGGTGCAGTATTCGGAGGGGGGGTGAATGAATATAGCCCTTTAAAAATCTTTCACCCAATTAAAATATGATGCTCACTAAAGTTACTAGTTGGTAAACTAGACAAGCTTAAAAGCTAATGGGCAGATGCGTAACTAAACAAACACACAGTAAGATCACTAGAGTGCTAACAAGACAGATTTAGACAAAGTATAGCTCAACTAGAATTTCGTTCTCTTGACAAATTAAAATACTCTAAGAAGACTAATTAACTCTTCTGCTCAACCAGAAGCCAAACACATAGAGCGACCCTATGCATTCATCTAGCGGAAGCACAATAGAACAAAACAAACCACAATGCACAAGGGGTTTTTAGGTGGTTCGGTCCAGCAGACCTACATCCACCCCACACTCAACTCGAGTGTGGCTTACTGCTGACTCACAGCTTGAACAGCTGGGCATCACAGCTTGCCATACAACCGCTGGGCAACACAACTTGCCGTCCGAGGAATCCTCCTTGCCCCGCTGAGCAACACAGCTTGCTATCCAGTGGAATCCTCCACTGCAAACCGCTGGGCAATACAGCTTAGCCGTCCAGAGGCAGCACCTCTGCAATCCGCTGACTAACAGCTTGAAGAAAGATGTAAAAGATAAAATAAAGGACAGGAAATAGCAGCAACAGAAAGCTGAAACAATGAAGCACAAATATAGCTCTCGAAGGAGCAGCTCTAGCTTGGATTCGATCCAAAAGACAGACAACCTCAAACTCTCTCTCTTTCTCAACTCGAGCTCTCAATCTCTCTCTTGCTCTTCTTCTCTTCTTCTTTCGCTAATCTCTAGCTCTCAATCTCTCTCTTGCTCTTCTTCTCTTCTTCTTTCGCTAATCTCTCACTCTCTGCTCTTCTCTTCTCCTTTTTTCTTTCCTCTCTTGTGCTGGATCGACAGCTTCTCTCCTCTATATCGACCAGCTTCTTCTGTGGAAGAAGGCTTGTATATATATAGCAGCAGCAGCAGCAGGCACACTGGGCGCGTGTGGCTTCCACATTTCTTGCCCTAAAAATTCGGACCACGTGGCAGCATCCTGGTATCTCGTCCATCCTTGGATCACGAGCCAGGCACCCCGGATCACGTGCCCTTCATTAGCCTCTTCAGTCCCTGTCAGACAGATGAAACGAAGTCATCAGTTCTAAGTATATGCATTGCATTGTATAGACTTTGCGGTGAAGGCGAAAGCAATGTAAAGTGTGCACAACGTAGTGTATAGACTTAATGAATATAAAGGCTTCATAAGAAGGAATGCAGTGTACAGACTTAGTGAATGTATAGGCTTCATAAAAGGAATCCAGTGTATAGACTTGCCCAAAGTATAGACTTCATATGACGAGGCAACGGCTATACATACTTCCTAGCAGCCGCTGTACAGACTCAAAGTGAAGCCCGATGCCAATGTATAGACTTTACTAAAGACACTGGACTCGAGTGCAGACTTTACAACTAATGAATGCAATGCAGTGCAGGCAATGGTTGTATAGACTATAAATCCCAAAGGCAATGTATAGACATTGTACTGTACAGACTTTGTGATGCTTGTATGCAATGTAGAGACTTCGCTGAATGAGAATGCAATGCAGAGACTTCATGTTATGAAGCAAAGGATACACTTAGCTGAAGACTGCCAGTCGACGTATAGACTTGGCATCAAAGCCAGTGTATAGGCTTTATGCGTGAAGCAGCACAAGGAATAAGTGTGTACATTGAGAACCAATGTATAGACGTTATGAATCAGATCTGAAGCAGTGTATGGAGTTGCTATAGTGTAAAGCAATGTTCAGACTTCAGATGAGAAGGGACTCGCTGTACATACTTGTTGAGGCTCAAGCAGTGTACAAACTTTGAAGCACAAAGGTAATGTACAGACTTTGCCTTAAAACGAATGTATAGACTTAGAATCAAAGAGGCGTTGTGTAGACTTTGAACCAGTGTACAGACTTGGAAGCTTGAGCCAATGAATAGACTTGAAACCCTTAAGGCAATGTACAGACTTGTTGAGGCTCAAGCAGTGTACAGACTTCGAAGTTCCACTGTGGATGTACAGACTTGAAGATCCACTGTGGATGTATAGACTTGAATGAGTGAAGCCGATGTACAGACTTCGAAGTTCCACTGTGGATGTACAGACTTGAAGATCCACTGTGGATGTATAGACTTGAATGAGTGAAGCCGATGTACAGACTTGCCGATGCGAAGCCACTGTACAGACATTGAAGAGTTGAACCCAATGTATAGACTTCACGCTGTACAGACTTTAGGCTTTGAACGTGTGAGCTATAAGCAATGTACAGACTCAGCGATGTATAGACTTGGCCAGCAAAACGTAGGGAAAGGTATGAGTGTATAGACTTGGCCAAGCGTAGGAAAAACCCCCCAATGTACAGACTTGATCATCCAGCAATGTATAGGCTTTCAATGTTAAGACCAATGTATAGACTTTGGATTTCACTATGGATGTACAGACTTTAGGGACATGAAGCGAGTCAGTGTACAGACTTGATGAAGCGAAGCCAATGTACAGACTTAGAGTGTAGCTGAAGCCTTGATCGTAGGAATAGGCTGGAGTGTATAGACTTTAGGCTTCAGAAACGGATGTATAGACTTCACTTATGAAACGTAGGGAAAGACCCCAATGTATAGACTTTACCTTGAACGAAAGTCAGTGAAGAATGTATAGACTTTCACGATGTAGACTTTGGATACGTGAAAGCTACAGTGAAGGAGTGTACACACTTGACCAATTCAAAGGCGAATCGAGTGTACAGACTCTAAGTCCAAACCCAACGGCTGTACAGACTTAGAATGTGAAGACTGATGTATAGACTTCATTAATCAAAGCATGAATGAGACGATGTACACACTTAGCCTAGGATAATGTATAGACTCAATCAATTGAAGAGTTTCCAGTGTATGGACTTGAGTTCTTAAGCATGACTGCTGAAGGAGTCGACCCATCAGAGGATGTGTCGACCCATGACATATGAGAAATGTAAACAGCAGTGAATGGAATGTGAATGGAATGCAAAGAACACGCAGAGGCAGTATAGACTTTGAATCCAATGCACACGGCTGACAAACTTGAAGTGAACTGAATGAACATGATGTACAGACTTCAAGGCTTGAATGCAAATGATGCACACTTCCAATGTAGAGACTAGCACTTACTACTATTCAGACTATTCAGATACATGCAGAGACATTCAGACTATGCAGATACATGCAGAGACATGATATCTAACAAAATGCAATTAAGATATATAAAGAACAAATGCCATCAATGCTAAACATCATCATTCATGTTGCTATCATATGCAGAATGCTCAAGGATAAGAATGCACAGAAATGCACTTTGTTTATTGCAATCATCAAAACACAATAGCATTGCTATCATCAAAATACAATATCAAATGCACTCAAATGTACTCACTATCTTGCTATCATCAAAACCAAATAGTATTGCTATCATCAAAGCAACATAGCACATGCTTGTGCCTAAGGGGCACAACATTCTCCCCCTTTTTGATGATGGCAATAAACAGTGACAGTGAGTCACACACAAAATTTTCTCCCCCTTTGATATAATCGAAAAGGGAAGAACAATAAAAAAACATGTGTGCAACATGGCAGTATGCATGCAAGTGACTTCTCGAGCAATAAACTCCCCCTGAATTATTTCTCCCCCTAAATAAATGCTCCCCCTTTGAGAAGGAATATGAACAGATAAACAAAGGTAGAGAAGGTAGGAGGGTCACTTGACAACAGCTGAATCATAGGTTCAGAAAGGAAGCATGATTATAAACAACTGTTAAAGTATAAGAATCAGCAACATACAATTTTGACAAAAATTCAGGTTTAACAGTGATAAATCTAGAGTAAAACATCTGACCCCTGAAAAAGAGTTTATAGATTCCATTTATAGCAATGAATCTAGGGCACATGGTATTAATAGATAAGTCAGAAATAATACCCTTTTGTGATTAAACATGGAAGATCAAGAATGGCAGTTTGAATATGTATTGAAAATAATTTTCACTCATTGACTTTTGATTTTTCGAAGGGTTACAGCAGTTTGATTTTCACTTTACAATTTTTCAGAACCTGAACTAAGTAAATAGATCAGTGGCATTTATGCTGTTGACATTAGGTGTACACCTTGATCAGAGGCAGGTACCCCAAGTTACTAGGCATAAACTACTAGACCTATTTCAGATCAGAACCCACAAAGGATAGTCTTCACTTTTGACATTAAGGGTACACCTTGATTAGAGGCCAATACCCTCAGTTACTTGGTGAGGACTCCCCCTATAGATTTGACCCTATGAACAGAGATATTCTGAATCACCTCATGACATGTGAATTCTCCTGCTTCTTTGGAGGAGTTCACAGTTTCTCAGTGCAATCAGCCATTGCTCTGTCACTGTGTTCAGTTCTTAACATTAATGATCTTATTTACTGCTGCCCTTAATTCTTTTAGAGTGATTGTTTAAAAAATCAGTACACACTCTTATTAGCCTGTTCTAGACATATCCAGTTCAACACATTTAGGCATTACAAAAACTTTTTCTTTTTTAGTCATGAGACAAAGATTAAGAGCTATAAACGTTTTCTTTTATCTCAAATTCTGAAGTGCAGACACTTAACTCTCCAATTTATAAAGGTTAAACCTTTAGTTCCTTTCAATTTGTAAGTGTGATTCTTATAAGTGAACAATTGCAATAATCACCATTCAATGTACTAAACCAGATGCAAAGCTGTTGTTTAGTGAAAATGATGGAGAAAAGATAGCAATTGGCAATATGGTTCAATGAGCAACTGATGTCAAAGAATATGAATCATTTGAATGAGAACACTGAGAAGTGAATAGGATTCAATGAATTGAATAGAACTCTCAGCTCCCCCTGACATCATGATACAAGAGATATGCTATGCAACATATTGTCCTACATGCAGACTATGCACCAAGGATACATGAGACAAGTATGCAATCAATTCAGGTTTATGCATCCAAGTTATAAGCATTTTCATCCTTTTTCAGATTTTTCAACATATGATGTAGTGCACTGTTCTACATGAAGACAGGACTCATGGTACTCGGCGGAGAACCTGGTCTCAAAGACCATCTCACACATGGTAGAAACCTCCGGGCAGATTTCCTTGCCTTTTAGTAACATACCATTTGATATACCAGGGTTAAGCAAATGATAATGCAGTGCAAAGCAGCCCTATTATGCATTGAAAAACATGCAGTCTACGACAATAGGCAAATGACAGTCATGCAAATCAGTCCTTTATGTATTGATCAATTTCATTGACAGTCATGCAGATGATATATGCAAGTACTAGACACATGCATTGACTGTATGTACTAACTGACCCATTCAAGCTCAGTCCAAGTATGTAATCAAGCATGCAATGCATTGACACAAGACACATGCATTGACTCTATACACTGAAGAACTATTCACAATCAGCAAGTTATGCATTCAATAACAAGCATGCAGTCCATTGACACAAGGTTCATATAAAGCATCGACTGTATAAATGATTGTGCAGAGCATCTAACAGCCCATTTATTCAGTGCAATAATCAGTGAGAGAAGAGCATCAGATATATGCAAAGTAAAATTCAGTAGCTGAGTCTGGAATGCAGACTGATCAGCTAGACATGAAGATATCATCAACAATCAATCAAGCAAATCAATATGAAACTCACAATTTTCATGCTCACAATTTCAGATAATGGAATTTAAAGCAAAGTTCAGAACTGACCTGAATTGTAGTATCCTGGGGTTTTCTTGTTAAGTGCCTTGGTTAACCCCTTTTATTCATTTCCAAGGCACACCTGCAACAACTGGATTATTTTGATCCTGCAGGAACCCAAGCTGCCTTGGGTCCTGTATGAGCCCTAACAGGTGTTCTAAACAATCTTTTAGCAACATGATCATCATATTCCATCAGTTTACACTCAAACATTGAATGTCCAATTTTTACACAATAATAACATGAAGCCACAGAATTTTTGTTTTTATTCTTCATGTTAGTAGAAACATGATGCCCATGTGCATGCATATGAGTATGAAAATTATGTGTATGAGCATGAGTATTTCTTTTATTGACATGAAAATTTTTCTTTCCATGCTCAGCCAGCCGACAGTTGGCAGCTTTGTGGCCTAGGTTACCACATTCAAAACATGAAAAGTTTTTCCTTTTATCTCTCAAGTTATTTCTAGCAGAATCATAGAAAGCAGGGAATTTGACAGATTTAGAGTTTAATCCATTTCCCTGAGCATGCCAGCAATCTTTGACTGCATGCCCATACTTACCACATTCAAAGCATTTAAGATGCTTGCTTCTTGATTCATTTTTACCCCAATGATTTCCTGACCAGCACTCATTAGCCTTATGCCCAGGCTTGTTGCAAGTGAAACAAATGATATGCTGGCCTGAAATAGATCTATATCTATATGGGTTATGAGCATGTGTGAAAGATCTAGGATTCACATTGTTATCTTCTTTCAGTTTAAAACATGCATTCATTACATGACCACACCTACCACAATAATAGCATGAATCATTAGATTTCCTAAAGGCATGGTTTCTTCCAGATAGATTCCTAGAATACATTGTTTTATTTGCATGCTCATCCTCTTTTAATATTCTGCAATCATCCATGATATGCCCATGCTTACCACAGTAATAGCAAGAAGTATCAGATTTCCTAGGGGCATGGTTTCTATCAGATGAATTCACAGATGCATGTGAATGAGTACAAGAAGCATGAGCATTTTGCATGGACCCATCAGATTCAGCAGAGCTAATAAATTTCAGAGTATAACCAGAATTATTCTTTTCCCTTTTTGTTTGACTCTTTCTTTTCAATTTCTGATTATCCTCAACAGGTTTTGTTTGTTTTTCAATTTTCTGAGCTTTAAACTGAAAGACAGATTTTGAAGGTGACTTCTGATTTTCATTTTGTTTTGGGGATTGCCTTGAAGTACCAGCTACATCAGTGCTTTGGAAAAAAGTGGTATATAGCTGGTTTTTAGTGATTTTCTTAACATCAGAACAGCAATTTGTTCCCCCTTCTGAGTTATCATCCTTCCTCTTCCCAACAGTTTTCATTTTTCCTTTAATCTTGGCAGACTCAATAGCTGAATTTTCCAGATTATAAATTTTATCTTCCAAGCTAGCAATGTGAAGTTCATAACTGGCTATCTCCTGTTCACTGCAGTTTACACATTCGCTTAGAACTTGGTTAGCAGTTTTATACTTCTCAATTTCTTGTTCTAGACTGTTCAACATTTCTGATTCTTCATTACAAACAGCTTTTCCCTTTTCGGTAGTGAGAAGTTTTTCAGATAGTCCAGTATTTAACCTTTTCAGTTTCTCAACTTCAGCTTTTAATTCAGTGTTTTCTTCCTCAAGATTTTTATCCTGAATTTCATTATTAGCACATCTCTCTCTTCCAGACATGTGCTCCAATTTTTCAATCAATTCATCTTCTCTTTCTTCTGCTTTAATTTTCTCAACGAGCAGGTTTTTGTTATCATCTTTAAGTGAGGCAATTTGTTTATTTAGTCATTCATTCTCACTAAAGAGATCTTCATTACGTTCTCTTAAAGCTGAGCATATTTTACAGTTTGATGTAGCAGAAGAGGACTGTGAAACCTCCTCATTGATTTCATTCATTCTGACCATAAGAGTTTTATTTTTCTTTTGAAGATCTTCATTCTCCAATTTCAGTTTGTCCATTCCAGTATTAACTTCAGTGAGTTCCTGCATGCCTTTTAGATGCTCCTTTTTCTTATCATTCAACTGATTCTCTATTTCTGACATTTTATCCAACCATGTTAGTTTTTTAATTTTTAGAGAATCATTTTGTTTCTTAAGATTCTGAACATCTAGCATGCAAGCAGCATAAGATTTTTTCATATTTGGACAGTTTTCACAGGAATCTTTCAGATTTATTCTATCACATTTCTTTTTCAATTTTTTTATTTTCAGATTTCAATTTCTTGGAAACTTCTAACAAGTTTTCATACATCTCTATCAATTCATCGAAAGAGTATCATTCTGATTCAGAGCTTACCTCGGATGAAGTTTCATCATCAGCATTTCTATGATCAGCCATTAAGCACTTGCTGTGATTCCTGATTAGCTTCAGTTTATCTAAAATGTCTTTGGCAGACCTACAAGAAGAAATGCATTCAATTAGAGATCTGTCAATTGATTCTTTTAATAAAACTACAGCTCTATTATTGACAGAGTCTTTCAGCTTATCCTTCTTGGTCCATTTAGATTTATCCTTCGACAGTTTGTATGGACCATGAGTTATTACCTTCCACAAATCAAGATCGGTTGTGTTTACATGCCGATGCAACTTTTCCAGCCATGGGCCAAGGTCATCACCTCTGTATATCGGAGGATGAGCCATCAGAACAGATGACAAGTAGATTCAAGGCACGAAGCAATCGACAACAAAGCACCACAACCAGATAAGCAAGGCAAGGAACTAACTCAGTGAAACTTAATACAGAACACAAGAAGCACACTTATAAAATGCACCAAACAGAAATGCACTAAACCAGATGATCAACGTAAAGCACTAAGACAGTAAATCAAAATATGATTCCAAAAGACCCACTCTGAAATGCACCAACAATTAGCAGGATCCTCTGCAGATTGTTAGATATGTTCAGTCAGAGACCCGCTCTGATACCAAGTGTTGGGTTCGGTGCAGTATTCAGAGGGGGGGTGAATGAATATAGCCCTTTAAAAATCTTTCACCCAATTAAAATATGATGCTCACTAAAGTTACTAGTTCGCAAACTAGACAAGCTTAAAAGCTAATGGGCAGATGCGGAACTAAATAAACACACAGTAAGATCACTAGAGTGCTAACAAGACAGATTTAGACAAAGTATAACTCAACTAGAATTTCACACTCTTGACAAATTAAAATACTCTAAGAAGACTAATTAACTCTTCTGCTCAACCAGAAGCACAACACATAGAGCGCCCCTATGCATTCATCTAGCGGAAGCACAATAGAACAAAACAAACCACAATGCACAAGGGATTTTTAGGTGGTTCGGTCCAGCAGACCTACATCCACCCCACACTCAACCCGAGTGTGGCTTACTGCTGACTCACAGCTCGAACAGATGGGCATCACAGCTTGCCATACAACCGCTGGGCAACACAGCTTGCCGTTTGAGGAATCCTCCTCGCCCCGCTGAGCAACACAGCTTGCTGTCCAGTGGAATCCTCCACTGCAAACCGCTGGGCAATACAGCTTAGCCGTCCAGAGGCAGCGCCTCTGCAATCCGTTGACTAACAGCTTGAAGAAAGATGTAAAAGATAAAATAAAGGACAGGAAATAGCATCAACAGAAAGCTGAAACAATGAAGCACAAATATAGCTCTCGAAGGAGCAGCTCTAGCTTGGATTCGATCCAAAAGACAGACAACCTTAAAGTCTCTCTCTTTCTCAACTCGAGCTCTTCATCTCTCTCTTGCTCTTCTTCTCTTCTTCTTTCGCTAATCTCTAGCTCTCAATCTCTCTCTTGCTCTTCTTCTCTTCTTCTTTCGCTAATCTCTCACTCTCTGCTCTTCTCTTCTCCTTTTTTCTTTCCTCTCTTGTGCTGGATCGACAGCTTCTCTCCTCTATATCGATCAGCTTCTTCTGTGGAAGAAGGCTTGTATATATATAGCAGTAGCAGGCACACTGGGCGCGTGTGGCTTCCACATTTCCTGCCCTAAAAATTCAGACCATGTGGCAGCATCCTGGTATCTCGTCCATCCTTGGATCACGAGCCAGGCACCTCGGATCACGTGCCCTTCATTAGCCTCTTCAGTCCCTGTCAGACAGATGAAACGAAGTCATCAGTTCTAAGTATATGCATTGCATTGTATAGACTTTGCTGTGAAGGCGAAAGTAATGTAAAGTGTGCACAACGCAGTGTATAGACTTAATGAATATAAAGGCTTCATAAGAAGGAATGCAGTGTACAGACTTAGTGAATGTATAGGCTTCATAAAGGGAATCCGGTGTACAGACTTGCCCAAAGTATAGACTTCATATGAGGAGGCAACGGCTGTACATACTTCCTAGCAGCCGCTGTACAGACTCAAAGTGAAGCTCGATCCCAATGTATAGACTTTACTGAAGACATTGGACTCGAGTGCAGACTTTACAACTAATGAATGCAATGCAGTGCAGATAATGGTTGTATAGACTTTAAATCCCAAAGGCAATGTATAAACATTGGACTGTACAGACTTTGTGATGCTTGTATGCAATGTAGAGACTTCGCTGAATGAGAATGCAATGCAGAGACTTCATGTTATGAAGCAAAGGATACACTTAGCTGAAGACTGCCAGTCGACGTATAGACTTGGCATCAAAGCCAGTGTATAGACTTTTGCGTGAAGCAGCATAAGGAATAAGTGTGTACATTAAGAACCAATGTATAGACGTTATGAATCAGATCTGAAGCAGTGTATGGAGTTGCTATAGTGTAAAGCAATGTTCAGACTTCAGATGAGAAGGGACTCGCTGTACATACTTGTTGAGGCTCAAGCAGTGTACAAACTTTGAAGCACAAAGGTAATGTACAGACTTTGCCTTAAAACGAATGTATAGACTTAGAATCAAAGAGGCGTTGTGTAGACTTTGAACCAGTGTATAGACTTGGAAGCTTGAACCAATGAATTGACTTGAAACGCTTAAGGCGATGTACAGACTTGTTGAGGCTCAAGCAGTATACAGACTTCGAAGTTCCACTGTGGATGTACAGACTTGAAGATCCACTGTGGATGTATAGACTTGAATGAGTGAAGCCGATGTACGGACTTCGAAGTTCCACTGTGGATGTACAGACTTGAAGATCCACTGTGGATGTATAGACTTGAATGAGTGAAGCCGATGTACAGACTTGCCGATGCGAAGCCACTGTACAGACTTTGAAGAGTTGAACCCAATGTATAGACTTCACGCTGTACAGACTTTAGGCTTTGAACGTGTGAGCTATAATCAATGTACAGACTCAACGATGTATAGACTTGGCCAGCAAAACGTAGGGAAACGTATGAGTGTATAGACTTGGCCAAGCGTAGGAAAAACCCCCCAATGTACAGACTTGATCATCCAGCAATGTATAGGCTTTCAATGTGAAGACCAATGTATAGACTTTGTATTTCACTATGGATGTACAGACTTTAGGGACATGAAGCGAGTCAGTGTACAGACTTGATGAAGCGAAGCCAATGTACAGACTTAGAGTGTAGCTGAAGCCTTGATCGTAGGAATAGGCTGGAGTGTATAGACTTCAGGCTTCAGAAACGGATGTACAGACTTCACTTATGAAACGTAGGGAAAGACCCCAATGTATAGACTTTGCCTTGAACGGAAGTCAGTGAAGAATGTATAGACTTTCACGATGTGTAGACTTTGGATACGTGAAAGCTACAGTGAAGGAGTGTACACACTTGACCAATTCAAAGGCGAATCGAGTGTACAGACTCTGAGTCCAAACCCAATGGCTGTACAGACTTAGAATGTGAAGACTGATGTACAGACTTCATTAATCAAAGCATGAATGAGACGATGTACACACTTAGCCTAGGATAATGTATAGACTCAATCAATTGAAGAGTTTCCAGTGTATGGACTTGAGTTCTTAAGCATGACTGCTGAAGGAGTCGACCCATCAGAGGATGTGTCGACCCATGACATATGAGAAATGTAAACAGCAGTGAATGGAATGTGAATGGAATGCAAAGAACACGCAGAGGTAGTATAGACTTTGAATCCAATGCACACGACTGACAAACTTGAAGTGAACTGAATGAACATGATGTACAGACTTCAAGGCTTGAATGCAAATGATGCACACTTCCAATGTAGAGACTAGCACTTACTGTTATTCAGACTATGCAGATACATGCAGAGACATTCAGACTATGCAGATACATGCAGAGACATGATATCTGACAAAATGCAATTCAGATATATAAAGAACAAATGTCATCAATGCTAAACATCATCATTCATGTTGCTATCATATGCAGAATGCTCAAGGATAAGAATGCACAGAAATGCACTTTGTTTATTGCAATCATCAAAACACAATAGCATTGCTATCATCAAAATACAATATCAAATGCACTCAAATGCGCTCACTGTCTTGCTATCATCAAAACCAAATAGCATTGCTATCATCAAAGCAACATAGCACATGCGTGTGCCTAAGGGGCACAACAAGTCGAACATCTGGCTCGGGAATCACAATCCCGGGGCCGACCTTAACTCTCCAGCTTGACAACGCTCGCCATCCAAGACCCGGGCCCGACCGCTCACATCGAGCCGCGTCTGACCTCCGCCAGGCGCCAGCCCGTGTCCGTTCTGACCACCAAGGTAGTCATACCCACACCAACTCCCCTATAAAGAGTTCCAGCAGAACACGCGGATATCCGATTTGTCACACAATGACCCGGGGACCGACTTACATGTTGGAATTGTCCCGCAGCTTGCTCCAGTTGTACTTCGGCCCATTAAGGCCCGCTTGTAAAGCCCCTGTGGCTCATCATAAAACCAGTGAAATATATACGTCCGTATTCGGGCCTCCATCTTCCTACCAACCCCACTCGGCATCTGTGCCCAACACCCTGATTCCAGTTAACACCCCTCGGTCTTACGCTTACCCCTAGCCGCTGAACGCCCCCGGTCCTCTACCCATGGCTTCAGACACACATACGAACTTCTCTTCAGCTTAGAACGAAGGTATTCGAATTCGATCTGATGTAAATAAACACCGGTTGCTTGCGTCCGGTGGGGAAAGACATCCTGTACACGATTCCCACAATCGCCTACGCACTCGCACCCATGGAATCCCTTTTCTCCACGTGTCGCCCGATCACCCGAGCCCACGTGCTGCACCCTGGTGGCGCTTCCCCGGTCAAACCTTGGTTCCATGAGTGATTATCGAGAGATCGACTGGCACACCCACATCTTGTCCAGTTAACCCTTATCCCGACACTTCCGTGCCATTCGACCCTCTCCGACTTTCCTTGAAAGGAGAGTGCCCGGTACCGCCGTGAGAAGCATGCACCCGTAAGGAGGATACCCAAGATACATCAAACTCCCGTATTTTCCTTCACCGCTGTATCCCTTCCCTCACCACAATAATCGGCATAAAAACCCGCGCAACAGAGAGCCTCATACTCGGCTATGTTATTGGTAGCAGGAAAAGAGAGCTGGTAGGCGATGGGAATAGTCACTCCCTCTGGAGTGAGGAGGACGGCACCGATCCCTCAGCCATGAGAATTGAGTGCCCCATCAAAATGTAGGGACCAGAAAGGGTTATGAGTGAGTACAGCCAAGTGTTCATCGGGGAACTCATCCTGGATTGAATCTGTACAAGGGATGGGCAAGTGAGCAAGATGTTCAGCGATAGCATATCCCTTGATTGCTTTCTGAATGACAAAGGTAATATCGAATTGGGAGAGAAAACTCTGCCAGTGAGCCAACCTACTAGAAAGGACGGGTTTCTCTAGGAGATAGCTAATTGGGTCCATTCTAGAGATCAACTTGATCTCATGGGCAAGAAAATAGTGTTTCAACTTCTGGGCTACCCAAACTAAGGCTGCGCAGGTCTTCTCCATGGTGGTATATTTAGCTTCTGTAGGATTGAACAACCTAGAGGGGTAATAGGCTGCCCTTTCCTTCCCTTCGTCGTCCACTTGTGCCAGGACAGCTCCTAGGGAGTCCTCAATAACAGAAATGTATAAAATCAGGGGTTTTCTAGGAACCAGAGGTTATAAAACCGGGGGATTAGATAGATAAACCTTCAAATCCTCATAGGCCTTTTGACATTGTTCATTCCATTCAAATTTGGCCCCCGCCTTCAGCAGCTCGTAGAATGGGCGGCACCTTTGTGAATGTTGAGATATAAACCTTTGGATGAACTACAAACGCCCAATCAGCCCTCGAAGCTCAGTAATGTTCTTGTGCGGGGGCATATCCATAACGGCCTTTGCCTTGTTCGGATCGATTTGAATCCCCCGCTTGCTAACTATAAAGCCTAGCAACTTCCCTGATGATACCCCGAACACACATTTTTTTGGATTCATTTTCAATTGGTACTCCCTAGCCCTTTGTAACACCTTGGCCAGGACAGCAGGGTGCTCTTCCCTCGACTTTGATTTCACCAAGATATCATCCATGTACGCTTCCATACAGACATGCATCATATCGTGGAAGATTGCCATCATTGCCCGTTGGTATGTGGCACCCGCATTCTTCAGCCCGAATGGCATGACCACGTAGCAATAGGTGCCCTAGGGCGTGGTGAATGAAGTATTTTCCTGATCCTCGGGAGCTAGACGGATTTGGTTATACCTTGAATATCCATCCATAAACGAGAAGGCTTCGTACCCGGCCGCGTTGTCTACCAACACATCGATATGAGGAAGCGAAAAATCATCTTTAGGACATGCCTTATTCAAGTCCCTAAAATCAATGCAGATTCGCACTTTTCCATCCTTTTTCATCACAGGGACTATATTTGTCACCCATTGAGGATATAAAACAACTCTAATGAACCTAGCCTTATGCAATTTATCCACTTCTTCTTTTATTCTCAAGGCCATATGGGGGTAGAATCTTCGTGATTTCTGCTTAACGGGTGTTGCCCCTGGTTTGAGTACCAGTCTATGTTCTACCAGGGCGGGGTCAAGACCCGGCATGTCCTCATAGGACCAAGCAAAAGAATCGCTATACTCCCTCAAAACCTTGACTAACTCCTCTTATACCTGAGGAGGGAGATTAGTAGATATGATTATGTGCCTGGGATCCATTCTTGTTCCAAAATTAATTTCTTTCGTGGGTTCATTTACCGCCGATTATGGTTCATCAAATCTCTTCAAACCCTGCATGTATAAATCGGCGGTATCATCCACATTGCTATCCTCATAATCAATCGGGTCCTTCTCATCTATGATTTCATAAACACCCAACCCATGATCGCTCTACACCCCATATAGCCCCTCATCACCCTCCAAGACGATGGCTGTCTCTACAAACTCAGGGCATCTAAGGAGGGCGTGGCAACGCTGAGCAAGGTCCTGGAGGAACCTATCAGGAATGGCTTTAGAATAACGCGTCAATGGGCACGTCTCAAATGTGGAAGGATCAGGAACCCTAGAACTCGAGCCTACTTCAACTGACTCGACGACCCTAGATGACTTGACAGACCTTAAATCTGACCTAGAAGGAACAGAATCTAGAAAACCTAGTGGAAAGGAATCAGGGGTCTCGTGTCCCTGAGAGAAAGAAGAATCAAAAATGGCATTGTTCTCGACTGAAACCTCCATTTCAAAATTGACGTTTTTTTTGGAGGTCAGAGGAAACCATGCAATAGGAAGGAGGAGGAGGGAGTGCAAGCAGATTGGTGGACGGACAAAAGACGTCCGTGATGGGATCAGTAAAGAAGAATGGCAAATCAATGGGTGGGTAGGGCCCACAAGCACAATCTTGGATTATCGTAAAATTTATCGGCAACTCTAGCCGAAGTGGGAACTGGCATGGTGACAAAGTGATCAGGATGGGAGGTGCAGGGGGAATAAAATCCAACTTTTGAAACAAGGAAGTAAGGCGGGAAGGTGACCAAGGAAAGGTGATAAGAGAGCTCCCCTTTTCCTGCAGATTATATGTTGGCTCTCCACGTGAGTGCTTTGCAACCTGCACCTCGGGTTCTTTCTGAGTTTCTTTCACACTGAACATCTTGGCCAAGTCTTCAGAATAGTCAGTAGCATCATCGACCAGCCCCTTTGACAGCAGGACAGCTCGGTCACTGTGCAAGCAGCATTTTCGTTCTCTTTCTGGCAAGGTAGCGTCTTCAGAGTGCCGGGCTGCAACGGCCCCTTTACAAAGTGCTGACGGTAATCCCAGGTCAGCGGCCCTGAGTCTCCCAAGATTGACAACGAGGACACTCGGTATCCGAGACCTCTTCTACTCATTTTTCTACCCCTTGGGACGGGCTTAGTCCGCCCCTGCAACTGGTCACCAAGACCCAAACCCGGCTGGTAGCCTAACTTCAGGATCATGTTCCAGCCCTTGGAGTCTCTTATCTGAGGCTTCGCCTTGACATCAACTGATGATGTAGCGGGCTTGCGTGGCGCATATGCCCATGGAAAGTCAAGGTCGAGCACTAAAAGAACTGGCTTGTTACTAGGCCATAATGTCGACAGCACCTTATTTGAAATGGCCTCAACTGTTTACATGTGGATATACTCTTAACCTTTACTACCCGCCCCTGAAATGGGAATTTGAGGCATTGGCGGGCAGTGGATGGTATGGCACTGAGATTGTCAATCCACGGTTGACCCAGAATCGCTTTGAACATGGGGTCAATGTCTAACACATAGAATTCCACGGGCATTGTCAGCGGCCCGAGTTCTGCTTGGACAGTAATCACCCCGTGGCAGGCCCTCCTTGAGTTTTCGTAAGTTGCTATTGTTGTTGGGGTGGGCCTCAACAATTCTTCTGAAATGTTACAGGCACGCAGGGTGCTGACTGGACAGACATTTATAGAAGCCCCGGTGTCAACAAACGCCACATCAATGGCCACCTTATTCAGGGTGATGGTGATACAAAGTAGCATTTGGCGGGACTCCGGAGGTGCCAATTCGGCCTTGGAAAATGTAATGGCCAACCCTTTCGTCAGTGTTACTAGGGCCGATGGAAGGCTATCCACTACCATGTCTTCGCTGACCATGACTTTCTGAAGAAAAGCCTTTCAAGCATCTTGGTGCAGCGTGGATCACTTAATCAACTCCAAAACTGAAATCTTAGCCGGCATCCGGTCCAGGTGTTGTAATAAATCATACCGGGTGCTTGGCAATGGGTCTGCTTATTCCTGTTCAACTGTTGCTGACAGAACTTGGGGGTTGGGTGCAGGTGCACCGGTGGTGGGATAACTTCTCTGGAACAAATGCCCGCTCCGAAGGGCAAGGTTCTACGCCGGTACGGCCTCGGACGGACTCACAATGGGTGATTTGATGGGCCTAGTGGGGTGAGTGGAGGGAGTAAAGGTGGGGGTGACAATGGTGGAGGCAGGTCTGACAGGCCCTGGCAGAAGGATGATGGGGGACGGGTTAGGTGAGGGAGTGACAATGTGGGGCAAAACGGGTGCGGGTGTTATAACTGTGGAAGTGGTGGGCGATGCGGTAGGGATAATGAGGGGTCTAGAAGGAATGGCGGGCGTAGTGGAGGTTAGGATGGTGGGCCGAAGGATGGTGGGGGTAGAAGGTGAAGGGGGTTGTTGTAGGTATGGTGGAGGGCCAAAAGGTGAGCGGGAGTCTCGTCATCATAAGACCACCCAGCGTTGGGAGTTGGGCGGTGGACATCGTTCACTTGAGCCGGTGTCGGCAACTGAGGTTGTGGAGCGGGCGGGTTGTTAGGCATCAGATTCTGATGAATCCCTATGCCTTGTGCCGGTTGCTGCTGCTGCTGTGGTTAGGGTTATTGTGGCTACTGCTGCTGTGGTGCCGGCTGCTGCTGCCTTGGCGCTAGCTGCTACTGTCTTCTTCTTTCTTTAATTTCTGTAATCAACTTATGCATCTCTGCCCAATCAATGCGGTGCCACTCGTGCAAATCATAAACAAAATCATGAAACTAGTATCACCTCTCAATCGTGTGCCTGGGCTACCGGTGGAAGATGCAGAATCTGGATGGGTCGGCGGTCGGGTTCCAGTTTAGGCATTCTGACGGAAGCTGGAGATCAGCGGTATGCATAAGGGCTAAAAAGATGTCTGGCAAGGTTTCGGGTAGGGGAGGGTAATGAGCTCTCTTGGGGCCTGGGCGTGCAGGTGCACAATCATTCGGTGGAGGGACATTATGGTACTATGGCGGCTGTTGAGGCTGTTGTGGCAGCGATGGTTGCTGAGGAGCGGGATACGATGGTTGGGTAGTTAGCGGAGCGGCAAACTGGGGGTTGCGGGGAAGTTGCTGGAAGCGAGGTGGGGTGGAGTGGTTAGGGAAGCTAACAGCCTACACCTGCTCATTCGTCTAGACTCCCTCAGTAATTGGGCCCTGCTGTTTCCTGGCGGGTTTGGGCTTCTGGGCCTAGAATAAGGAGTGAATGGGGGAGTCCTTAAACTGGGTCTGGATAAACTGGGCCCTGCTGTACAACTGGTTCATATTGGAAATGTCGTTCATAGCTAAGATGTTCCGGAAGGTGGGGGTGGCATTGGAAATCAACAGCTTGACTTTCTCTTCCTCCGGAACTTGTCTAGGCACACGGGAGGCCATTTGCCTCCATCTATCAGCATAGGTGGCGAAGTCTGTGCCGGCCTTCATCTTCTCGGCCACCAGATCAGTAAAAGAATACTCCGGGCCCACCCGGTCTTGGAATCTCTGAATAAACTTTTCTTTAACAACTTTGAAACTTTCTGCCTCCTCCAGCGGTAGAGCATAGAACCACTCCAAAGCTACTCCGTCCAATGAGCGGCGAAAAAGATACACCATAAGGCGATCATCGTGCTGAAATTGCGCCGACTCATATAAGAATTCCCTCACATGAATGAAGGGGTTGCCATTCCCATCGTACTTCCGGTACGTGGGGAGCTCTGACTGGGGAGGGAAACGGATGTCATGGAAATTGGGAACCGGGATATCTACTAGAGACTGTGGGCCGACCCATTTGTGAAGGAGGTCGAGCTGCTACTGCATGGCAGCCCACTTATCAAGAAGTTCTCGTTCCCGGGACGGAGGAGGCTGGAGAGCAGACCCGGCATAGGGGGTCGAAAGATAGGCAGCTGGAAGAGGAAACCCGTAAGAGGGATAATGAGCCAAGGATGGGCCCATATCCGCGTGAGACAAGTGGGGGGGCCCTGTCGGAGGGCGTAAGAAGTCGGCTGGGCCTACAAGAGCTTGCAGCACTAGAGAGGTGGTCCCATGAGGATCCGCATAAGAAGACAAGGGGAGCGGGGTCTTCCCCTTATCAAGAATCTGATGGGCCGAGCTAGAGGCTTGGCCCACCTCCAAACTGGGGAATCGGAGGGTCCAGGGCTGGATAGGGGTAAGATCAATGGGAATAGCAGACGAGGCCCCGGGCCCACTAACCAAGGATAAAGAGGTGGCAGTAGTAGGCACACCTTGAGACGGAACAGGAGATGGGGCATCCGGCCCCTGTAAAGCCTGGCGGAGAATATGAAGCTGGGTCGAATCCAGCTGGGCCATCATATGAAGAATATGATTGGTCGAGTTGTGAGTGGCAGAAACAGAAGGGGAGGGTTAACAACCCTCAACAGCAATGGTCAAGAGAGGAGGGGCGGACCGCTCTCTTCCCTTTGCAGTTGTGACCCTAGGCGGGTCCTCCAAAAGTCCCTGAGGAAGGGCGTCCTCACGGGAGTGAGAGAAATCATAGGAAGACACGGTGTAAGGGGAATCGAACAAGGGATTGAAATAGGAAATGAAGAAGCAATTGCCCCTAGGAGAAGATCATTTGGGTGTGAAGCAACTCCACATGTAACGGGTACCTTGGAAATAAAAGAAAAACAACGCCTAGTAAGCACCCTAATGGAGATGGCTAACAAACATGCACAAACGAAGAGGAGAGGAGAGGCAACCAATTACCAACCAAGTTACAATGATGCGCCCAAATTTTTATATATTTCCCCTTTTGGAACCTTAATGGATTCAATTAAATGAAGTTCTCTCAACAATGGGATTCCTAATAGGGGTGGAATGAGGGACTTGGTTGATTCTAAGTTTACTCTCTCTCACGGATGCAACCTAGACTCGGTGTGGTAAGGTACAACCTGCCCGGTGTCCGTGTAGGAATCCACGGCTCACTGGGATTTATGGAGGTCCCGGATAAGGTCACTTAGTCGGCTCAAAGGAATATGGAGACAAGAGGATCCCCTACCAAGGTAGGTATGCAACTACTATGGTGAAAATGTATGAACCTATGTGCACCAGAGTGCATGCAAACTCTAATTTAATACTAACAAACAATGATCAATCAATGGCAAATATAGTGCAAACAACAATGATAACCAGGGGGAGATGAATAGCACCCAGAACAAGTAGCGAAGTGATGGAAAATATAACACAAATGTAAGCCTCGGGGTGCACTGTAGCAAAGTAGCGGTCTGATGGGAGACCGCACAGGGAGTGAAAAACGGCCCAGGGCAGGACCACCGTATGACAGGGAGTAGTAACGACAAAATGCTAAACTGAAATAAATAGCACGGGAAAAGAAATCTGCAGCGTACCTGAGTGAATGGGGCGGTCTGGCAGAAGACTGTCAAAGGTATGAAACGGCCCAGACAGGACCACAACAGTCAACAAACTGGTAGAAAATGAAAACACCAGAAAAATGTACCTGAGGCAGAGGGAGGCGGTCTATCGTCCGACCGATGGATATCAGAGATGGCCCGAACTAGACCGCACAAGTTAACAGGCTCACAGAGATATGAATTAGCAGAAACAAAGAGAATTAACGTACCTGAGACAGGAAAAGGCGGTCTATTGACCAACTGTAGAATGCCAGAAATGGCCCACAATGGACCGACGTAAACCCAGAGAACAGAAAACAACAAGCAAGGAAATGGGAAACCCGAGGAGACTAAGGGTCAACTCAAACAGAGACAGGAAAGTAGGTCAATAACGTCAAAAGCATGATGGGCCTAAGGCGTCCCACCGTGATCGCCAAAAAAGGGGGCTGTAGACAAGTTTTCCCTTTTCCCTTCCTTAAAAAAAAGTAAATAAGTATGTGGTGCTGAAGGGAAGGGGTTAACTAAAGCATGGAAGAACAAAAGGGCAATAGATTAACTACCCACATGCCTCAACAAGTCGTGATCGCCACCAAGATACCCAGTGCAAACAGAGGACACTACGCACCTTGGAAAGGGGAGACAGATGAGGCCACTCGCCAATGGATGCAGCGCTGACGCAAGAAGAAAACGGTCCTCAGGAGACCGCTGAATGGAGAAGATGGCCCAACGATAGACTGTTGCAAGCGCTGAAGTGGAACGCAGGAAAGGCTTGACGTGGAGATGAGACGGTCCGCGTCCAACTAGACACTGGAGTAAAATGGTCTGAAGAAGGCCACACACCCCGGTAGACAGTCTGTAATGAACCGCACAGAACCTCTGAACTCCAAATTGTGGGACTTGATCCTCCACCCCTTCCGGCCGGTCAGGAGGGATGGGCTTCGTGCTAAGACTCATGTTGACCTGCAAAACAACGCAAATGACCAAAGAAACACGACCCAAATTAGTTTATGTGCTGTAGTATCTATAAATGAACATGAGAAACTAAGCACATAAAGGGAATGGGGGATACCTAGGGTGGTTTTTAAACCCCTAATGGGCATGGAAAAGCAATAGGAAGGTGATGAATGTGGAAATGACAGTGAAAACGGAGAAAAGTGAAAAGAAATGACGATGTAATGATGAACGAGCAACAGAAAATGACTAACTAAAGACTCAAAACCCCAAAGACTAGACTACTCCCTGAACCGAAGGCTCTATGGACGTGGAAAGCCTTCCTCCCTGACTGGAATTCGCTCAAGAATGCGGCAGCACTTCGACGCGAATTTCGGAATCTCCCCCCTCGCGAGCTTGGACTAAGGGTGCTATTTATAGACCCTTGAAAGTTAGCCACGAATTAAGGGTTTTTCAGCGAGAATTAGGTCGAGATTCTTTTGGATAAATCGAAGATAATATTCCCAATTTTCTCCAGGATCAAACGGAACCAAATTTGGTTAAGAATCCACAAAGAAATTCAACGACGAAGCAGCTAACTTAACCACGGATAGAGAGAGAAAAACCTGTGAACGCAAGGATCTCGGCCACATATGCGGTCTCTCGATAGACCGTCCACCCATATAAATGGTCTAGTGGAAGACCGCCTATAAGGTGTCGGTGGAAATTAAAAATAAGATAAATAGACTATTTATCTGAAAAACACCAATCGAATCAGCCGGCGTAGGACTCTCAGGATAAAAATGGTCGTTTGATTGACCGCTTAAACTCATGAAATGGTCTATCGCAAGACCGCACACTAGGGTGTCAGTGGTAAATCAAAAATGAGATAAATATCCAAAAGCCAGACCATTGCAGAACTCTGGGCAAATAAACGGTCTCATGGAAGACCATCCCATCATTAAATGGTCTATCGCTAGATCGCATTTCAGGTGGGCGATGGAAATAATAAAACATGGGATAAATAAGCTCATTTGCCCCAAAGACCCAGTTAAACCAAGGCCCAATAAACCCAAACTCGAGAGATTTAAAAGCAAGCCCAGCCAGGGAGAAAATACCCATAAATAAACCCAAGGAAATGCCTAAGAATGGCCCAATGAGTAATGGACAACTCGAGGCATCAAAAATAAGGGTAAGAAAGATGACTCAACTCAAAGGCAAAAAATAGGTGTCAACAGCCTGATCCGTCCACAGTACACAGGCTGCTCATGCCTACTCCTAACAGAAAACACACGTACCCCTCGCACGGGCACGGTCACAGATGGCTAGGCAACGCAAGCCTACAAGCCATACACCAAGAACCACTAACGGTAGTCTGAAATTAAAGTGAATGCACAATTTGCTAGAAACACGAGAGGTCAACTCAAGGGCAACACACGGTGCATTCGTCTTAAAGACTGTTCTACCAAAGCCCACATGATCAACCACATAGAAAATCAGTCGCCATATAATCAATCAGAACTATAGAACTCACGTAGTTCTGGCAATCCAGGCCAAACAACTATTTCATACTTAGACTGGGTTACATAACCACACCGTCCCACTAGCATACACAAAAGTGACCCTCATACGGTCACACGAACTCGACTCCCACATGGTCACACATTACCATATGGAAGCAACCCTCCTTGGATAACTTGCTATGAATCACATAGCAACATTTAAATACATAAAGCATTAGACGTGCCTTTGCCACTTAAGGGAATACAGCCTCAAGTCATGACACGATTTCAATAAAGACCACGGCCTTAAGCCGGAATGTGAACTCACGCATTCCTAATCCCTAACGACTCACATTTACATGTGGGATTCACACACAATATAACAATACGAACAAGCCTCCTATGATCACTCATAAGGCACACGTCCTATGATCTTACATCGGGCAGCCATTGCCTACTCAGGGTAGAAACAACCCAATTCGATAGCATTCAGATGCGCCGGGGTGAAAACCCAACCCCGAACATCTACCAGGCTAACTAGGCCGCTAATTAGTTGATCTAAACCGACTAACTCTCAAGAACAGTAAGGAAAAACATAGTTTAGGGTCACACCGTGATAGCATGGCCATGGTTGATCGTGGAATCGCGTTACTCTTAGTTACGATTAGGGGTCCTGCCGCGTTAATGATGATCGTAGTCAACCTGGGGACCGCGATCTCATAGACGCTGTTGCTCCTCAAACTGCATCTCGAACCGCCTTCCCAGCCCTTCACAAATGTGAATGTGGTCTCTAGGTACACCCCATTCAACATCCAGAGGCTTAACGTGGTTGGGGAGGCAATTGCATTAGCATTCCAATCCCAGACTTCCACGAACCAGCGCGAAATTGTCCGTTCCACACCCCGTTCATGTCTTACGAAGGGGAAACTACATAAAAATAGGTCATTTGCCTTCCACACTCCGGAAGGACTCAAGAAAACATAAAAATGACCAAGAAAATGGATGATTACATCAATTGCCTAACATGCATTCATCACATTCCATACATCACAATCAGCCTCATCTCGGCTTCAAATCGCAAGGAAAACACAATCGAATGAAGGGGAATCATATCCTATCATTCTCACACATCAAAAACTTGCGATTGAATCAAAAATCACCGCCTAAATTAGCAGGAATCGTCACTCAAACCTCGGCATGGAATTAAACCCAAAAATGACCAAACTCACTCATTCTCTATCGCATCGGCTCGAAATCACGGGAAATCACTACAAACGAGCTAGGGATCCACCCCCCTACCTCATACGATGCTTTACCGTATTAGGAAAGCTGAATCCTCATGAATCCACCACGTTCTAGCCCATGGTATCCAAGGAACTCCACCACAACGGGTGCTCCCGTGCCCGCCACACGCCATCCACATCGTCTTCCGTGCTTTTCCCCGCCTTTGTGGCCATTGGAGTGAAGGAGAGAGAGGAAGAGAGGGAGAGACTCATGGGAGAGAGGAGGAGAGGGGTGGGGAAGAAGAAAACATGGGGAAGAGGGGGGTTCGATTAGGATTTTTGCCCCAAAAAGAAAATGAGATTTTCTCCCAAACCCTAAAAAGACCAAAATTTTATTTATACCCATTCTTTTAAAATTTCCCCATATAATTCAATTAATTTTCATTTAATTTTTGAATCAAACAATCTAAAACCCATGGAAACATTCCGGAACCCGAAATTGTCAGATCCGCAAACCCGAGTCATTACATCTGAGTATGCACAAAGGCCCTTTCTCTTCTCCACTCAGCTAAGTGTAGGGGCAAAAGGTGGAATGGGTAAGACAACTGACCTAGACACTCCCCAACAAGAGGAAGTCTCAAATAGGGGAAGTCTAATAAGACCTCATAAAAATATCATGCAAAATCATTCAAATGCAACTAAGCAAATCATAGACAAAAATATGCAAAAAAGAAAAGAGACATGATAAGAGTGACGGTACAATTTTTCCATGGGACGTCATGAGCCCGATCGTATGCATGTCTCAAATGAAAATTAGGGTCCCAAAAAATAAAGACTAAAAGCTCCAGCATAACAAACGGAATCTCAAGGGGTAGTGTTATGGAAAGGAGTTGAACCTGACATCTTTATACCTATACTAGGCTTATCCCCAAATTTTTTTCTACTTCTCCCTCCATGACTTGGTTGCTTCTCAAGTATGACCTTAGTAGGGGCATCATTCATTGGGGGTAGTTGGTCATTGGATGCTACCTTTAATGCACATTGCGCTTTCGGTGATCTTGAATGAAAGGGGAAGAAACATGGACCCCTAGCTAGTAGTTTGAAATAACCTTAGTGTTATGATTTGCAACCAAAATACCAAAAAAAATCAGATATGTCAAAATCTAAAAAAAATATTTTCAAAAATCTAAAAAATAAAAAATTCTGCAAAAATAAAAAAATACCACTTTACTTAATGCATTTAGTTATTATTTTTTACTTTTTGCCTCTTTAATAAAGCTTAGCCCCTTGATCAATATCAAGGATTTGGTTAGGGTAGTTCTCTTACTTAAAGGCAAGGGGTTAACCCCAAGAACGGATCTAACATGTTTGCTTATCTTTGAGTGCACAGGTTAGAGGTTTGGAGCAGAACATTGTTCAAAATCCACTTATCCAATTCTTGATCTCTATCCTTGATTAACTCCTCCTAAATCATTCCGTATACCACCAAGGGCTAAGTCTATTTCATAGATTCAGAGTCTGTGCATCTAGCAAAAGGGGTGTTTAATAGGTCCACCCTAGTCGCGATCTACTTTTAGATTGCCTTCTGTTTATGGCGCACTTAGAGACCGTATTCTAGTCTGTGTTGTATTTAGCTTATTCTATTATTTGGTTAGTGTTTTCATATGGTTTTTGTTCATTTTATACTAGTTAATTGTGAATTCATGTGATGTTGCCTTATTTTAGTTGCTTTATGTTCATTGTTTTATGAAACCCCATAAAAATTTGAAAATTAAATAATCCAAAAAATTCCATTGCACCGCTAAGGTAAGTTAGGTATATTCTCTATCACTAATCTGATGTGACATGACCCCCCGGACTTAAATTGGCAAGCAATCGAACCAAACGGCGGACCCACTCAAGCGGATTCACCCGCGTCGCGCACACCCGGGTCCGTAGGTGGACCGGCGATCGTGGTGAGGGTCTGAGGATTGACCTCGCCTTTCCGGGGATTTGATTAGCTTGGGATGAACCCCTAAGGGCCTAGGATGCCCAATTCCGTGGGCGGCCAGCACGCTAAGGGTGTGGGATGTAGTGGCACTCTCACAACTCACCCCGCGGTGGACACTCGATTTTATTGATTTTGGATCGGGCACTCCCTCGCCACCGACGGAACTAAGAAGCAATACTAGTTAAGCAAGAAGTGCTAACCAAGAGGAGCGCAACCATGAGCTCACCTGATCGGCGTGAAGACGCCGATCCCAGCCGGAGATGAGGGCGAGCGGGGAAGCGTGGGTTACCCGCACGCCGCGCCGATGAAGCTTCGGCCGATGACCTGCTAATACAAGCACTACTCCTCATGCAGGAGGGGGAACTTGGGGTGGGGAGAGTAGGGTACAAGCAAACACTACCTCCACGCAGGGAGGGGCGCTAAGCCGGCCAGGCGGGGAGGGGAGATTAGCGTGGATCGCGCCGATGTAGCACCTTGCAAATTCTGTCCCGGTCTGGAACAGCAGAACAGGGGGTCGGAGTGGTCACCGCCGTGCACTCCTCCAAACTCAGAATTCGACAAGACTGGCGCCAAAACGTCACTGACAGACCCAGGTACGTCTGTGAATTTTTGTTGGTGCTTCCGAAGTCGACACTGGCCGGGACGGGCTCTGGAACAGGGTCCCTGCGATCAGACTCGGACTGCTCCCTGGGTGTAGCAGCAGATGGATGAAGTCACCACGGCAGCTCCTGAAGTCCAAACGTGGTAGGACCAAGTCGAGGATGACCGTGGACGAGTCTTCTCCGAGCAGCAACTAAGATGGGCACCAGACGACGTTGGGGTGGCGAGGAGAGGTCCGTTGAGTGAGGGGGGGTCAGGACAAGACCTTGATGGCCTGTTCTGCGCACCTGGGAGAGAAAAATTGGAAACTGCTCTTCCTGATGCCGAACGGGATGCCACTTGTTGGTGATGGTATATGCCTTGTAGTAGCAGCTCTCGGCCAAGTGGCACCTTCAGAAGTTGAGGGGTGTGGCCGTGGTAGCTTCTGCACTGCAGCTCTGGTCCAGGTTCTGGTCCCGGTTGTGCAGTCGGACGAGAATGGGCACCACAATCTGTAGGGAAGTCAGAATGAGACGATTCCACCTCGCTTGCGAAGAAGACTGGAAGACCTTTCCGGCGATGTATGGTGCACCTCCAGATGATGTCGGACAGCACCGGGGCAATCTCTGCAAGTGGAGCTTCTTCTGCTGCCTGCGAACTGGATAGAGTAGGTTGGTGAATGAAGTTGATAGTGGTGGGAGGGGTGAAGGGGCTGCATTAGGGAGAGGGAAAATGGCTGTGGGGCTTGGATGGAGGTGGATAGAGGTGGTGGAGGGGCTGGAGAAGAGGGCTGGGTCGCAGCTAGCAGGTGGAGGGGGAGGGGGTTGCGGCCAAGGGTGGAGGGTGAGAGAGAGAGAGGGGGGGCGCAAGTGGCTTGGAGGGAGAGGGAAATTTGAACTAAGTTTAATGTGGGGTTGGTTAATGTGGCCTTGGGAAGGGGAGGAGTTGCCTTGTGGAGGGGAAAGGTTACTTGGGAGAGGGGATTCTCTCTTGGGAAAATGAAGGGCTGTATGGGGAAGGGGAAAGGCTGCTTGGGAGGAGGGAGAGGTGCCTAGGAGAAGGGGCTTCCACCTAGGGGTTGGAGGGGGATTAAATGGGAGGTATGGGGAAGGGGGAGGGGTCTTAATTAGAGGTGAATAGGGAGGAGAGAGAGTGAATTTTGAAATTTGAAGAGAGAGGGGAGGAGAGAGAGAGGGGTTCGCCCCCTTTAGAGAGAGAGAGAGAGATAGAGAGAGAGCTACGAACCCCCTTTAGAGAGAGAGAGAGATAGAGAGAGAGCTAGAGAGAGAGGGCTAGAGAGAGAGAGGGGAGACAATTCTTGTGGATAAACTTTTCTCAATACTTCATTAGTCATCTCAAGTGGGGTTGAGGTCCTATTTATAGGAATCCCAACTTTTACAAAAAGTCCCTGAGAAAAGAACTAATAACAGATAACCAAAAGAGCTGGGGAAAGGGAAAAGGACGCCCCTGGGCCAGGCCCTTCTAAATGGGCCCATTAGACATACTAGCCCAATATGACGACACAAACTTAGGTAAATAACATGATAACCTAGGAACTTGACTCAAAACAAAGGGGGAATTACATCAAAATGACTCAAGAAAGGTATGAAAATTACATAGCTAGACTCAGAAAATCAAGCTGAACATAATGGCGAGCGTCAGGACCCTTGGAGAAATAGGGAGTGGTAAGCGATGTCCCCATCATACTCCCAGGGTGCAGAGAACTCGACTCTGTCGAGTAAAGATCCATCGTATGCGGAGGAAGCCACGGCGGGGTTGCCCTCAAGTCTACCAACGGTAGCTGGTCCTTTCGCCAAGTGAGGTAGCACCCATACCCTTTGCTCCAGATGACAGTGACCTGTTCATACAATATCCGCTCCAATTGCTCACGTTGGCCCCTCTGGGTTGGTGGAACTTTCTCACGGGTGGTGGCTCTCTCAAGGGGTGGAACAAGCTCGAGTTCCTCACTAGGTGTCACCGTGGGACCCCTGTATGGCACCAAGTCAGCCACATTGAATGTGGGACTTACTCCGTACTCCTCGGGGAGGTCCAACTCATAAGCATTTGTGTCGATCCGCCTCAAAACCTGGAAGGGTCCTGATCCACGCGACCTCAGTTTGGAGACATTTCCAGGGAATAGTCTCTCGGTTCTCACCATCACAAAGTCACCTACACGAAATTCCTGGTGGCGTCGGTGGGAATCAACCGATTTCTTATACACCTCATTGCTTTTGTTGATGTGTTTGCGGATTGTCTTCATGCAACTCTGTGAACGTTGACTCCTAGTGGATAATGGGGGTCCTGGACAACCAAAAGTGGACCTAGCATGCCATGGTGCTACGTAGACTTTGAAGGACCTAGGAGGACCGGGACATCCATAGGTGAACCTATCATGCAAAGGGGTGTTTGATGTTGGGGGTCCCAGGCATCCATGAATGCTTCCTTCATGCTTAGACTTCATGATGACTGACTTTGGGGGGCTGGGGCATCCAAATGGAGTCCTAACATGTATGGGTTTCCTAACAATGTTTACTGCCAAAGGGGGACCTGGACACCCAGATGTAAACCTATCGTGCATCGGTCCTAGTGCGTGAGTGACACAAATGATGTGACTACCCTGACCACATGATGCGAAATGTTGCGACACATGCATTCCTATCAAGATGGTCCCATCTGTGAGATTTGGGGGTTTCCACTCATGGGGGTCGAAGCGGTTCCAAGGGGTGGACATCTTGGGATGGGTCACTCCCCTATTTCCAAGGTTGATGTCACCCTTGGCATTGACCCTCATAGTGGGGGCTGAATTTCGGAATGGGTGGGTTAGGTCTGACATGGTGGGTGAGAGTAGGAGGGAGTCGGTGGTGAGTGAGGAGTACTTGGAAGCCCATAGGAAGTGGCCAAACAGGTCAAGATGGGTTAAGGGGTGGGTGACGTGGAGGTGGGTTTCAATCCTAGTGATCGCCCTAGGGTCCCTAGTACACATAGGGAAGTGGGATTCATGAACCTGGTGGGACCTATCGTAATGCTCCTTGCAAAGGGACGAGGGGTAGGGAAAGATGTAGGAGGGCAAGGAGGTGGGTGGGCAAAGAAGGGCTAGTGGGAAGGGATCATGTGGATCTAGGAGGACTTGGGTTGAGGGGATTGAGGCTTCTTCCCATCCTAGACCTGGGGCACTCCAAAGCATACACTCCCTAGTGTGGGCTAGGCACTCGTCTCCTAATGGGGTAAGTACCAAAGCGGATTCCCTAGGTTGAGTGCCCCTTTCTTGTGGTAGGGGGGTGGCGTAAAACTCATCGGGCTCGGGTTGAAACAATACGAGCTCACTCATGCAAGGACCCTTGGTGTAAATGGAGATGATGGACCTGATAGAGGGCAGTGAGAAACTAAGGTACCCCGTATCACTCACTCCTAAGGCCAGCATGTTTGTCACCTCTATTTGCCTTAGTATGCTTTTAATCAAGTCCCTCATGGCTCCTACAAAGCAAAACGAATGATAGGTTGTGTGGAATGGTAGGGTGGGCACGATTGGGTTATGGTTATCCATGGCGGGGCGCATGATGTGGAGGAGGAGGTCTTGCTTAAGCCACTCAATGAGGGGTTCCCCTAAAATCACAGTCTTCATGGAGGGAGGGGTGGGGGGACTTGGTTGGTCATCTGGAAACTCTAGGGGAAGGATGTTCCTAGTTAGGCTCGCTGTGATCTCTTTGGATAAAGATGAGCCTTCTTGACCCAACCCTTGGCATTGGGCTTCATAATCTAGGTCTGAGGGGTTGTGTCACATCAGTTGGTATCAGAGCAAGTTCTAGACTTGTCTCTACTAAGTCTTGTCCTAGGGCACATAAGCATTTAGAGTCATTTGGTTCATCATCATGGCTACCTCTCTTTGGTCCCACTCGGCCCTCCACAAAGGTCCGATCGACCACCCATTTTCGGACATCCTTATAGATGAGAGTATCACCTTTGATGGGTCACATCCTAGTGATTATGTTAGGTGGGAGACTTTCATGAAAAAACACTTTGAAAGAACTTGGGTTTATGGATCCGCGAGAGTCCGCCGGGCCGAGGCACGGCTTCGGGGACAAGCCAAAAAGGAGTGGGAACGTATAGTAAGGTTAAGAAAGATTAGGAGGCAAGAACCGATAGGCTCATGGGAAGAGATGAAGATTGAGCTTAGGAAGATCTACGCTCCCCGACCTTCCCCATCCTACTCGGAGAACCATAGTCCGAGGAGCACTCCTACTCCTCTTTTCTCTCCCTGCCAACCCAAGACCTTCCTCCGGACCCAAACTCCACCACCCAAAGGACCCTTAGATTCATTGGAAGAGATAAGGATTGAGATTAGGAATATCTTCACTCCCCCTTCCCACTCCTACCTTGAGAACCATAACCCGAGGAGCACTCCCACTCCTCCTTTCTCCCCCAGTCAACCCAAGACCACCGTTAGGGTCCAAACTTCACCACCCCGGGTACACCATGCCCCAACTTTCATCACCCCATCCCCTAAAGACCTTCCCATTCCCTTGGAGAGTAAGACCCCCACACCCCAAAGGGATAAGATTGTAATCGAGGAACATGAGGCCTCCCCAGATTGGGAAGAAGAATACGAGTCACAATGTCATGGGTTAGGCCAAGAAGTTCCCATCCCATGTGGAAGAAGCATCATGGCTCACTCTACCCTCACCATTCAAACCCACATGGACCCCATGTCCACCCCTCCACCTAGGCCCGTGACAGCCACCATTCCCCAACCCGAAGTTACTCACCCAATCCACCTTCCGCTTCCAACTCCTATCCTACCCAAACCTAGCCCTTCACTACTTCCACTCCAAACCCCAACCCAAGTCCGGCCTCACTCACCACCCTGGGTACACCATACACCAACCTTTATCATCCTGCCCTCAAAGGACCCACTCACCTCCTTGGTAGAGGAACCCATACCCGACCCCATAGTAGTGAACACTCCTGACCAAATCCCCGCCATGGAGACCACCCATGTCCAAAAAGAAGAAGAACCCTCACATGGTGGTCTTCGCCTTACACCACCCTCTCTAGATGGGACCGAGATCATCTTAGGAGAACCCCTTATTGAAGAGATCACCACGGAGTCATCTTGTGACTTCAGGAGGCATACCATACACCATTGGAAAGGTCGTCCAGATACCTTCCCAGCCGAGGTTGTTTCGTTGTCATCGGAGTTCGTGGCTGACCAAGAGGGTGATTCTCCCCCGACTGCGCGGAAGCACCCAGGCAGCAGACCAGAGCCTTAGAGAAAAGTCGACACCAGCCTCTCCTTAGCACCTCTTGGCGTGAAACTTGGGTGAGAGCACCCCCTATCAGTCGTCTTTCATTTCCAAGAAGCGAAGATGAGTTCGGGCGTCGACACTGACTTTTATGAATTTTCTCCCGGAGGTGCGCCAGGTCAGTGCCCCAGGGTCCCCTCCGACCCCCTATCACTGTTATGACTGCCACGGTCATCCCTGACTTCCTTCGATGACGCCGTCTATTCTGGAGCAAAGAAGACAGGCCCACGAAGACGACGGCTCTGGTCTCGCCTCATTCCGACACCAGGAGCGTTCAGGGTGCCTGCTCCTTCCTACAGCAACGTTCTGGGAGCAGTCAGTGCCAGAACTGTGCTGCCCTGTTCCAGAGCCTGCCCCGGCCAGAGACATCAGTACGAGGTTCCACGAAAATTCGAGCATCGTCCTGAGTCAAGTGGGAGTGTTTCACCCCCAGTTTCAGGTCAATTGGAGCTCGGGAGTGTCCGTGGTGGCACCGTCACCGACAGACTGTCCAGCGACTCCAGAAGTGGCAGAATCGACGTTGGCCCTCCGATTGGCCCTCATTCGGACTTTTCCCCTCCCCTTGCTTGGCCGGCTGAAGGCTCCTCCCTGTGTGGAGGTAGTGTTTGATTGTAAACTGAAGTCCCCACCCAAGTTCCCCCTTCTGTGTGAGGTGTAGTGCTTGTATTAAACAGGGTTCAAGCTTCATCGGCGCAGTGTGCGGGGACCCACACTTCCCCGCTCGCCCATCGTCTCCGAACGGGATCGGTGTCTTCACACCGATCAGGTGAGCCACTCACACTACTCTTTGCTGGATTTCTTTGCTTAATTAGTATTGTATCTCTGTACCGTCGGCGTAAGAGAGTGCCCGAACCCGATTTATCATTTAATTGCGTGATTACTGCGGGTGAGTTGTGAGAGTGACATTTCAACCCACACCCTTGGCGTGCCAGTCGCCCTTGATATTGGGCATCCCTGGCCCATTGGGGTCTATTCCTAGCTGGCCAAACCCTTGGAACCTTCAGGTCCAACCTCGGACCCTCACCGCCATCGCCGGTCCTTCTACGGACCCGAGTGTCCTTAAGCGAGTGAGTCCGCTAGTGTGACGTTGCCAAATTATTGTGTTGCTTGCAAATCTAGGTCCGAGGGGTTGTGTCACATCATAATCCTCTACATCTTACTATACGTTATCCTACTCAATGCTATTATCTCAAGGATCGGCTGGTTCTCCTTGTGTTCTAAGATCTAATGTTTCTCTTTACTAAAAAGGATGATGATCCAGGGGCATGCGGTTAATCGCTGGATAGACCGTTAGGTGGAATAAGTTGGGGGACGATGGACTCGGTCTACCATGACATGGTTGTGGAAAGATTCTTGACCCTAATTTGATCGACCAAGTAATATTATATTTGAGCATTTTCTATTTTCTCTTTCTTTGCATTCGATTTTATGATTTCTTTTTCTTTAAGCCCAGCATGCATCATGTCATTTTTAAGCATTCATGACTCATGATCATTCAAAGGTTTCTCCATAGCAATGGTCAGTTGCACCTCAAGTCTTAAATAAGAGATCCCCATTCCACTCTGAATTTGAAAGTCTTCTTTGAGCTAGTTGCTTGGTCTAGTTGGTCAACATGTTCTTGCCTGGATTTTTTTCTTTCAATTTAGTTTCGTTCAATCCAATCGGTCTTTCCCTTCTGATCCATTCATTAGCTGTGAATCGTACGATGGCATCACTTTCCACTGTGCTCGCAAGAAGTCCACTAATGAGTGAAACATGTACAATAATCAGGTTTTGGGTGCCTCCTTGATCTTAAGAGGTTGATCATCTTCTCTTTATCTTTTAATTAGTTAGTTTCCTCTAGACATAAGTCATCTGTGCTAGCTTGTCCTTGTGGTTAGTTTCGAGTTTTATGAATAATTCAAATCGCTTGTCGGTTGTGATGGGTGTCTTTTTACCTTGATACCCGCTTTCCATTCCACTCTGCTACACCTCTGCTACATCTCCACTTCTTGTTTTCTTCGCTTCAGCTCCGCTCTGTCCCTTACAAAGCGGATATCAAGAAGGGGTATTTGTAGACACCTGTTTCTGACCCACTAGTTGAGCCATTCTCTTATTTATATTTAATAATGTCCCAAATTGGCCATCACCATTGAGTCATTGTTTGATTTGTTCTGAGCCCACTCAATTCATTTTCTAGCCCATTATGTTGCATCCCTATGGTTTTGATGATGTCTCACACTATAAATCAATCCTCTATTTCTAGATTTATGCTGGTTCATCATGTAAGTGAGTACAATTCATATGATGTTTCATTATTTCATCTATCTACACTCTGCTTAGTTAGTATGAATAGTAGTGGGTCGACCCACCCTTGCTGATGCGTCGACCCATCAGAACACTGACTGTCTGGGTATCAAAGTATGTACATCAGCTTGATCGAGTAAGTCTGTACAGCATGCCTTAGTGTTCATATCATTAAGTCTGTACATTGGCATCTCTTCTTCAAGTCTGTACACCGGGCATCTTCTAATTGAAGTCTGTACAGCCAATGCACTTAACTGAAGTCTATACACTGGTTTGTCTAACTTCAACTCTATACATCCGATTACTGTTGCAGTGTTCACCAAGTCTATACATCGCCTTCAGACCTTCAACTCTATACACTGCTACAGGAACCAAGTCCATACACTCTCCCGTTCAAATCCTTCTAAGTCTGTACATCGGTTTCGCTTCTCCAAGTCTATACACTGGACTTTGTTTCACCAAGTCTGTACACTCCACATCTTTTCCTACGCTTGGCCAAGTCTATACACTCATACCTTTCCCTACGCTTTCCTGGCCAAGTCTATACATCGCTAAGTCTGTACATTGCATACTGCTCAAACGATCAAAGCCTAAAGTCTGTACAGCGTGAAGTCTATACATTAGCTCAGGGGCTTCAAGTCTATACATTGAACTGTTCTTCAAAGTCTGTAAAGTGGCTTCGAATCGGCAAGTCTGTACATCGGCTTCACTCGTCAAGTCTATACATCCACAGTGGATCATCAAGTCCATACATCCACAGTGGAACTTCCAAGTCTGTACAACGCTGAAGCCTTCACAAGTCTGTACACTGCTTGAGCCTCACCAAGTCTGTACATCGCTTCAAGCGATTCAAGTCTATACAGCCTGCCTTCACGATCAGAGTCTATACATCGTTCCTCAAAGGCTAAGTGTATACATCCTTCCAAGCTTCAAGTCTACACACTCGATTGTTAGGTCTTCAACCCTATACATTCAATTGTTAGGCCTAAGTCTATACACTCGATTGTTAGGTCTTCAACCCTATACATTCAATTGTTAGGCCTAAGTCTATACACTCGATTGTTAGACCTTCAACTATATACATTGGTTGAGTCTATTCACTGAAGACGCTGAAGACCTCCAAGTGTATACACTCTCACATGATACCCACTTGGTTAACTGTTGTGTCAAGTTTATACACTCGATTCCCTCATGCATTTCACAGAAGTCTTCATATTCTATCTTGCTATGAAAATACTTTCATCACAAGTCTGTACACCGTCTTTTACATGCGTTCATACATTAAGTCTATACACTCACTCTCACGTTGTACACACTTGATCATTTGCTGCTTTAAAGTATGTACATTTGCTGATTAACAGTCTGAACTACCTAATTCGAATCATGTCTTCTGTCTCTGTCAGAAGATAAACACAGGTTAATGATCGGGCACGTGATCTGAGGATGATCCCTGGCACGTGATCCGAGGTGCTCTCTGGGCGGGAACCTGAAAGCCACACGCCCATCATCTGCTATATATATGGAGCATCGTCCTTCAGTGAAAGACAGATCGTGAAAAGAAAGAATAGAAGATATTCGAGTGAGGCTGCACGATCCAGAAAAGAGAGAGAGCAGAGAGTCCCACATTGTCCAGATCCGAGAGGAATATGTTCGAGAGAGAGAGAGCAGTGTCTGCGGTTTGATGAATTGCTTCCTTTGAAGCTACATTTGTATTGGTTTCAGAACCGACTGCTTCTTCGTTGGTCCTTGTTTCTATTTTGTGTTCTTTTTATTTGTTCATTCTTCTGATTCGAATTTGTTCCCCTCCAGTGTGTGGAGGAAGGGAGTGTAACTCCGGTTTCCCTCTGGGTTGCAGAGGAAGAGAGATCGGTGATCTCTGGTGTTGCTAGTGACGGGTTGTCATTAGTAGTTTCCCTCCGGGTTGGAGGAAGGGAGACTTGTCTCCGGTTCTGTTCTAGCTGGTAGCTGGAACAGGTTTCAAGCTCTGTGGGTAGCAGAGTTTGGTTGAGGGATTTGTTTCCCTTGGGTATTCAAGCTGTGTGGCAGCAAGTTGTTCGCAGACTGAGTCTGCCGTGTTCTAGCAGTGACTAGTGGAATCCTCACTCTAGTTGGAGTGAGGGGTGGATGTAGATTGCGGACTGCAATCGAACCACCTAAAAATCTGATTGCCTATTCTGTGGTTTGCTGTTATTATCTGCGCTCTCCATATGCTTGTCTCTTTGCTTCCTTGTGATTAGCTCTTCAATCTCATCTACTTATACTGTCTTGATTGTTGACTGCGTTAGCATTCTCATTGTGCGGGTTCAGGAGGAGTGTAAATAGTAGAATTAATTTTTAGCTGAAGTTTTTACAAATTGGGAGTGATCTATTCATCCCCCCCCTTCTATATCACTCTTGCTGCGCTAACATTTGGTATCAGAGCAGGTTTACGCCATGTAGAGGAACGGTCAAGGAAATGCCAATGGTCTTAGAACCTTCATGGCCGAAGGTCAATCCATTAGTCGCCCTCCGTTTTTTGATGGTAGTAACTATCTGTTTTGGAAGAACAGGATGGAAGTGTTTATCAGGGCTCAGAGCCATAAACTGTGGAGAGTAATTACTGTTGGGCCATATGATCTGCCACCAAACGAGGACGCTTGGATAGATGACCATGTCAAGCTATCTTCACTCAACTGGACGGCGCTGAACATCATCCAGTGTGCTGTTCATCCAGAGGAATATGCCCGTATATCTGCCTACAAGACTGCCAAGCGAATGTGGGATGAGCTGCAATTGATCTATGAAGGTACAGCTCAAGTGAAAGCCTCGAAGGTAAACCTCTACACTTCTAAGTATGAAATGTTTAGGATGAATGCAGAGGAGAATATAACTGAAATGTATGCCAGGTTGTCCTTGATCACAAACACACTTAAAGGGCTAGGGAAGGATCTTGCTGAGGCAGATATAGTCAGGAAAATTCTTAGATCTTTATCCCCGGCATGGCACACTAAGGCCATTGTGATTGAGGAGTCAAAAGATCTGACTATCTTGACTGTGAATGAACTCATAGGATCCCTTATGACCTATGAGATGAATTTCAAAGGAGGTGGAGAAGGAAGTGATAGGAAGGCTAAGAATGTGGCTCTAAGGGCATCCCGCAACAAGGGTAGCAACAGCGGGAACAGCAGCAGTAGCCCCGAGTCCGAGTCCGAGCTTGAAGGTTTTTCAAATCTCGACCAGGAGGAGCAGGCAATGCTCACTAGACAGTTCAGAAAATTTTTGAAGAAAAAGGGAAAGACCTTTAGGAAGAAGAAGCCACACTCTTTTAACAAGAATGCTGAATTTACCAGTTACAGGGATAGAAATCCTAAGAGACTGACTTGTTTTAATTGTAACAAACAGGGACACATGAAAGGCGAATGCCCAGACCTCCAGAAGAAGGGTCCCTATCTTCAGAAGAAGAACACAAAGGTGCAGAAGAAGAAGAAGCCACAGGCGATGGTCTGCACATGGAGCGAGGAAGAAGAAGATCCCGAAGACACTTCCTCAGAAGAATATGAAGATGGAATTTGCCTTATGGCAAACAGTGAAGAGGAGGTAATAAATGTTTTTGAAAATTACTCAATTGATGACTGGGAGGATGCTTATGGTGAATTGTTAGATAAATTTAATTCTCTTAGTAAAGAGCACAGAGTTCTGAAAAGAAAATTTAACACAAATGTTGAAGAACAAACTCTGGTCTGTGAGGAAAATCAGAAGCTAAAAGAGCAATTAGGAGAAATGACCTCACTAAGAAAAGAAAATGATAAGCTCAAGGGAGAAGTTCAAGAAAGTCAAAATCAGCTCAATGAACTCAACATTAAAATTGAAGAAAGCAGGAATGAAATTAGAGTGAACTCAGAGAAATATGAAGCTGTGAAGAAAGTAAATATTGAACTTCTAAAAAATTCTGAGTCCCTTCAAAAGGAGCTAGAAGACAAACAGAAAGTCCTAGAAAAGTTTGTCCAAGGAAAAACTAGTTTAGATGCTATACTAGGGACTAGGGTCAATTTCAATAAGGAGGGTCTAGGCTATGACCCAACCAACAAGAGACCCTTGCAATTCAAGACCATCACCTTTTGCCCAGAGAAGGGAAAAGAGAAGCTGGACACACCATCCAGCTCAAACAGCACTAAGGGAATTCAAAGTCCTAAAGAAAACACAAAAACCAGTGCTGATCAACCATTTAAGATGGGAATGAATTGTATGAAGAATGTCACTAAGCTCACTCACCAGAACACTAATGGTAGATGGACCAAGAAAGTGAATCAGATTAAGAGCTGGAATTACAACAATCAGATGAGTCCAAACAGGAACTACTGGAGAAATAATGTTCATAGTCAAAAACATGTTAATCAACAAGCTTACAGGAAATTTCCTAGGGATAGGAAGACTAATGAATGGAATAGAACTCACTTCTCCAGACCAGCTGGATTCAACTTTAATAAACCAGAAAGGAAGGTGCCAGAGAAAACCATGCTGAAGCAAATCTGGATACCTAAACACTTGATCAGAGAGTTAAACAATGTCTTTGGACCCAACTCATCTTGGGTTCCAAATCACTCTGCTTGATGTATTTGTGTAGGTCGGCCTGGCAGCTGAAGACAACAAGTGGTACCTCGACAGTGGCTGCTCCAGGCATATGACAGGAGACCGATCCAAGTTTAGCAAGATAGAGATGAAGCCAGGGGGTCTGGTCAAGTTTGGAGGAAAGAACAAAGGTAAAATAATTGGAGTTGGTACAGTAGGTAAGTCTTCCACAAACTCCATTGAAAAAGTCTTACTTGTGGAAGGGCTTCAACACAACCTGATTAGCATTAGTCAGTTATGTGACAGGGGTCACAGGGTTGTATTTGATGATAGTTCATGCAAAATCCTTGAAATAAATTCTGATGTGGTTAAATTTGTAGCCAACAGGATTAATAATGTCTACATTGTAGACTTAGATGAGGAATCTGAATCTACTATTTGCTTATCTGCCAACTCTGAAAATGATGCTTTTGAATGGCATAGACGTCTAGGTCATGCTAGCTTTACTACTTTAAATAAATTGGTCAAGCATGATTTAGTTAAAGGCATGCCTAGAATTAAATTCAATTCCATTTCAAAATCATGTGATGCCTGTGCTCTAGGCAAACAGACCAGGAATTCTTTCAAATTAAGATCTGAGCCATTGTCCTCTAGACCAATGGAACTTCTCCATATGGACCTTTTCGGTCCCACTAGATCTCAGAGTCTTAATGGGAACAGGTTTGGCTATGTCATCATAGATGACTTCTCTAGATATTCATGGATATTTTTCTTAGCAAATAAGAGTGATGCATTTCAAAAGTTTAATCTATTTTTCAATAAGGTCAAACAAGAAGGGAAATACAAGGTCTGTTCTATTCAATCTGACCATGGAGGTGAGTTTGAAAACTCCATGTTTACTGATCTTTGTGAAAAAGAGGGACTAACTCACAGGTTTTCTTCTCCAGGACACCTGAACAGAATGGGATTGTGGAGAGAAGAAATAGAACTGTGGTGGAGATGGCCCGAACCATGTTGATTGAAAGTAAATTACCTAGAAGGTTTTGGGCAGAAGCGGCCAATACAGCAACTTACATAATCAACAGGGCCATGGTAAGACCCATTCACAAGAAAACACCCTATGAGCTTCTAAAAGGTAAGAAACCAAACTTGTTTCATTTCAGAATTTTTGGAGCAAAATGTTTTATTCATAACAATGATAAGAAAGATTTAGACAAGTTTGAAGCTAAAAGCTCCCCAGGAATATTCTTGGGTTACTCTGAAATGTCAAGGGCATATAGGGTATTTAACATATCAGATCAGAAAGTGGAAGAGTCTCCACACATCCTTTTTAGTGAAAAGAAAGATGTTTCTAATGTTGAAAATCTTGACAGGGATTCCAATCATGATGGGGATTTCCTAGAAGACCAACAAGAAGAAGAGAAGACTCAGCCGAGTGGAGAAACAAATTCCCCCAATCAGGAAGGGCCAAGAGAAACAGGTGAGTCTTCAACAAATGTTAGATTTCTTAAAGACCATCCATTAGATAATGTCATAGGCAATCCTGAAGATCCTCTTCGGACTAGGTCTCATTTTAGAAATGTGAATAATGATGACTTAATTGCTTTAGTCTCACAAATTGAACCCAAAACAGTAGAAGAGGCCTTGGCTGATCAAGCTTGGGTCAATGCAATGTGTGAGGAATTAGGTCAGTTCGAAAGAAATAATGTCTGGGAGCTTGTCCCAAGACCAGATGGTGTCAATGTCATAGGAACCAAGTGGGTGTTCAAAAATAAGATGAATGAAGATGGAATCATCTCGAGGAATAAGGCCAGATTAGTAGCCAAAGGCTACTGTCAGGAATTCGGTGTAGACTTTGATGAATCCTATGCACCTGTTGCTAGGATGGAAGCTATAAGATTGTTGCTTGCCTTTGCTTGTTCAAAGAATATAAAACTCCAACAAATGGATGTTAAAAGTGCCTTTTTAAATGGAGTCATTAAAGAAGAAGTTTTTGTTGAACAACCTCCTGGATTTCAATTCTCTCCTCAACCTAACCAAGTTTTCAGGTTAAACAAAGCCTTGTATGGTCTAAAGCAGGCTCCAAGAGCATGGTATGAAAGATTGACTGAATTTCTGATCAGCAAGGGCTACAAAAGAGGTAAAGTTGATCAAACTTTATTTACCAAGGGCATAAATAGAGATCTCATCATAGTTCAGGTATATGTAGATGACATTGTATTTGGATCAACTAAGCATGAACTATGTGATGAATTTTCTACCATGATGTCTGCTGAATTTGAAATGAGCTTGGTTGGTGAACTAAAATATTTTCTTGGATTGCAGGTACAGCAGCTAGAGGACGGGTGCTTCATCAACCAAACCAAATACACAATGGAACTGTTCAAGAGGTTTGGTATGGAAAACTTAAAGCACATTACAACACCCATGGGCACCAATACCTCACTGGATGCAGATGAGACAGGTAAAGAAGTAAATGCCAAACTTTATCGAGGTATGATTGGATCACTTCTTTACTTGACAGCCTCTAGACCTGATATACAATTCAGTGTAGGAATGTGTGCAAGGTATCAGTCTAGACCTACTGAATTACACTTAGCTGCAGTTAAAAGAATTTTCAGATATTTGTCAGCTACTCATTCTCTTGGTTTATGGTTTCCTGCATCACACACATTTAACTTAGTTGCATACACAGATGCTGATTATGCAGGCTGTAAACTAGACAGGAAAAGCACTAGTGGTCATTGTGAATTTTTGGGTGGGTGTTTAGTGTCTTGGGGTTCCAAGAAACAACATTCTGTGGCCCTCTCCACTGCAGAAGCTGAATATGTGGCTGCAGGGAGTTGTGGAACACAAGTCATATGGATTAAACACCAGCTTCAGGACTACCAAGTAGACCTGGGGTGCACTCCAATCTACTGTGATAATACTAGTGCCATCAATATTGCTAAAAATCCTGTTTTGCATTCACGAACCAAACACATAGAGATAAGACATCATTTTATAAGAGATGAGGTGTCTAAGAATAATTTTGAACTGATTCATGTAGGCACAGATAATCAGATTGCTGACATATTCACAAAACCTCTGGATAATGAAAAATTCACCACATTGAGAAGAGAATTAGGCTTATACAAATTGTCTTAATTATGAAGCCTGTTCTTGTTGTGAGGGGGAGTTGTGTTTGTCTGATGTTTAGCCTTATGTCATGCTAGTTTAAGGGGGAGTTCTGAATGTCTGCTGGTTAGCTTTCAGGAATGCTTTGAGTGAGGGGAAGCTTTGAAAATTTGCTAGATTGTTTCATTGAGGAATGCTATGTCTTAGGGGGAGCTGAGTTGTAGTGTGAGAGGAGAAGTTCTTTGACAGATTCAAAAGGACTGTCCAGATGTGTAACTTTGCTGGTTTTGCATGACTGATCTAGTGTGGTTCTCTCAGACAGTAGAGTGTCACTTATTTCTTAAGTCTATAAGTCAGTGACTCTAAAATCCAGTTAGAATCTTTCCTTTGGTACTCCTTCAGAGATCTGGACTAATTGCATAAAGTATATCTTCCTACATTGTCATTGATTCTGGTTCAGGCCAAAACCTGTATGTCTTGATATCTGACCCAATCAGCTTGAAATCTAGACTTCAAGACTCAATTCAAGAAATAGTCCTTCTGGTATTATTTTCAATCATTCTATCTCTTTAACTCAAGGGCTTAACTGAACAAACATGTCCTGTTTTGATCACTGAGAAACTGGGAGCTTCATCAATGAAATGAATATTTCTTCCATGTCATGAGGTGTCAAATGCTTAAAATGAATGAAAAGACATGACAGAGCAATGGTGGCTTGCTGGTGAGTAACTGGGGACTCTGGCCTCTAATCAAGGTGTTTCCTCATGTCAAAAGCCACAGTTACTAACTCTGTTCCTTAATAAAAAAAAAGGGAAGGAAGTAATGAGGTACTCACTCTGAGTAACTGGGGATTCAGGCCTCTAATCAAGGTGTCTCCCTAATGTCAAAGGAGTGAACTACCAACTTACTCATTGATCTTCTTGAAAATCATCTCAAAAAGAAAAAATTCCTTGTTGTTATGCAACTAATGGATTGCTTGTCCTCAATACCTTGAGAACGCCTCTCTGATTTCGTCTCTTGCTGTCTTGTGGGATAGTTGAATGATCAGCCATATCTGGCCATACTTGTTAACTCCTTCTCTAAATCATACACTATGTATGCTGATAAACTTTTCTATCATTTTATTTCTCTATTGTGTACTGGAGTTTAAAGAATCTTCTCTTGAAATTAGAACCTCACTTATTCTCTTAAGACCTACTCGTGACTTTCTGCACTAAGAAGTTACCTCACTTCTTCTTCATGTTTCCAGCACTGTCATATATTCTGCATTTCCTTTTGCTGATGTCAAAGGGGGAGAGAGGTTCTGCAATATCAGTGAGTTAGAGGTTCTGCAATATCAGTGAGTCATGATCTGTTTTGAGCTTTGGGGGAGATGAGAGTATGTTGTAGGGAATGTTTAATTCATATGCATGAGCATGCTTTGAATTTACTCTGTTTGTTGAAGCTGATTTGAATTACTTGTTAAACTTTGATATTGCTTGATTCATAGTGTTGCCATCATCAAAAAGGGGGAGATTGTTGCATCCCTACGGTTTTGATGATGTCTCACACTATAAATCAATCCTCTATCTCTAGATTTATGCTGGTTCATCATGTAAGTGAGTACAGTTCATATGCTGTTTCATTATTTCATCTATCTACACTCTGCTTAGTTAGTATGAACAGTAGTGGGTCGACCCACCCTTGCTAATGCGTCGACCCATCAGAACACTGACTGTCTGGGTATCAAAGTCTGTACATCAGCTTGATCGAGTAAGTCTGTACAGCATGCCTTAGTGTTCATATCATTAAGTCTGTACATTGGCATCTCTTCTTCAAGTCTGTACACCGGGCATCTTCTAATTGAAATCTGTACAGCCAATGCACTTAACTGAAGTCTATACACTGGTTTGTCTTTTTTTTTTTTTAATAGAAGAGCCTAACCTAGGAGACAATGGGAGAGTGCACCCCTTACCATCGGTAAGGAGAAAGCCACTCCACCATCAGACCACTAGGAGGCAAAATTCTATTGATAGAGAAAATGATTACATCAATCTGATACTAGGCAATCCTAGTGAGTCCAGACGAACCGCACCTTTTATAATGGAAGGTACCTCATCATAAGAGTAAAAAGAATTACATTTAGTGGTGCAAGCAAATGAAGCAAGCAGGTCTGCAACAGAATTGGCTTCTCTGTAGATATGAGACAAAGAATCCTGCTGAGATATAATGTTCCAGATTTCTCTGACAACGCTAAGAATAGACCAAGGGCAATGAGTATCCTTTTTAATAATTCAGACAAGGGTGAGAGAGTCGCATTCAATTAAGGCTGGATTTGAGTTCACAGTCTTCAAGTATTTGATTCCATCAAGAAGGGCACGAGCTTCAGCTATGAGAGGGTTGGATTGACCATAAAAATGAGAGAATGCAATAATAGCCTTGCCTCTGTGGTCTCTGATAATACCACCTCCTCTAGTGTCTCCAGATAGCTTGCTGGCTCCATCAGTATTTAGTTTTATAGATGGCCAAGGCGGGCAAATCCATCTCACTATCTTCATTTGATGACTCCCGGGTGCTTGATATTTGATACCAAGTTGATCCAAGATTTTCTAGTTTGAAGACTTAGATTCCTTGAGGGCAGCAGCCGAGCAGACTGTCTTAAGTTGGACCATAATATGATGGAAGAGATTTGGTTTGGAAAAAGATTTGTCCTCATATTTAATGATGTTCCTGGTTTTCCAGATTTCCCACATTCCATCTCCAATGTAGGCAAGGGTGAAGAGAGCAAAGGCCGAACCAGGCTGAGCTTGGCTGATAGCATTAAGAATGAATTCCCTGGTATTTCGCCCTTCAAAATGCATACCTGCTGCTGAAGAGGCAGTCCAGACAGAAATAGCAATATCACTATTGATGAATAAGTGACTGAGGTTTTCCACCTACGGAACCTTGCAACATGAGCATTTTGAACATAGTACAACACCCATTCTTTGAACATTATCATCAGTCGATAAACTGTTATTCAGAATCTTCCATAGATGGACTGAGATTTTAGTAGGAATCCAAGCGGACCATAGCCGATTAAAGGGAATACTAGACAGCTGATGACTGTGAGTGATTGCTTTGTAGGTGGAAGCAACAGTACACTGACCTGATGGAGAGGGACTCCAGATGCCCAAGTCCATTTCCTGATTTAATCTGACAGTTTTGATAGCTTGCTGAATATCATTAGGAGCCAAGGCATTCAGCAGGGCAGAATCTTCTGAAGTAGTGTTTAGTATGATATCTCTAACAGTAGCTTCTGGATTCGGAATAAGACCATCAGGGACATAGCTATATAAGCACTGTTTACCCATCCAATTGTCATACCAGAAATTGGTATTAGTGCCATTCCCAATAATGACTTTCTTGTATTGAAGTATGTAGGCCTTAGCCTTCATCCAGCTTCTTCGCGCAAATCCCTTCATGTTCCTGAAGTTTGCCTCTCGGAGGTGTCCTTGATATAGATACTTGGCTCTAAAATAAGAAGCCCAAAGAGAATCAGTGTGTATAGCATTCCATAACATTTTAACTCGGAGGGCAGTTTCCATTATCCTGAGAGACATGATGCCAAGACCCCCTTTGGACTGAGTCCTACATAAAGCCCTCCAGGATTTCCAATGTCTCTTTTTGCCAAAGGGTGAGGACCCCCAAAAAAAATTAGCAAAGGTTTGCTCTGTCTGATAATGGATACCGATATGCATAGGAGAAGAAGACAGTGAATAAATTGGTAATGAAGCAAGAACATGCCTAATGAGAACCAGTCTGGCACCTTGGGATAAAAGGTTGGCCTTCCACCTAGAGATTTTCTTCTGAATAGTGTTGATAACCCCTGCAAAATAAATCTTTTTGGTTCTACCAATCATCAGAGGAATTCCAAGGTATTTATGAGAAAATGAAAGCCTAGAGAATCCAGTGAGACTCTGAATACGCTGAGCAACAGAAATAGGCTTCTTTGGGTGAATTAAAAAGCCACTCTTGCTTACATTAATCAGTTGGCCTGATGAATGTTCATAAGTATGAAGAAGAGTCATTAAATTTCTGATGGAAGTTGAGGTGGCTTTACTGAAGATTAGAGTATCATCTGCAAACAGTAAGTGGGATATATTGGGGCATCTCTGAAGACCTGAGAACCACTCTATCTGGCCACTGCTGAAGGCATTTCTAAGCGACCTGCTAAGAGCTTCTTCAGCTATGACAAATAGGGAGGGGGCTAATGGGTCACCTTGACGAATTCTTCTGGTTGATTTGAAAAAGCCAGCAGTGTCTCCATTTAGTAAGATTGAAAACCAACAGTTGCTGATCAGTCTATCAATGAGAGTTATGAATGTATTACTGAATCCAAATCTGAGCATAACTGAATAAAGGAAATCCCATTCAAGTCTATCATAGGCTTTTGCCATATCAAGCTTAAGCATAGCATTTGAGCCTCTTGTTTTTCTGCCCAATTCAAGAGATAGCTCTTGGGCCATAGCAATGTTTTCTATGATCTGTCTCCCTTTAACAAAAGCAGACTGCTCAGCAGAAATAATTCTGGGAAGAATGGTTGCTAATCTTCTGTTTATGACTGAGGAAATGATCTTATAGAAAAAGTTACACAAGCTTATCGGCCTATAATCTGTAATATCCACTGAGTTTTGCTTTTTAGGAATAAGAGCAATCAAAGTGGAAGTGACAAATCTTGGCAGGGGCATCCGGGTGCTGAAGGCTTCTTGCACAGCACTGGTAACTATGGGGCCAATGATGATCCATACTTTTTGGAAAAACACCCCAGAGAACCCATCAGGCCCAGGGGCACTATCAGCTGACATACTGAAAACTGCATCATGAACTTCAATTTCAGTCGAAATTTCACAAAGTCTGTCATTATCAGCCAGCTGCACTAATTGTGGAATACAGCTCAGAAAGTCATTATCAATATGATGATCTTGGGTAGAGAAGGCATTCTCAAAATGGGAGACAACAGTTCTTTTCATAACTTCATGATCTGATGAAAGATTACCAGCAGGGGTTTTCAATTGACTAATTTTATGTTTTCTTCTTTTTGCTAAAGTAGACATGTGAAAAAATTTGGTATTTCTGTCACCCTCCAGGAGCCACCTGATCCCTGACTTTTGTCTCCAGAAAACCTCATGCTGCAAAAGCCTATCAGATTGAATGTTCTTTGCTTCTTCTAATTCTGCCCAATTAGCATCAGTTGGCTGAAGGTCATATTGATGCTCAGCTAAAAGAACAGCATCCTCAGCTTTGGATAAGTTCAGATGCACATTACCAAAGGTTTCTTTATTCCAAGTCCGAAGCATCCTTTTTAGAGCTTTGAGCTTAAGGTACAGGCAATTCATAGGAGATGAAGCTACAGGGCTAGAGTGCCAGCATGTCTTGACAGCTTCTATAAATTGCTCATGCAGATCCACATTTTCTGAAAGCAAAATCTACTCTATCTACGATCTTGAGAGACCAGTTTAACAATTAGAGGAGCATGATCAGAAGCCTCCCTGGACAAATGTTCAATAGAAATTGGGAGATAAGTAAGCCAGTCTGCATTCAGAAGAACTCTATCTAACAGGGCCCAAATTCCTCTGCCTCCAGCTTGATTGTTGTGCCAGGTGTATTTTGAGCCAATATAGCCACCATCAATTAAAGCATAATCAGATATGCAGTTATTAAAGTCTGTCATAGCAGATAGGTTTGGGGAATTACCACCAAGCTTTTCGTCCACACTTGTGATGCAATTGAAATCACCAGCTATCATCCATGGACCAATTATTTTTGAGTGAACATTAGATAAAGAAGCCCACAGATCTTGCCTCTCCAAAATATTGCATTTAGCATAAACAAAAGTTGAATGAAAAACAGGATCAACAACATTAGAATGAAGAAGAGTCATCTGCTGATCATCCCTGCAGATCACCGAAAAGTTCAGAGTATCTTTCCAAAGGACCCAAATGTGTGCCAATCCATCAGCATTAGCCACAGCCTTGTCCATTCCCAATTTCCTACAGATATTGTCCATTCTGGTAGTGTTTATTTTAGGTTCCAATAGCACAACGCAGTCAATGTTATGAGATCTTATGAGAAATTTCACTCTGCCAATAGAGATATCATTACCAATCCCTCTAATATTCCAAATAATGAAATTCATGGTAACTGTTTATTATCAAGAAGATTACCCGTGGACCCAGTCCTTAACATGGATCTGGTTGTTACCCCTGATCTCTCATTGTACAATGCTAGGACATTTTGAGCTTCTGCCATGCTAGCTATGTCTAGTCTTCTAGTGGTGACCTCATCTATCGATGGAGGCTCATGCTCTGGCAAGCCCTTTGAGTCAGCCTGACAATTGTTTTGGTTTGAAGGGAGCTCCAATATTGGGCGGACCATTGTTTCAGAGTGAGTAACAAGACAATGTTCCTGATTTCCAAAAACAGTAGGCTCCTAAGCCAACTCTGGTGAAACCCGTGAAACCAGTTGAGGAGATGCTGGCTCAGAATTGGAAAGTTGCTCTACATTAATTGTTGGTATAGTCTTCACAGGAATTGCTTCTTGCAAGCAAGTGTTAGATCGCTCAGCTGATTCCCCTGGGTCTATATCAGGAGGATTTGCGAAATTTAATACGCAGGGCTTGTTCAAGTCCGAAGACTGATTTGAGCTATTACCCTGAATAAAATTTCTTGGAAGAATAGAAGGAATGCTACCTTCATTGGATCTAGTGGCAATCAAATGATTTTCTGCTAGTTCCTTCTGGTTTGTTACTGGCTGCCAAACGGCCTTACCTTTCATATCAGCTGCAGTCTGTTTAGGCTTAACAGGGTTGGATGAATTCTTTGAGCCTTTGCAGTTTGTTACATTATGACCAATACGGGAGCAATTAGAGCAGTAAGATGGAAGCTCCGGGTAAATGAAATCCTGCCAAGCACCACCTCCTGGGACACCAATCCAAACTCGAGAATGGCGCGGCTTGGATATATCCAGCTCAATACAAACTCGAGCAGCATTTGTTTGGGACAAATTAAGAGTATATTGGTCAACCTTCAGAACTCGACCAATATTACCAGCAATAGATCGAATCAAGTGTTCTAAATAGAACTTTACCGAGAGACCAGGGAAAGAAATCCATACCGGGAGAACAGGCGAATCTGCTGTTGGTGAAAATTCCATAGACCATTTGAAGAAGCGGAATAAACGACCATGAACAAAAAGAGTCTCCTTTAATAAGAGAGATAGATAATCTTCATAGTTTCGAAATCTCATTAGAAGGTGTCTGTTATCCAGTGCACTAATCATATAATCATCAGTAAATCTGCATCTGTTGTTCAAATGAGCTCTGATTTCAGAGAAAGCGGGTCTACCCTGAGGGGTCCGCGTAACCAAAGAGAAAGAAAAAGGCCCCAGGGACGCCGAGATCTCCTCTTGGGTAAAGAAAACAGCAGGTTCTCCATTGTCGGTGAGTGCCGGTGAGTGGACCGATCCCGGAATGACCGGCGGGGCCATGGAAGAAGACAAAACTTCTGCAAACGATCTCCTGCCATTAGTCGAAGGAAAGCCCACAGAAGGAATGCTAGCCTGAAGGTGAGAAGAATCCCGTTGAAGGGAGGCCACGGAAGGGCACGGCGCCGAGGGGGCCACGGGTGGCCCCCCGGGGTCCACCATCAAAGCCGGCGACTCAAGGTCAAAAGGATGCTTTTCGCCGCCCTCTAGGTCACCAGCCCTCAGTTCATTAACCCAAGGGATATCCCCAGACGACCCATTACACTGGTTTGTCTAACTTCAACTCTATACATCCGATTACTGTTGCAGTGTTCACCAAGTCTATACATCGCCTTCAGACCTTCAACTCTATACACTGCTATAGGAACCAAGTCCATACACTCTCCCGTTCAAATCCTTCTAAGTCTGTACATCGGTTTCGCTTCTCCAAGTCTATACACTGGACTTTGTTTCACCAAGTCTGTACACTCCACATCTTTTCCTACGCTTGGCCAAGTCTATACACTCATACCTTTCCCTACGCTTTCCTGGCCAAGTCTATACATCGCTAAGTCTGTAAATTGCATACTGCTCAAACGATCAAAGCCTAAAGTCTGTACAGCATGAAGTCTATACATTAGCTCAGGGGCTTCAAGTCTATACATTGAACTGTTCTTCAAAGTCTGTAAAGTGGCTTCGAATCGGCAAGTCTGTACATCGGCTTCACTCATCAAGTCTATACATCCACAGTGGATCATCAAGTCTATTCATCCACAGTGGAACTTCCAAGTCTGTACAACGCTGAAGCCTTCACAAGTCTATACACTGCTTGTGCCTCACCAAGTCTGTACATCGCTTCAAGTGATTCAAGTCTATACAGCCTGCCTTCACGATCAGAGTCTATACATCGTTCCTCAAAGGCTAAGTGTATACATCCTTCCAAGCTTCAAGTCTACACACTCAATTGTTAGGTCTTCAACCCTATACATTCAATTATTAGGCCTAAGTCTATACACTCGATTGTTAGGTCTTCAACCCTATACATTCAATTGTTAGGCCTAAGTCTATACACTCGATTGTTAGACCTTCAACTATATACATTGGTTGAGTCTATTCACTGAAGACGCTGAAGACCTCCAAGTGTATACACTCTCACATGATACCCACTTGGTTAACTGTTGTGTCAAGTTTATACACTCGATTCCCTCATGCATTTCACAGAAGTCTTCATATTCTATCTTGCTATGAAAATACTTTCATCACAAGTCTGTACACCGTCTTTTACATGCGTTCATACATTAAGTTTATACACTCACTCTCACGTTGTACACACTTGATCATTTGCTGCTTTAAAGTATGTACATTTGCTGATTAACAGTCTGAACTACCTAATTCGAATCATTTTTTCTTGTCTCTGTCAGAAGATAAACACAGGTTAATTATCAGGCACGTGATCTGAGGATGATCCCTGGCACGTGATCCGAGGTGCTCTCTGGGCGAGAACCTGAAAGCCACACGCCCATCATCTGCTATATATATGGAGCATCATCCTTCAGTGAAAGACAGATCATGAAAAGAAAGAATAGAAGATATTCGAGTGAGGCTGCACGATCCAGAAAAGAGAGAGAGCAGAGAGTCCCACATTGTCCAGATCTGAGAGGAATATGTTCGAGAGAGAGAGAGCAGTGTCTACGGTTTGATGAATTGCTTCCTTTGAAGCTACATTTGTATTGGTTTCAGAACCGACTACTTCTTCGTTGGTCCTTGTTTCTATTTTGTGTTCTTTTTATTTGTTCATTCTTCTGATTCGACTTTGTTCCCCTCCAGTGTGTGGAGGAAGGGAGTGTAACTCCGGTTTCCCTCTGGGTTGCAGAGGAAGAGAGATCGGTGATCTCTGGTGTTGCTAGTGACGGGTTGTCATTAGTAGTTTCCCTCCAGGTTGGAGGAAGGGAGACTTGTCTCCGGTTCTATTCTAGCTGGTAGCTGGAATAGGTTTCAAGCTCTGTGGGTAGCAGAGTTTGGTTGAGGGATTTGTTTCCCTTGGGTATTCAAGCTGTGTGGCAGCAAGTTGTTCGCAGACTGAGTCTGCCGTGTTCTAGCAGTGACTAGTGGAATCCTCACTCTAGTTGGAGTGGGGTGGATGTAGATTGCGGACTGCAATCGAACCACCTAAAAATCAGATTGCCTATTCTGTGGTTTGCTGTTATTATCTGCGCTCTCCATATGCTTGTCTCTTTGCTTCCTTGTGATCAGCTCTTCAATCTCATCTACTTATACTGTCTTGATTGTTGACTGCGTTAGCATTCTCATTGTGCGGGTTCAGGAGGAGTGTAAACAGTAGAATTAATTTTTAGCCGAAGTTTTTACAAATTGGGAGTGATCTATTCATCCCCCCTTCTATATCACTATTGCTACGCTAACACATTAGGCCTTAAATTCCATTTTTTACAAAATTTCCCCCGTTCTAGCGTGCTTAGCTTGAACATGGTCTGTAATGACCTAGAATCTGAGTACCAAAAAGTAACTGGTGCGACCCGAATCCCGACTCGCCACCCACGAGCCACAGAGCTTAGAAGGGTTAGAATTAGTGTCATAGGAGTGTGTAAGAATCTATAATGAAGGCAGTAACAAAATGCATAAATTAAAACTTAAATTCATCAACAGATTTATACAATTTTTACATAGTTTATAGTGTAGATGTACAAGTCCAAAAAGTACAGATCAACAAAAGAAAAGTACAAAGCCCTTGGGGCATACCCCGGCTAGTGAAGACTGGCGACACTAGGACACTGACGACGCTACTCAAGGCCTCCGAGCCACATGGAGGCACTCAAAACCTAAAAGAAAAAGAGGTGAGCCTCATCTCATTGGCTCAGTAGGGGTCCCGTGGATCCCCACCACAACAATAATAGTAAACAACGAGAACAATAACAGAAATAATTGTAGTAAGAGAAGCAACAATAACACTAACAATAAAAACTGGAGTAACTGTAGTAACAAAAGGGACAACGACAACAGTCGGAGAAAACACAGCACACTAAGCTACTCCTAATCTCTGTGGAAATAGTTGGACCTCAAGGTGAGAACTGTCGAACCAATGGCAACCCACGGCTATGCTACCAAGAAAGATCTACGACACCTCTGTCGTGAAGGCCCGTCGACGCTGACGGAAGCCACTGCCTAGACTACGTAGTCGAAAGTGCAACCTCCACTCTCAGGAGGACTACGGCCTCAAAGCCAGAGAAAACTTGGTCAAGAACCAACAGGGGAGCCACTATCTTGCTGTCGTGCAAGCTCAACCTCAACTGTTGGGAGGACCACGACAACGCTTTCGGTATCTCAACCTCGACCGGCCATCTCTCACGCCTCACGCAGATGACCCACACCTTGTCCTCGAGTTGGGTGAAGAAATACACACACCCCTCTCCCTAGTACTGGAAAGGGTCCATGCCTCTGCGCCCGTCAGCACGGTCGTGTCCTACTACCTGACACGGGGCACGCACCTTGCAACTGTCAATGTTGTACTCTTGTCCCAACCAAGGCACTTTACCCTCTAGGCTGTCCTCGCCTCAACTGTACGAGCATTGCGCACACCGGCTGTCCTCACCGGATCCGTCCATGAAATGCCCACAAGGCAGTACTATGGTAAAATGTGAACCTGTACTCTCACAGAAATCGTTGGAGTGCCTACGAATGCACTCAAAACCAAGTAGAATATGGCCACAGGCCGTGGCACAAGATCGGACCTAAAACACATAAAACCAGCCCAACTACACCCTCCCACGCACTCCTCAAGTCGACACACAAAGCCGGCCAAAAGCCTAAAAACACCGACCCCAAAACATGCCTAAGAACGCTCACGGGGACCTCACCCCGAATGACGCACCTAGAACACTCGACAGGGCAACCCCGTACTTAAAAACACCCATAAGCAGAACCCAAAGTCACCGCACCCTGGTGACCTCAAATCGAATGTCGTCGACTTGGGATGACCCATTACTAGGCATTTTGTAACCCCAAGAACCTTAACTAGCTACCAACGCCAGGGCGAATGGCAGGCCAAACAGCCCAAAAAGAGGGGCCCGGACAGAAGACCAGTCGACCGACCCACAGGGTGGGTCGACCAACACCCTAGGTCGATCGATCGACTTGCTTTGGTCGAACGACCGGTGCACTGGTCGATCGACTGACAAGGCACAGCGGTCGACTGGTGCGGACGCCCTGCTGCCTGCATCAGGGACAGGTCGATCGATCTGACCGATCGGTCGACCGATTCCAGTCGGGAACCGATGGAACTCTTTTGTGGGGTGCCCATCCATGTCCCATTTGACCCCGATCGAAGGGGAAAACATCGGGGACTGATGCGGGATGGACACGCGACCTGGGACTCTAGCTCGCGATCGTCCCTATGCGAGGGAAGACGTAGGACCGGGCGCGGTTGAGAAACCGGCCGTGAGTCTCGAGTATCGGCTTTTCCGCGTTAACTCGGATTAAGTCACGAGATGGTACACTCACTCACTCTACCAGCGGTGATAACAATATATCAAGCTAGGAACCTACACTCGCAGCGGCATTCAAATAGATACGAAATGAGCAAAATGCGATAAGAGAGAGGGGGCGAGTTTACCTCCACGCTCCGGGTGTGGGGAAGATGATCTCGGCCAAGACAGTAACTCCCGGTTAAACAATTATTACAATAATTACAGAAATAGTTTCTACTGTCCACTCCACGCAGGGAGACAACGGGCTACAAATGGGGCCCGGGAGGACTGAACTTGGGTTGACGGGCAGCGTTTTGATGTAGCTTCAGCGGCACGCGTATTCACGAACATGGGGCCCATGTGCTCATCGGCGAGTCCGAGTGGGCCCGGAGTGGTACCGCTGTGACGTTGGCTCCTGGAGAGGCGCTCCCTGGGATGGCGGCACGCTGGTTCCCCCTTTGGAAGGCGAGTTGGCTCCTGTCTTCAATGGTTGACCAAGCTGCCCACGGATCTATAGTTTCAGTTTTACAGCGTGCGACCCGACAAAAATGCTGCTGCGATCACTCCCGACGTCGGATCGACGCACAAGAGGTACCGTTGGAAATCTCTTTCAAAATACTTCAATCTAGGACCAGAGAAATAATTTTGAATTTCTCGGATTTGGCCTTAATCGATTTTACAAGTTGCTGTTGAACAAGACCCGAAATCTCAGGACAGAACTAAGTTTTCTTGAGAGTTGGCATTGACCGTGCCTCAAACCTCAGATCTGGAACTTGGACTCTTAACAAAAGTTGTAGAGGATGGAACAAGGAAGATGGGGATAATTTATATGAAGGATTTGGTGGAGGTTTCGATTTTTTGGGGATTTTATAATGACTGGGGGTCGGATCTGAACTGCAGAGGACAGAACAGATTTGGGAGAAGACAACAATTTTTAAAAATAAAAAAAGACTTTATAAATTACAAGAAAATTCTTGGATGATGAGGGTGGTGGATAGAACTCCTAATAAATTTGGGGATTCAAACAAATAAGAAGAAGTGGGTCGAAGAGGGGAAACTCAGGGTTGCTGTGACAGGATCTGAACAGAAGACAGAACTGGAAGGTGGAAATACAAGAAAATGGAAAAATAGCAAAAAAAAGATAAATGACTGGATTTTTTTTTGAAGGCTAGGGTTAACGTGGATGACTCACCCTCCAAGTTTGGACTCGATCTGAGCTCCTGATGGAGAGCTAAAAATCATGGAGTATGGCTTTATCCTGATGTAGATATAATTCTGGTGATGAAGACGGCGGCGCATGGCGGTGCGATGGCGGCGGCGGCAGAAGTAGAATTCAGAGGGGCTAAGGAGAATATAGAAGGGCTTCACACCCAAGATTCAGCAGAAATCCATCTGCAAGAGGGAGAGGAGAGACACAAGGGGTGCCCTTGGACTTGCTCTTGGCAAAAATGCTTAATTCTTCATTAATTTCTCTAATGACACTATACATAGGCTTATATAAAGAATGGCAAGGGGTGGGGGGCTGGGAATTTCGTGGGAGAGAGGGGATTTTCTTTCCCATGTGGTCAAATGACCAAATTAAATAAAAAATACAACATGGGATAAACTATATTATAAGGGGGAAGCATCTTGGACTTTAAGGGTTGGAATATTGGACTTTTTAATCCAATTGTCCCCTTGAATGGTCAAGCCATCTAGAAGCCCACCTTGGACCTTTGACTGACCCCACATGGGCCCTAAGGCTTAGGTGGACCAATGGGGAAGGAATGGGGGGGCCCCTTACGGGACCTACTGACATTTTGCACAAAAACCCAAACAATCCTAGGGAATGACACATTGGCTTATAAAGCCTTACAATTGTGAACATACTTTCCCAAGGATATAAAAATAAACTAAAAGACACAAATGCAAATGAAAATGTTAGTGCTCTTGCTCTGATGTCCCCATCAGGGACCCTTCCCTAGACCACAAACCCCCAAATGCAGGAATTAAACAAGAATGCGCCACCCGAATTGGCAAAAATTACAACTCATCCAAAAAACATGCTATTTCCTGTGACAAAAGGAACACCCACTCATCCTCGCCCAAATCTGCTCAGAATTGCAAGGGAATCACACAAGAAGGGTCGGAATCTATCCCCTACCTCATACGGAGAAACCACGAAGATTGGATGCCGATCCACACTCAAAACATCATGATTCCCGCGACCGATTCATGAAGTCCGTGAAATGCCTCACCACTGCCACTGGCCATGTCTCCCCTTGATCCTCGCCACCATCAGTGCCGTAGCTCCGGCATCCTCGCCCGCCACCGTCTCCGTCGGCTGTCGGAGAAGGGACGGTGAGAGAAAGGGAGAGAATGGTGGAGAGAGGGAGGAGAAAAGAGAGAGTGAGAGTGGGTAACGAGAGAGAGAGAGGGAAAAAGGGAAGGGGGACGGGGTTTATTTAAAGAAACTTTTATTTTATTTTCTCTATATCTTTTTTCCTTTTGGATTAGAAAATCTTAATGACTCTGAAAAAACCCTAAAATATAAAATCTGACTCTGGAAAATTTCATAAAAAGGCTAGGCCGCTCCACGCACCGCCATGGACCCAAAACAATCCACATAAGCACCACAAAGGGTCTGAAAAACTATTATAAAAGTCCAAAATCCACTCGGACACGATCTGTAACCCACAGAAAACCCGATTCAAAAATCTAGGGTGTTACATCCCTCACCCCTTACAGAAATTTCATCCTCAAAATTTTGGGACAATGCACAAGACTCAGGGGAAGAACTCGCCCAACGGGTATGATTCACAGCCACCGCGCAACCAAGGTACTCACCACACGACGAACTCTGAGGATCGTCGCTAGACCAGCACAATCCAATAGAGCCCTCTCACTCTACCAAGCCAAAACATGCCAACCCCATACTAATCGGGGTGCACACATCGACAAGTCTGGCATCACCTTAGCTTCCTTGAAACTCTCGAAGGCACAACACACCCGACATACTTTGCACGCGGAGGGACACACAGTTCTCAATTGGGAAACCACACTTAGCACCTACTCGAGTCAACAGCTTCTCCAGCCACTAGACACCGAGTACTCCTCACTAGGAGCACCATTACATCTTGCCCCGGATGATGACCTTCCTGTCCAAATTTGATCGACTACTAATCATCCGTCGGTTCCTCATAGCTAGCGACACATGATCTCGAGCCGAATGCTTCGATTACTCACCGACCACCAACAACAACCAAAGGACACATTCCAACAACCACCCGGGACTTCACTATCCAAAATCTATGGCACACAATAACCAACTCATTGGGCATGCATCAACTGTAGAAGCTCTTTGCGAGCCGCCGATCACACATTGAGCAGAAGTCCCTAGCCACCTTCCTCTCTTGCTCCTCAATAGAGCAACTAGTCAGTTCCTTGAACACTGGAAACACATCGCTTAGCACCATATCTTGGTCCTCCCTGGCCACCTGGCCAATTCTAGCTTCTCGAGAGGAAAAGAACAACGAGGTCACTCATGCAAACCACGAACTCCTCAATCACATTGCTCCTGAGCATGCCGCCTCAACTCCTTTCTCAAAGGCGGCGCTCCCAACTCACATTCACACTTTGAGGGATTCTTTCATTGACATGGTCGCTATTCCATATTACAACTGTTTAAACCACACATCTCGACACTACGGTTCTACCTGAACTGGTAACCAACGGTGACCAACTTCCAGCACCCACACACTAAGTCCCCTCACATTGCTCTTTCCGAGCCAAGGAAACATCGCAATCTACACTGCGGCACCACAAGATGCACCAAATTCCAAACTTCCTCGAATCTTGTCATAGACAAGCACTCCATCCACAACAATCACATCACTTGACTGATCTCGAACACCACGCTCGTCGAACAATGGGTTCACCAAGTCTCCTATTGTCAGGGCGCTTAAAAATGTCAGCAAATTCTCGACTACCCGACATGGCCTCCACACAGGATCCTCATCTCCAACTTCAATACCTCTCATTACTCGAATCTGCCTTCGAAACATCCACACCGACCAAGGTCGGTCAATTCACTAACACCATGCTAAGCAATGCACACATGCGCCATATGATTGGCCCAAACAGCCACAACTTACCTCAATACAAGTCGCTAAGTGACTCCACTTTGGGCCACGTGATATAATTCGCAGAAAGAACTGATGCCATAATTATCCTCACCTGACAATTCTTGCCACTGAGTTTTCTGATTCTCAATTCTGCCAGTGCCACTCATCACGATACTGCCGCCTACACACGGCAACCCAAGCCACTCACATGGCCAACACAACCTCTCACCCAATTGGCAACTCTCAATGGCTGATTACAAAACCTCCAAAACTACCCTAGTATTGAAACACATGCCAAACTCCGCTACCTATCTGATCTTGGAGCCTGTGGGTTATGGGCCCACCACGCTCCCGCTACATAACTCTACACAGCTTATTCCATAAGAACAGGGAAAAACCTGACATCCACTGTAACACGGCCTCTAATAAATTAACTGAATCCAGCAATGGAGTTGGAGGGACCCACACTCCTCCGTTCTAGAACACATACTCCCACGTCGCCTGATAATTTTTCTACAAGTGTAGGTCTTAACATCAAGGCACATCAGGAGGCTCAACACCAACCCTGCAACACAATCACGTTAGCTCGATTGGTGATCCCACTCAGTTAACTCTACACAACCTCATCGGCATCAACACTCCAAGACACAAAGGGGAATGAACACATAACCTCCCACAGACAGCTCTACTGCCAACACACGGGACGCTGACTCTAACTCCCGACACACTCATGGGGATTCACAAAGATAAACGCAGATAAAATGAAAAATAGCAGAACTTATGGAAAACACCTAAGCTGCAAATCAATTGATTCAAGACTATACTTACCACAAGATGGGACACTGCCATGTAGCCCGATTGCACATCTCGCAACCTCGAGAATCCAACCTTGCCGCATCAAAAGGTCATTGTGGCTGCTGGGATAACCCCTCAGAGCAACACATGTGCCAAAAAGTCCCACCTGATTGTACCTGCAGCACCTCCCAATAATAGAGACGGCCCACACACGCCTCGAAACTTATAACCCATAGGGAGAACACAAAAAGAAACGTTAAAGGTAGGCAAGGAGCCAATACGAAATCATAATCGTACCGCCTATGTACAAATGCCTCAGCCCAGTCAAAATGTGGTCACCTACCTCGCATGTCTCACTAAGGCCACCAAGAACAATCATGGCTGATGTGGCGGCTAGGGGCACTCGCAGATCACATGCCCAGCCCGACTGCACCTATAATAGTTCCTCCTCTCCGGGTAGTCATGAATCAGATGCCCCGGTCAGTCGCACTGGAAACACCTCAACTCCGCCACGTTCACCCAGCAAGGATGGCCAACATGAAAACCGCCGCACCTCAAACATTGCCTTGGTCGTTCTGACAACCCGTGTCGCGGCCGTCTCGCAACAGGCTGCTGCACAGTCTCCTTTGAGGCCTACGCCCGCTCTTGCCGTTGATGCCTCAGCTCCTAGAGTCACCTAAAGCCTATCTTAGCTGCCAGCCTGTGCCTCCGCTCGTCCTATCCAAGACGTCCATGGACAGGAGAAGAAGACGCAGCTGGTTGCTCCTAAAGCTGCTGAGGAAGACCCGACTGAAGTTGCATCACCCTGGCCTACTCTCGGGCACGCAAAAGGTCCACCTCCAAAATTATTGCCGTACCACCTCAACATCGGCCAGCCCAGATGCCATAAGCATCCTGTGAATCTCTGGCCTCAAGCCAGTGATAAACAACTGGGCCAAAGCCTTTGATCTGCTATAGCCGGCGGCGCATACTGGCTTAACTCCACGAACCTTGCCCAATACAGGGCAACCAGCAACTCTCCCTGTGCCAACATCAGGAACTGAGTGAATTGGTCGAAAAACTCTACAGGTCTCGACACACTTAGGGCCACAACTGCAAGAGCAAGTGGTACTCTACCTTGCTCTTCCTGGGTCCCCGCAGCCAGCTCTGCCTGGGATCATGCCTCCCCCCTTTATGCCATCACGGTCCTTAAAACATGCAAGGAAAACAATATAATAAGAAACATAAAACCCTAAGCTAGTCGTTGACTGTACGGGACTCTTTGGACTTTTAAATACTACTTCCATTCTAAATTCTTACACACTACTGCAACCTCACTCTGATACCACCTGTAATGACCCAGAATCTGAGTACCAGAAAGTAACTGGTGCGAGCCAAATCTTGACTCGCCACCCACGAGCCACAGAGCTCAGAAGGGTTATAATTAGTGTCACAGGAGTGTGTGAGAATCTATAATGAAGGTAGTAATAAAATGCAAAAATTAAAACTTATATTCATCAATAGATTTATACAATTTTTACACAATTTATAGTCCAAATGTACAAGTCCAAAAAGTACAGGTCAACAAAAGAAAAGTACAAAGCCATTGGGGCATACCTCGGCTAGTGAAGACTAGCAGCATTAGGACAATGGCGACGCTGCTCAAGGCCTCCGAGCCACATGGAGGCACTCCAAACCAGAAAAAAAAAAGAGGTGAGCCTCATCTCATTGGCTCAGTAGGGGTCCCATGGATCCCCACCACAACAACAATAGTAAACAACGAGAGTAATAATAGAAATAACTATAGTAAGAGAGGAAACAATAATTTTTTTTTTTGTAAAATACGAGTCACCTAGTGTTAATAGGGAGAGTGCACCCCCTTCCAGAGGAAGAGAATGGACCCACTCCACCTAAAGAACACTAAGTGCTGCTTTTATTGATATATGAAACCAAGTACAAGAAGAGGGCCAAAGCCTAACAAAAAGTGGCAACGGGCCAGCAAAAAGGTAAACACATGGCTATACATCAGAAATTTTCTTGGGAAAAACAAAGACATATGAACTAGACAAAAATTCTTCGAATGTTAGGAAGGGCTGCAGCATCCGCCAACGCATAAGCTTTAGCACGTGTAGGTAACTCATGCCGAGTGTAAAACACCTCATTCTGCCTTTGAAAAACAGCATGCTCAGCCAAGGTATCAGCAACTTGGTTGGCTTCTCTATACACATGTGAGATGGAGCATCCCAAGGAAGACAAAAGGTCTTGAATTTCAGCCCACCAATGATGAAGCACCCAAGGGGGAGGTTTCTTTCTAACAATCATATCAACAAGTAAAGATGAGTCAGAGTATATAACAGAAATGGAGATGGACAATGAATGTGCTAATCTCAATGCATCCACCATGGCCCTGCCTTCTGCTTGAATAATGTTACCATGACCATAGAAAAAGGAAAACCCCAGTATAATATCACCACAAGAGTTTCTAATACAACCCCCTCCACCAGATAATCCGGAATCAGGTTTGAAACATCCATCTATATTAATGGAGCAGTCAGTTAAAGGAGGTATCCATCGAACTAATTTGAAGACTATATGTTTAGAATTAACCCGGATATTGTAAGATTGCAAGATAGTGAGAAATGCTGAATTTGGTGGCAATCTGAACTTAATGTTCTGAACAGCAATTCTGATATTGTATAAGATGTCTGTGACAGATTTGACAATCTTGGGTTTACTGCCTTCATACCTGAAAGAGCACCGAGCCTTCCAGATTTCCCACAGAGTAAGGACTAAGGTAATTAATGAAATAAAGCTTTCAGCAGTGGAGAGGTTAGCTTCCAGAAGAAACCATCTAAGCCAATTTAGGAAACCCCCAGAAGTATACCTGTAGACTGTTAATAAAGGATTCACAGCAGACCATAATGCCACAGCCACTTCCCCAGTTAGAAACAAATGATCAAAATCTTCAAGATCTCTGTTGCCCTGACAACAAGAGCAACATGAAGCAATATGAATACCCATATTTTGTAATCTACAATCAATTGGAACAGCTCTGTTAATCAATTTCCAACTGAATAAACCTGCCCTGGGAGGAATATGACTGTGTAAAGTTTTAGCCCTGCAGTTAGAAGAGTTCGGATGAACCTGCTGTTTCAACAGCCTATAAACAGACTTAACTGTGAGCACACCTGAATCAGTGAATATCCACACAGGGATATCTGCTCCCTCAGTCAATGTAAAGGATTTAATAACTGGGACAGTTTGCTGATCAGTCACATAACTCCATGCTAGGTGAGTTTCATTCAACAAAACATCCCTGACAGTGCAATTATGAAATTCAGATAAAGGAATATCAGTGGCCACTAAATGATTAGAAAACCATTTATCCTTGAAGAACAATGTGCTGTTGCCATCTTTAACAGTCATTCGAGTCCAGACATTAAAAGATCCCTAGCTCTGATAAATTCATTCCTTCTAATACCAGCAGGAAAAAAGGTTTTACAGTCGGACAGATGCATACCTTTCAGATATCTAGATTTAACAAACCTGGCCCATAATGAATCACTGTAAGTAGCCAGCCATATTAGCTTGACATGAAAACAAGTCTGAATGTCAATCATACTGCGGACGCCAAGACCACCTTGCTCCACAGGGCAGCAAACTCTGTCCCATGAGATCCAATGTTTTTTGTGAGTGGATTCCATTCCTTGCCAGAAAAAATTAGAGAGAATCCTGTCAATCTGCCTCTGAATAGAAGTAGGAATGGAAATGGCACTAGCAGAATAAATAGACAATGAAGAGAGAACAGATTTAATCAAAGTCAATCGACCAGCTTGAGATAAGAATTTTGATTGCCAACCATCAAGCCTGCCTTGCAACTTGTCAATAAGATATTTAAAGTGAATGACTTTCTTTCTGCCCTTGAAGAGGGGAATCCCCAGATAAGTAATTGTGGATCTCTTGTGCATATAGCCAGTCTGGGATTTAATTCTGCTGACAGCGCCCGGGGGCATCTTCTGAGAGGTAATAAAACAACTTTTGGAGGTATTGATTAACTGGCCAGAAGAGCATTCATAAGATCTTAGAAAATTCAGCAAGTGTTGGACAGACTTCTTACATCCATTCACAAAAATAATAGTGTCATCAGCATATAAAATATGAGAATGCAGTGGGAGTCCACGAGGAAGATGAAAGTATTTACACTTGCTAGACTGAAAGAGCCTAGAAAGACCCCTACTCAGCACTTCTTCTGCAATAATGAATAAAGTGGGAGCCAACGGATCACCCTGCCTCACACCCCTTGAGGATTGAAAATAACCCTTTAACTGCCCATTGAAGGAAACAGAAAACCAACAGTTCATCAAGGTTTGAGCAATCAGAGAAGTGAACCTATAGGCAAAACCAAATCTTTTCATAGCAAGCAAAAGGAAGTCCCACTCTATTCTATCATATGCCTTGGCCATATCTAGCTTAATCAATAAGTTATGCCCTCTCACAGGCCTATCCAGCTCCATGAACAGCTCCCTAGCTAAAAGGAAATTGTCTGATATTAATCTGCCTTTAATAAATCCACTCTGCTCAGGAGATATAATACTAGGCAAAACAGGCTGGAGTCTGTCACTTATTATCTTAGTGATAATCTTGAAAGAGAAGTTGCACAAACTTATAGGTCTAAACTCAGCATAGCAAGATGGATTTTTTACTTTAGGGATCATGCAGATAATAGTAGAGGAAAGGCCTTGAGGGATGCCCCAACCTTGGAAAAAACCCTGCACAGCATTGGTAACATCTTTGCTGACAATATCCCAACAGTGTGTGTAGAAATTCCCTGTAAAACCATCGGGACCAGGTGAGCTGTTGCCAGATAAAGAAAATACAGTATGCTTGATCTCTTCTCCGGAAGGAATAAGACAAAGGGAAGTGTTCAAATCTTCAGTGATCAGATGAGGGATAGCTGACATCAAGTTAAGGTCAAAATTGTGAGTCTCAGTTGATAATAATTTGTGATAGTGGGACACTGCCCCTTGAGCCAAAATTTCTTGGTCTTCTACCCAATCATCCCCAATTTTCAACCTTTGAATATAATTCCTTTGCTGTCTAATCTTGGTATAATTATGAAAGAATTGAGTATTTCTGTCACCAAGCTTCAACCATTGGACCCTAGATTTCTGAAACCAAAACATTTCTTCCCTGGCCAGTGCTTGCTTCAGCATGGCATGAGCTAAATTCATATCAGATCTGTGAGTTTCAGAAGGGTCTTGATCAAAATTGGCCTGTGCCTTTTCAAGATTTAGAGCAGCCTTTTCCTTAGCTTTGTGAATATCTCCAAAAATAACTTTGTTCCAAGTCCTAAGATGACCTTTCAAAACTTTCAGTTTGTGCTGCAACAAAAGAAGTGGATTGGCGAAAATACTGTCAACTTCTTCCCACCGGGCTCTAACAAAATCCAAGAAGTCCTTATGGGAGTGCCACATGGTCTGGTAGATAAACCTACCAGGTTTAGACAGAATGTTGGTCATAGAGATCATCAGTGGAGCATGGTCAGAGGGCCCCCTCACTAGGTGTTTGACATCCATATTCAGTCCTTTATCCAACCATAAAGAGTTGTAAAAAACTCTGTCCAATCTAGCTCTAACATTAGAAGAACCTAGCTGATTATTAGACCAGGTATAGGCAGACCCAGAGTAACCTGCATCAATAAGGCCAGTAGCTGACTGAAAGCTATGAAAATCAATCAAGGAAGTCATAGATGGAGGTCTTCCCCCAAATTTTTCATCCGGGGAAGATACACAGTTAAAATCCCCACTAATGATCCAAGGAGTGGAAACTCCTTCTCCAAAAGAAATGAGAGCATCAAAAAGGATTCTCCTGGTAATGTAATTGCAGGAAGCATACACAAAAGTGAAAAGCATGCTAATACAATTATTCTCAATCAAACCAACTGTCATGAACTGACCATGCATTTGAATCTGTTGAATGTCCAGACTTGAGTCATGAAATAACCAGATTTTGGAATTCTCACCCTCATTTCCAAGAACACTGTGCAATCCAATTTTATGAGCAATTACCAGAGCTGAACAGAAATTAACACTAGGTTCAGAAATAGCCACCATTTTAAGACCATTAGACCTGATCAATTGAGCAAGATGCCTTACAGAGGCAGGGTTACCAATGCCTCTAATATTCCAGGTAAGAAAGGGACTAATCATTAGAATCAACAATAACATGTTCACCAGCCATCACTTTGGCTTTAGCTCTAGTGAGTCTGACATCGCTCAACAAATCTCCAGGAAACATGGAAGGAGGAGCAGCCTTGGGATGATTTTTAGGTATGTTGCCAACATTACACAACATCTTAGAATTTTCTGCAAGGGAGATAGAAGAGATAGCTCCCACATTTCTCCTCTTGAGTACTGACTTTGCTTCTTCAGGGGAGGAAATGTTGCCCAAGCCTTCTGCACTGGAAAACAACTGCTCTGCTGGACCCTCTGAAACTGATTCTTCCTGAATACTGGGAAGGAATCCACTATCATGTGTGACAGACTTCTCATTACTCTGAGAAGACAAACTAGAAGTATCCACTTCAGCAGGATTAGAAATAACAGCATCAGCCAAGGGATCCATTAACAAGTCAGACTCATTAGTCATCTCATCACCAAGTGAATTAAGAATTTCAAATTTGTTCTCATTCAACACCACATTATCAATAGATACTTTCTTAGGCCTAAATTCTAGCTTCCCTTGTTTCTGACCAGCAATACCAAGATCATTCTTTCTGGGAACTATTTTATTCATCTTCTTCCTACAATTTACTTCCACATGCCCAATTTTGTGACAAAAAGAACAGAGCGTAGGCACCCGACTGTAATCAACTTTTTGCCAGTAACCATTTCCACCAATGCCAATCCAGACTCTATCTCTTCTAACCTTTGCTAGGTTTAACTCCACACAGATAGTAGCTTCCGCTGTATTGGCCATCGCCAGGGTATTGTCATGTATACGAAGCACAGGTCCTATATTTCCGGCTATTGTTTTCAACATGTCTTCCCTATAGAAGTTGGCAGGGAGACCAGGAAATGAAATCCAGGCAGGGATGACTGGAGGGTCAGCTTTAAAATCAAAATCGATTTGCCATTTGAAAAACCGAAATAAGAATCCTTTGATAATGATATTCTGCTGTAACAGGAGCTTGAGGAAATCTTCCTCAGAGTTCAAACGAATCAAAAGGTGACGCGGATCTAATCTGCTAATAATTGGAATCCCTTCTAAATGCAATGTTTGTACAATGTGCGATTTTACCTCAATAATGGTGGGGCGCCCATATGAACATTTGGCAATTATAGCATGAGTAAGAGGCTCACACGAGTCAGCAATATCCTCTGTTGTGAAATAAGCCGCAGGTTCCCCATCTCTGAATGCTGGCGGTTTCACCGGTTTTCCAGACTCAACCTTTGATCTGCCCTCGAGAAGTGTTTGCGCAAAAGTCTTCACCAGGGAACCACTTGCCGCAGAGCTATTCCTCAGAAGCTGCCCCGGAGTAGCAAAGCTCCTTGAAGACTTACCCACACATACCGTCCCAGGAAACCTCAGAGAAGTCCCTCCATTCACCCCTTTATTGATTTCAGGAAACCCGTCTACTTCCCCGTCCAACAAAGCGATCGGAGAATCCCCGATGCTCCCCCCAGATGAGTTCCCCACTACGACAACACCAGAAGTCAGCTGCTCCCCCCCAACTATCATCAGCTAGAAGAAAGAGAATCCGAAATCGCCAAGAAGACACACCAAACCCAAGCCCAGATCTTCCACAGCAACCCCTCAACAGCCTCAATCCACCACGATCCCTCAGCACACCACGAAACTACTTCCCCTCCACCGCCACCGGCGGGGAGGGATAGCCCGCAACCTCCAAACTCGTACACTCACCGGAGACCCACCGCCGGAGACTCCCTCGAGTTTCCACTGAGAGGAAACAATAATAATAACAATAACAACTGGAGTAACTATTGTAAGAAAAGGGACAACGACAGCGGTCATAGAAAACACAGCACACTAAGCTATTCCTATTCTCAATGGAAACAGCTGAGAATTGCCAAACCAATGGCAACCCACGGCTATGCTACTGAGAAAGATCTTTGACACCTCTGTCGTGAAGGCATGTCTATGTTGATAGAAGCCACCGTCTAGACTACGCAGTCGAAGGCGTAACCTCCACTCTCTGGAGGACTATGGCCTCAAAGTCGGAGAAAACACGGTCAAGAACCAAGAGGGAAGCCACGATCTCGCCGTCATGCAAGCTCAACCTCAACTACTGGGAGGACCATGACAATGCTGTCGGTATCTCAACCACGGTCGGCCGTCTCTCACGTCTCACACAGACGACCCACACCCTGTCCTCAAGTAGGGTGGAGAGACATACACACACACACCTATCCCTGGGACTGGCTAGGGTCTGTGCCATTGCACCCGTCAGTACGGATGTGTCCTACTACCGAACACGGGGTACGCGCCACTGCAATCGTCAGCATCGTACTCTTGTCCCAACCAAGGCACTTTACGCTCTAGGTTGTCCTCGCTTTGACTATACGAGCATTGCACACACTGGCTATCTTCGTCGGGTCCACCCACGAAATGCCCATAGGGCAGTACTATGGTAAAACGGTGAACCTGCACTCTTACAGAAATTGTCAGAGTGCATTCAAAATCGAGTAGAATACGGCCCCAGGCCGTGGCACAAGATCGGACCTAAAACGCATAAAACCAGCCCAACTACACGCACGCACGCGCTCCTTGAGTCGGCACACAGAGTGGGCCAAAAGCATAAAAACATCGACCCCAAAACATGCCTAATGTAACATCCTGGATTTTAGGATCGCGTCTCCGCGGGTTACGGATCGTGTCCGAGTGAGCTTCAGACTTTTATACCAGATTTTTGGACCCTTTGGCATCACGTTCGTGAATTCTCTTGGGTCCGTGGCGCTGTGAGGAGTGCGCCAGTATTTTTATAGAATTTTTTGGAGTCCGGTTGTATTTTCAGGATCTTTTCCAAAGTTAATGTATTTCTAAAATAAAAAATAAAATTTATTTTATAAAACCCCCCTCCCCTCTCTCTCCCTCTCACTCCCGTTCTATCCCCCTCTCACTCCCACGCTCTGGCTCTCACCCTCTTCTCTCCGACGGTCGAAGGGGAGATCGACGGCAAGGTGGCATGCGGCTCGGAGCAAGGATCGGCGTGGATCGGGACCCCGATCGAGAGACGAGGCATGGCGTGCGGATTTCACGAATTGGCGTGGTTCGTGGCGTTTCGAGCTCGGAATGGCGTCGAATCGTCGTGGTTTCTTCGTAAGAGGTAGGGTGATGGATCCTTACCTTCCCTGCATTATTTTCCCCATGTTTCGTGTTGAATGGCGTGAGAACGAGTGGGTTTCCTTTATGTTGGGGTTTTTATCATGTTTTGGGATGAGTGACGATTTCGTCGTTTTAGGCGATGATTCTTGGCGGATTGGTAGATTGGATGTCGGAGAATGTTTCCCCCTTTGTAACCCGCATTTTCCCCGTGGTTTCGGGACGTGGTGAGCCCGTGATTGGGTTTGTTCTTGTTTTGGGGGAAAATGGGTTTAATTTAGGGTAAATGTTGAATCCGAGATTTCGATCGTCGTTTTGCGGCCTTTTAGGTCCCATTAGGTGTGTTTTGGGTTGGGTAATGATTCCCCAGGCTTCCCGCACGCTTCGGGGGTGAGCCAAGTGTGAAACGGGACCCCGAGGGGTTCCCCCGTGTGAGGCAGGTCGACCTGACCAAGGGGCTTTTGCCCCTGGGGGGTTCGGTTGACCGGCCAGCATTGGCTGGTCGACCGAACTCCCCTTTCTTACATTTTAAGCGGTCTTTCCGACCACGGTTGTGTGGTTTTCCGTCCCAAACATGAATATGGGTATTTGACCCATCTAAACCTATGGGAATGAGGCCAATTGGGCCTCGTGAGGGCGATGGTTGCCCGAGGATTAATTCTCATGGTTCAAGGATTTATGGGTTCTCCGTATTGTGTTTTAACCATGTAATTATGGCATGGTTCCCACGTGGATTGTGTGCCCGTGGCGAGGACTTCACCATGTGAGTTTGTGGGCAGGTGTCCACCGGTGCGGCCATGTGGTGTGAGGATGGTTCCTCACGAGGGTGGTTCCTCAACACCCCTTGGTGCCGTACCGTGGATCACGGTGGTTCGTGTATATGTACACACCTTTCTCAGGCTTTCCATGGGTTGCCACTAGTGTGGCCATGTGCTTTGAGGGTGGTTCCTCATAAGGGTGGTTCCTCAACACCCTTAGGCTAGTACAGTGGATCGCGGAGGCTTGTGTGGGTAAATACGCCTTCTCGAGACCCCAGTGAGATTGTGTCTGACCGTGCTTTAAGGTAGCCAGCCGCGAGGCTGTGGATGTGAGAGCTCGGCGGGACTCCACGAGGCTATGGAGCATCCCAGTGGCTGATCGTGTTGGACCGAGCGGGACCGCCCAGTGTGTACGGCGCTCCCTCTCGATGGCAGACCACCAGGAGAGTGTTAGCATACCATGGTTGGGATTGAGTACGTTGCTGACGGACATAGTGGCGCGTACCCCGTGTCAGGTAGCTAGACACGACCGTGCTGTTGGGCATAGAGGCATGAGCCCTAGCCAGTCTGGGGTTGTGGTGTGTGTGAGTGTCTCCTCTACTTCTCCTGGGACCGGGTGTGAGTAGTGTGTGCGCATATGAGGCCTTGGCGTAGTATAAAACATCAGTGGACGCATCTGGCCATGTTGTGTATGTTGAGTAGCGTATTTTCCTACCTGTGAAGGTTGAGGTACTGATGATGAGTCGTGGCCCTTCCTGGGGGAGGTTGAGATACCGACGGCGCCGTCGTGGCCCTTCCGGTAGTTGAGCTTACGAGCTTCCCTGTGTGTGGGCTGGTTTCTCCCACTGGCCTTAGCTCGAGACCGAAGTTTCCAGTGTGTGGTTGTCCTCCCGCGAGGTGGAGGTTGTGGGCGTGGGGCTACGTAGCCCCGCTAGGGTTTCTTGTCGAGGGGTTACTACTATGCCGTACGAGGTTTCCCTTTGGTAGTAGGTTGGTGGTTTAGCTGGGGGTCTACGATCCCAGCTAGAGGTCGAGGTTCCCTGGTTGGGAATCGAGCTAGTGTAGAATTCCGTGTTTCTTTAGCTAGCCGTTCTTACCGTCCCGACTGCTGTTTATTTATGTTATTATTGTTATTACTTCTGCTGTTCCCGTGGTTGCTATAGATGCTCTCGTTTACCGCTTTCATTTACGGTGGGAATCCATGGGACCCCTACTAAGCTAGTGAGATGAGGCGCATTCCCTGCTTTTAAGGTTTAGCGCTCTCCTGGAGGTGGAGTCGCCCGTTCGGAGGTCTGATAGTTCGCCAGCTCGCCTATTCCGAGGTTATATCCCGCAGCAGAGTACGTTTCATTTTTGTTGACTGTACTTGTGGACTGGACTCAATAGGTTTATTTAATTGTTATAAAATGTAATTTCCTTTCTATCAGTTAAATTATTAATTGCGTAGTCTAATTACTGCGAATCGTTAGAATTTCAATGCATAACTACACCTTCCCTTAACCCTTCCGAGCCTCCCGGCTCGTGGGTGGCGGGCCATGATTCGAATGGTATCAGATTATTCTCGATATTCAGATCTTGGGTCGTTACAGGTGGAATCAGAGCGTTGTTGTAGAAATGCATGGGAATTCGGAACGATTGTAGTGTTTAATAGTCCAGAGAGTCCAGTACAGTCAGCAGCTGGCTTAGGGTGTTTTGTTTTAGTCACCCTTCCGTGTTTTCTATGTTGTTTTAAGGTTTCGATGGCACCGAAGAGGCTGACCGGATCGTTGCCTGAGGTACATGCGAGGGGCTGAGAGAAGCCGAGTAGAGAGGAATCGGGTAGAGAGTCGTCTCCCCCAGTGGTAGTGGCCTCGGATGTGCCGGGTAAGGCTAAGTTTTATGCCAGTATGTATCGGTTTTTTACGTAGCAGATGAGTCGACAGTGTCATGGTCAGGAGGCTGGCGTGGGCAGTTTGTCGCATGGTGGTCGTGGACGTCTCTTGCAAGAGTTTCTACACTTTTCCCCACCGACATTTGAGGGCCATCTGGATCTTGATGTAGCAAGATCGTGGATGGATGAGATTGAACGTGTGTTCCGATCGATGGAGTGTACTGAGGATGAGAAGGTGCTGCTGGCGAGTTATCAGTTGCAAGGTTTAGCTCTGTCATGGTGGAATATAGAGTGGGAATCGATGTTCCAATCTCGTCTGTTACGAGAGATTCCGTGGCAGGAGTTTCTTGCGGCATTCGAGCGAGTATTCAACCTGGAGCATGTCAGGACGAGTAGGATGTATGAGTTCATGGAGCTATCTCAGGGTGTAGAGCCCCCAAATTTTATAAAAGTAATTTCTAGTTATTTAAATAATATTCTGGCATTAATTGGGCTAAATAATCAATATAAGGCCAAAATTGTGTTAATCAATTAACCCAAATCACTTAATTAAAGTCCAAAAAGTGTTTAACTCAGGCCCATTAAGTTATTCCCACATTCTAGAAGGTAATTAAGTCTATCCACGGATATTAAGGATAAATACTAATACTATAAGATAATGATTTGGATAATTAACAAGAGAGTTTTCATAAATTGAACTCTAAGCTACGATGACTGTAACGGTCTATCGTAAGACCGCCACAGCCATGTAACGCATGGGCACTCGACCGTTACATTCCTGTTAGTTCCGTAAGTGAAGGGACTCATGAAAAGATTAGAACTTGATGTTCCTATCCACTATGGATCGACTTGGGAAGGATTGTAAAAACTCTAAGGACTCTTAGAGATTAGGATTTGATGAAATAAGGACTTTAAACTCGATCTAATCCTCAAAACCTAGCCTAAACTCTATAAATAGGGCATAGTTCTGAACTGTGCGACCCTTACTTTTTGGGCATAAGGAAGCAAGGTAAGGAGTCATTATCGCAGGTAAGTTCTTTAGAATAATTTGTTTACAATACTTTAGACTAACTCCCCTCCGAATTTCACATCTTTAGGTCAAGAGGGCGTGGAGTTAGAGACTAAAGAAGTTGCTGAAAAAATCACAAGAGAAGGAAAGGATCTAGGGCACGATTCTCAACCAAATTCAGAAACTACAGTCTAAGTAAGAGGTAGGTTATCTCATGAACGGCAAAAAGAACTTTATAGGACAAAGAGCCTCTGGTTTTATGTTTTTTTTCCTACATGATAGATCATTGATTCCATGTTTTGATAGTTCCATGCATATCATGCATCCCTTAGCCCTAATAAGAGAGGATTATAACATGTTGTTCATCTACTCACAATTACCTATGCATGTAGAAGACCTTTACTTCGTTGTCATGTCTAAGAAACTCATGATATTTTGATTATAGACATGATGTGAATTGACCTCTTAGGTTTCTTATTTGTTTTCTATTAGCAGACACTGTAACGCATCCCAATAGGACCGTCACTTGCATGTAACGTGCCTACCATGATCTGTCACAGTCTCTGTATATCTTATTTTCCTCTGTTGATAATAACGCGCCAAGACTGACGCGTTGCTTTCATGTAACGGCTCCTCGACAGACCGTCATATTCACTATGACGCCCTGACCCTAGACCGTTACAATCTGTGTACTGGCAACCCTAGGCAGAATATATCATGCCACTATTACCTATGTTTATTCTTAGATATCTAAGTAGCAACCTGATTTCATGATTATCAGATCGTTCATATTAGGTATTGCATGGTTGATATCTCACTTTTATCTTGAGTTTTGCTAGTTTCATAAAGCCTAAATGTATAGTTTTGTACTATAAAGCATGACTTGTAAAACGGAGTTTTCATCGTGATTTCACATAGATTATATATCTCTCTCTGTCAATAGAGTCAAATTCTATAAGTACATGGCACTTACTCCGGTACGATGTCATTAGTTTACACTTTGCACTATAGGAAACTATCTTGGACATGAGGACCTCTCTATTGGATAATCCTTCCAATGGACTAGGAAATCATTGTTTCAAGGCCTCTGTAATTCTCCGCGAGCCTGGGATTCCCACTAGGACGCCGAGTTGGTTGTACCAATAAAAGCCCATTAACTAGATTACACTATCGGGTTTCTGGTTCTTGAAAAGTAACGGCCCAGTTCCAGACCGTCGCATTCCTCTGAGTCTATCTTTATCTTTCTGGACTCTGGTCATTGTAACGGCCCAGCATGGACGCATTACATAATGTAACGGCCCAGCCAATGACCGTTACATAGCATGTTTATGTTAACCCAAGGATTGACCAAGGGTTAATATTCCAATGATTCTAGACATACCTTGATGATCTAGAACTTATCATATTGCTTAAATTGACTTAATATAATGAATGAGAGTTAAGAAAAGTACCGTTATGCTGTCGATTTATTTCCAAGAGCATAGCCTTGTTTAAATCTTTCTTGACTCATATTGTTCATCCGTTGAAGCATTCATTCATTGATTTTAGTTATCATGGAATTGTTGGAAGTGCTATATTCTTGGCCATACGTTACTGTTACATGCGTGGAAGTAGCTTAATTTATAACTGAAGATGCGATCGAGCACTGATTGTGTTCAAGGGCTCTATGCTAGTCCCCTCGGCTGATTGCCGGAAACATACTATTTTATAAACCATGGGGTATGATGCTACTAGCGTCGCATTGCGCTGGGAGTACTATTTCTATAAATAAGTGAAGATCCACAGCACAACATGACATTCTTGCTTGATATTCCACAGAAATTCACGAAGCACTTGCTCTTAAGCATAAGATGCTAAAGTGAGGAATATGTGGCTTGCTAGTATAATCTCGTTACATTCTTGTTCATGGAAGGCCAATATCATGTTCTTGTTATATTCTTGCTAGTTCATTCTTGATCATTCTATCTTACATGGTTATCTTGTTTCTATTGATTTGATCGCATGATTGATTCGCATTGCATGATTTTACCTAATTCTCTAGAGCTAAAATGTTAATTACTTTAATAATTCCTTCATGTTGATACGAAGATACCTACTGGGTAAGTGTGCTCATGACCTATTGTTCAATGATTTTCAGGAGATGAATATAGTTCGCATTCGGATTCGGGTGATTCGAGCAGCGGGTCCGAGAGTGATTAAGAGTTGTCCTGATAAGAGAGAAGACTTAGGCAGTTTCAAGTGTTTAGATGGAGTCAATGTAATTTTTCTTATTTCTTGATTTAATTAGTGAAGAAGTCAAAGTATGTAGTTTTGAATATTGATTGATTATGAAATAAAGTCAAGTTTTGAAGACCATCCATTAGATAATGTCATAGGCAATCCTGAAGATCCTCTTCGGACTAGGTCTCATTTTAGAAATGTGAATAATGATGACTTAATTGCTTTAGTCTCACAAATTGAACCCAAAACAGTAGAAGAGGCCTTGGCTGATCAAGCTTGGGTCAATGCAATGTGTGAGGAATTAGGTCAGTTCGAAAGAAATAATGTCTGGGAGCTTGTCCCAAGACCAGATGGTGTCAATGTCATAGGAACCAAGTGGGTGTTCAAAAATAAGATGAATGAAGATGGAATCATCTCGAGGAATAAGGCCAGATTAGTAGCCAAAGGCTACTGTCAGGAATTCGGTGTAGACTTTGATGAATCCTATGCACCTGTTGCTAGGATGGAAGCTATAAGATTGTTACTTGCCTTTGCTTGTTCAAAGAATATAAAACTCCAACAAATGGATGTTAAAAGTGCCTTTTTAAATGGAGTCATTAAAGAAGAAGTTTTTGTTGAATAACCTCCTGGATTTCAATTCTCTCCTCAACCTAACCAAGTTTTCAGGTTAAACAAAGCCTTGTATGGTCTAAAGCAGGCTCCAAGAGCATGGTATGAAAGATTGACTGAATTTCTGATCAGCAAGGGCTACAAAAGAGGTAAAGTTGATCAAACTTTATTTATCAATGGCATAAATAGAGATCTCATCATAGTTTAGGTATATGTAGATGACATTGTATTTGGATCAACTAAGCATGAACTATGTGATGAATTTTCTACCATGATGTCTGCTGAATTTGAAATGAGCTTGGTTGGTGAACTAAAATATTTTCTTGGATTGCAGGTACAGTAGCTAGAGGACGGGTGCTTCATCAACCAAACCAAATACACAATGGAACTGTTCAAGAGGTTTGGTATGGAAAACTTAAAGCACATTACAACACCCATGGGCACCAATACCTCACTGGATGCAGATGAGATAGGTAAAGAAGTAAATGCCAAACTTTATCGAGGTATGATTGGATCACTTCTTTACTTGACAGCCTCTAGACCTGATATACAATTCAGTGTAGGAATGTGTGCAAGGTATCAGTCTAGACCTACTGAATTACACTTAGCTACAGTTAAAAGAATTTTCAGATATTTGTCAGCTACTCATTCTCTTGGTTTATGGTTTCCTGCATCACACACATTTAACTTAGTTGCATACACAGATGCTGATTATGCAGGCTGTAAACTAGACAGGCAAAGCACTAGTGGTCATTGTGAATTATTGGGTGGGTGTTTAGTGTCTTGGGGTTCCAAGAAACAACATTCTGTGGCCCTCTCCACTGCAGAAGCTGAATATGTGGCTGCAGGGAGTTGTGGAACACAAGTCATATGGATTAAACACCAGCTTCAGGACTACCAAGTAGACCTGGGGTGCACTCCAATCTACTGTGATAATACTAGTGCCATCAATATTGCTAAAAATCATGTTTTGCATTCACGAACCAAACACATAGAGATAAGACATCATTTTATAAGAGATGAGGTGTCTAAGAATAATTTTGAACTGATTCATGTAGGCACAGATAATCAGATTGCTGACATATTCACAAAACCTCTGGATAATGAAAAATTCACCACATTGAGAAGAGAATTAGGCTTATACAAATTGTCTTAATTATGAAGCCTGTTCTTGTTGTGAGGGGGAGTTGTGTTTGTCTGATGTTTAGCCTTATGTCATGCTAGTTTAAGGGGGAGTTCTGAATGTCTGCTGGTTAGCTTTCAGAAATGCTTTGAGTGAGGTGAAGCTTTGAAAATTTGCTAGATTGTTTCATTGAGGAATGCTATGTCTTAGGGGGAGCTGAGTTGCAGTGTGAGAGGAGAAGTTCTTTGACAGATTCAAAAGGACTGTCCAGATGTGTAACTTTGTTGGTTTTGCATGACTGATCTAGTGTGGTTCTCTCAGACAGTAGAGTGTCACTTATTTCTTAAGTCTATAAGTCAGTGACTCTAAAATCCTGTTAGAATCTTTCCTTTGGTACTCCTTCAGAGATCTGGACTAATTGCATAAAGTATATCTTCCAACATTGTCATTGATTCTGGTTCAGGCCAAAACCTGTATGTCTTGATATTTGACCCAATCAGCTTGAAATCTAGACTTCAAGACTCAATTCAAGAAATAGTCCTTCTGGTATTATTTTCAATCATTCTATCTCTTTAACTCAAGGGCTTAACTGAACAAACATGTCCTGTTTTGATCACTGAGAAACTGGGAGCTTCATCAATGAAATGAATATTTCTTCCATGTCATGAGGTGTCAAATGTTTAAAATGAATGAAAAGACATGACAGAGCAATGGTGGCTTGCTGGTGAGTAACTGGGGACTCTGGCCTCTAATCAAGGTGTTTCCTCATGTCAAAAGCCACAGTTACTAACTCTGTTCCTTAATAAAAAAAAGGGAAGGAAGTAATGAGGTACTCACTCTGAGTAACTGGGGATTCAGGCCTCTAATCAAGGTGTCTCCCTAATGTCAAAGGAGTGAACTACCAACTTACTCATTGATCTTCTTGAAAATCATCTCAAAAAGAAAAAATTCCTTGTTGTTATGCAACTAATGGATTGCTTGTCCTCAATACCTTGAGAACACCTCTCTGATTTCATCTCTTGCTGTCTTGTGGGATAGTTGAATGATCAGCCATATCTGGCCATACTTGTTGACTCCTGCTCTAAATCATACACTATGTATGCTGATAAACTTTTCTATCATTCTATTTCTCTATTGTGTATTGGAGTTTAAAGAATCTTCTCTTGAAATTAGAACCTCACTTATTCTCTTAAGACCTACTCGTGACTTTATGCACTAAGAAGTTACCTCACTTCTTCTTCATGTTTCCAGCACTGTCATATATTCTGCATTTCCTTTTGCTGATGTCAAAGGGCGAGAGAGGTTCTGCAATATCAGTGAGTTAGAGGTTCTACAATATCAGTGAGTCATGATCTGTTTTGAGATTTGGGGGAGATGAGAGTATGTTGTAGGGAATGTTTAATTCATATGCATGAGCATGCTTTGAATTTACTCTGTTTGTTGAAGCTGATTTGAATTACTTGTTAAACTTTGATATTGCTTGATTCATAGTGTTGCCATCATCAAAAAGGGGGAGATTGTTGCATCCCTATGGTTTTGATGATGTCTCACACTATAAATCAATCCTCTATCTCTAGATTTATGCTGGTTCATCATGTAAGTGAGTACAGTTCATATGCTGTTTCATTATTTCATCTATCTACACTCTGCTTAGTTAGTATGAACAGTAGTGGGTCGACCCACCCTTGCTAATGCGTCGACCCATCAGAACACTGACTGTCTGGGTATCAAAGTCTGTACATCAGCTTGATCGAGTAAGTCTGTACAGCATGCCTTAGTGTTCATATCATTAAGTCTGTACATTGGCATCTCTTCTTCAAGTCTGTACACCGGGCATCTTCTAATTGAAGTATGTACAGCCAATGCACTTAACTGAAGTCTATACACTGGTTTCTCTTTTTTTTTTTTTAATAGAAGAGCCTAACCTAGGAGACAATGGGAGAGTGCACCCCTTACCATCGGTAAGGAGAAAGCCACTCCACCATCAGACCACTAGGAGGCAAAATTCTATTGATAGAGAAAATGATTACATCAATCTGATACTAGGCAATCCTAGTGAGTCCAGCCGAACCGCACCTTTTATAATGGAAGGTACCTCATCATAAGAGTAAAAAGAATTACATTTAGTGGTGCAAGCTAATGAAGCAAGTAGGTCTGCAACAGAATTGGCTTCTCTGTAGATATGAGACAAAGAATCCTGCTGAGATATAATGTTCCAGATTTCTCTGACAACGCTAAGAATAGACCAAGGGCAATGAGTATCCTTTTTAACAATACGACAAGGGTGAGAGAGTCGCATTCAATTAAGGCTGGATTTGAGTTCACAGTCTTCAAGTATTTGATTCCATCAAGAAGGGCACGAGCTTCAGCTATGAGAGGGTTGGATTGACCATAAAAATGAGAGAATGCAATAATAGCCTTGCCTCTGTGGTCTCTGATAATACCACCTCCTCTAGTGTCTCCAGATAGCTTGCTGGCTCCATCAGTATTTAGTTTTATAGATGGCCAAGGCGGGCAAATCCATCTCACTATCTTCATTTGATGACTCCCGGGTGCTTGATATTTGATACCAAGTTGATCCAAGATTTTCTGGTTTGAAGACTTAGATTCCTTGAGGGCAGCAGCCGAGCATACTGTCTTAACTTGGACCATAATATGATGGAAGAGATTTGGTTTGGAAAAAGATTTGTCCTCATATTTAATGCTGTTCCTGGTTTTCCAGATTTCCCACATTCCATATCCAATGTAGGCAAGGGTGAAGAGAGCAAAGGCCGAACCAGGCTGAGCTTGGCTGATAGCATTAAGAATGAATTCCCTGGTATTTCGCCCTTCAAAATGCATACCTGCTGCTGAAGAGGCAGTCCAGACAGAAATAGCAATATCACTATTGATGAATAAGTGACTGAGGTTTTCCAGCTGCGGAACCCTGCAACATGAGCATTTTGAACATAGGACAACACCAATTCTTTGAACATTATCATCAGTCGATAAACTGTTATTCAGAATCTTCCATAGATGGACTGAGATTTTAGTAGGAATCCAAGCGGACCACAGCCGATTAAAGGGAATACTAGACAGCTGATGACTGTGAGTGATTGCTTTGTAGGTGGAAGCAACAGTACACTGACCTGATGGAGAGGGACTCCAGATGCCCAAGTCCATTTCCTGATTTAATCTGACAGTTTTGATAGCTTGCTGAATATCATTAGGAGCCAAGGCATTCAGCAGGGCAGAATCTTCTGAAGTAGTGTTTAGTATGATATCTCTAACAGTGGCTTCTGGATTCGGAATAAGACCATCAGGGACATAGCTATATAAGCACTGTTTACCCATCCAATTGTCATACCAGAAATTGGTATTAGTGCCATTCCCAATAATGACTTTCTTGTATTGAAGTATGTAGGCCTTAGCCTTCAGCCAGCTTCTTCGCGCAAATCCCTTCATGTTCCTGAAGTTTGCCTCTCGGAGGTGTCCTTGATATTGATACTTGGCTCTAAAATAAGAAGCCCAAAGAGAATCAGTGTGTATAGCATTCCACAACATTTTAACTCGGAGGGCAGTTTCCATTATCCTGAGAGACTTGATGCCAAGACCCCCTTTGGACTGAGTCCTACATAAAGCCCTCCAGGATTTCCAATGTCTCTTTTTGCCAAAGGGTGAGGACCCCCCAAAAAAATTAGCAAAGGTTTGCTCTATCTGATAATGGATACCGATATGCATAGGAGAAGAAGACAGTGAATAAATTGGTAATGAAGCAAGAACATGCCTAATGAGAACCAGTCTAGCACCTTGGGATAAAAGGTTGGCCTTCCACCCAGAGATTTTCTTCTGAATAGTGTTGATAACCCCTGTAAAATAAATCTTTTTGGTTCTACCAATCATCAGAGGAATTCCAAGGTATTTATGAGAAAATGAAAGCCTAAAGAATCCAGTGAGACTCTGAATACGCTGAGCAACAGAAATAGGCTTCTTTGGGTGAATTAAAAAGCCACTCTTGCTTACATTAATCAGTTGGCCTGATGCATGTTCATAAGTATGAAGAAGAGTCATTAATTTTCTGATGGAAGTTGAGGTGGCTTTACTGAAGATCAGAGTATCATCTGCAAACAGTAAGTGGGATATATTGGGGCATCTCTGAAGACCTGAGAACCACTCTATCTGGCCACTGCTGAAGGCATTTCTAAGCGACCTGCTAAGAGCTTCTTCAGCTATGACAAATAGGGAGGGGGCTAATGGGTCACCTTGACGAATTCTTCTGGTTGATTTGAAAAAGCCAGCAGTGTCTCCATTTAGTAAGATTGAAAACCAACAGTTGCTGATCAGTCTATCAATGAGAGTTATGAATGTATTACTGAATCCAAATCTGAGCATAACTGAATAAAGGAAATCCCATTCAAGTCTATCATAGGCTTTTGCCATATCAAGCTTAAGCATAGCATTTGAGCCTCTTGTTTTTTTGCCAAATTCAAGAGATAGCTCTTGGGCCATAGCAATGTTTTCTATGATCTGTCTCTCTTTAACAAAAGCAGACTGCTCAGCAGAAATAATTCTGGGAAGAATGGTTGCTAATCTTCTGTTTATGACTGAGGAAATGATCTTATAGAAAAAGTTACACAAGCTTATCGGCCTATAATCTGTAATATCCACTGAGTTTTGCTTTTTAGGAATAAGAGCAATCAAAGTGGAAGTGACAAATCTTGGCAGGGGCATCCGGGTGCTGAAGGCTTCTTGCACAGCACTGGTAACTATGGGGCCAATGATGATCCATACTTTTTGGAAAAACACCCCAGAGAACCCATCAGGCCCAGGGGCACTATCAGCTGACATACTGAAAACTGCATCATGAACTTCAATTTTAGTCGGAATTTCACAAAGTCTGTCATTATCAGCCAGCTGCACTAATTGTGGAATACAGCTCAGAAAGTCATTATCAATATGATGATCTTGGGTAGAGAAGGCATTCTCAAAATGGGAGACAACAGTTCTTTTCATAACTTCATGATCTGATGAAAGATTACCAGCAGGGGTTTTCAATTGACTAATTTTATGTTTTCTTCTTTTTGCTAAAGTAGACATGTGAAAAAATTTGGTATTTCTGTCACCCTCCAGGAGCCACCTGATCCCTGACTTTTGTCTCCAGAAAACCTCATGCTGCAGAAGCCTATCAGATTGAATGTTCTTTGCTTCTTCTAATTCTGCCCAGTTAGCATCAGTTGGCTGAAGGTCATATTGATGCTCAGCTAAAAGAACAGCATCCTCAGCTTTGGATAAGTTCAGATGCACATTACCAAAGGTTTCTTTATTCCAAGTCCGAAGCATCCTTTTTAGAGCTTTGAGCTTAAGGTACAGGCAATTCATAGGAGATGAAGCTACAGGGCTAGAGTGCCAGCATGTCTGGACAGCTTCTATAAATTGCTCATGCAGGATCCACATTTTCTGAAAGCAAAATCTACTCTGTCTACGATCTTGAGAGACCAGTTTAACAATTAGAGGAGCATGATCAGAAGCCTCCCTGGCCAAATGTTCAATAGAAATTAGGAGATAAGTAAGCCAGTCTGCATTCAGAAGAACTCTATCTAACAGGGCCCAAATTCCTCTACCTCCAGCTTGATTGTTGTGCCAGGTGTATTTTGAGCCAATATAGCCACCATCAATTAAAGCACAATCAGATATGCAGTTATTAAAGTCTGTCATAGCAGATAGGTTTGGGGAATTACCACCAAGCTTTTCGTCCACACTTGTGATGCAATTGAAATCACCAGCTATCATCCATGGACCAATTATTTTTGAGTGAACATTAGATAAAGAAGCCCACAGATCTTGCCTCTCCAAAATATTGCATTTAGCATAAACAAAAGTTGAATGAAAAACAGGATCAACAGCATTAGAATGAAGAAGAGTCATCTGCTGATCATCCCTGCAGATCACCGAAAAGTTCAGAGTATCTTTCCAAAGGACCCAAATGTGTACCAATCCATCAGCATTAGCCACAGCCTTGTCCATTCCCAATTTCCTGCAGATATTGTCCATTCTGGTAGTGTTTATTTTAGGTTCCAATAGCACAACGCAGTCAATGTTATGAGATCTTATGAGAAATTTCACTCTGCCAATAGATATATCATTACCAATCCCTCTAATATTCCAAATAATGAAATTCATGGTAACTGTTTATTATCAAGAAGATTACCCGTGGACCCAGTCCTTAACATGGATCTGGTTGTTACCCCTGATCTCTCATTGTACAATGCTAGGACATTTTGAGCTTCTGCCATGCTAGCTATGTCCAGTCTTCTAGTGGTGACCTCATCTATCGATGGAGGCTCATGCTCTGGCAAGCCCTTTGAGTCAGCCTGACAATTGTTTTGGTTTGAAGGGAGCTCCAATATTGGGCGGACCATTGTTTCAGAGTGAGTAACAAGACAATGTTCCTGATTTCCAAAAACAGTAGGATCCTGAGCCAACTCTGGTGAAACCCGTGAAACCAATTGAGGAGATGCTGGCTCAGAACTGGAAAGTTGCTCTACATTAATTGTTGGTATAGTCTTCACAGGAATTGCTTCTTGCAAGCAAGTGTTAGATCGCTGAGCTGATTCCCCTGGGTCTATATCAGGAGGATTTGCGGAATTTAATATGCAGGGCTTGTTCAAGTCCGAAGACTGATTTGAGCTATTACCCTGAATAAAATTTCTTGGAAGAATAGAAGGAATGCTACCTTCATTGGATCTGGTGGCAATCAAATGATTTTCTGCTAGTTCCTTCTGGTTTGTTACTGGCTGCCAAACGGCCTTACCTTTGATATCAGCTGCAGTCTGTTTAGGCTTAGCAGGGTTGGATGAATTCTTTGAGCCTTTGCAGTTTGTTACATTATGACCAATACGGGAGCAATTAGAGCAGTAAGATGGAAGCTCCGGGTAAATGACATCCTGCCAAGCACCACCTCCTGGGACACCAATCCAAACTCGAGAATGGCGCGGCTTGGATATATCCAGCTCAATACAAACTCGAGCAGCATTCGTTTGGGACAAATTAAGTGTATATTGGTCAACCTTCAGAACTCAACCAATATTACCAGCAATAGATCGAATCAAGTGTTCTAAATAGAAGTTTACCGGGAGACCAGGGAAAGAAATCCATACCGGGAGAACAGGCGAATCTGCTGTTGGTGAAAATTCCATAGACCATTTGAAGAAGCGGAATAAACGACCATGAACAAAAAGAGTCTCCTTTAATAAGAGAGATAGATAATCTTCATAGTTTCGAAATCTCATTAGAAGGTGTCTATTATCCAGTGCACTAATCATATAATCATCAATAAATCTGCATCTGTTGTTCAAATGAGCTCTAATTTCAGAGAAAGTGGGTCTACCCTGAGGGGTCCGCGCAACCAAAGAGAAAGCAAAAGGCCCCAGGGACGCCGAGATCTCCTCTTGGGTAAAGAAAACAGCAGGTTCTCCATTGTCGGTGAGTGCCGGTGAGTGGACCGATCCCGGAACGACCGGTGGGGCCATGGAAGAAGACAAAACTTCAGCAAACGATCTCCCGCCATTAGTCGAAGGAAAGCCCACAGAAGGAATGCTAGCCTGAAGGTGAGAAGAATCCCGTTGAAGGGAGGCCACGGAAGGGCACGGCGCCGAGGGGGCCACGGGTGGCCCCCCGGGGTCCACCATCAAAGCCGGCGACTCAAGGTCAAAAGGACGCTTTTCGCCGCCCTCTAGGTCACCAGCCCTCAGTTCATTAACCCAAGGGATATCCCCAGACGACCCATTACACTGGTTTGTCTAACTTCAACTCTATACATCCGATTACTGTTGCAGTGTTCACCAAGTCTATACATCGCCTTCAGACCTTCAACTCTATACACTGCTATAGGAACCAAGTCCATACACTCTCCCGTTCAAATCCTTCTAAGTCTGTACATCGGTTTCGCTTCTCCAAGTCTATACACTGGACTTTGTTTCACCAAGTCTGTACACTCCACATCTTTTCCTACGCTTGGCCAAGTCTATACACTCATACCTTTCCCTACGCTTTCCTGGCCAAGTCTATACATCGCTAAGTCTGTAAATTGCATACTGCTCAAACGATCAAAGCCTAAAGTCTGTACAGCGTGAAGTCTATACATTAGCTCAGGGGCTTCAAGTCTATACATTGAACTGTTCTTCAAAGTCTGTAAAGTGGCTTCGAATCGGCAAGTCTGTACATCGGCTTCACTCGTCAAGTCTATACATCCACAGTGGATCATCAAGTCCATTCATCCACAGTGGAACTTCCAAGTCTGTACAACGCTGAAGCCTTCACAAGTCTATACACTGCTTGAGCCTCACCAAGTCTGTACATCGCTTCAAGTGATTCAAGTCTATACAGCCTGCCTTCACGATCAGAGTCTATACATCGTTCCTCAAAGGCTAAGTGTATACATCCTTCCAAGCTTCAAGTCTACACACTCAATTGTTAGGTCTTCAACCCTATACATTCAATTATTAGGCCTAAGTCTATACACTCGATTGTTAGGTCTTCAACCCTATACATTCAATTGTTAGGCCTAAGTCTATACACTCGATTGTTAGACCTTCAACTATATACATTGGTTGAGTCTATTCACTGAAGACGCTGAAGACCTCCAAGTGTATACACTCTCACATGATACCCACTTGGTTAACTATTGTGTCAAGTTTATACACTCGATTCCCCCATGCATTTCACAGAAGTCTTCATATTCTATCTTGCTATGAAAATACTTTCATCACAAGTCTGTACACCGTCTTTTACATGCGTTCATACATTAAGTTTATACACTCACTCTCACGTTGTACACACTTGATCATTTGCTGCTTTAAAGTATGTACATTTGCTGATTAACAGTCTGAACTACCTAATTCGAATCATTTTTTCTTGTCTCTGTCAGAAGTTAAACACAGGTTAATTATCAGGCACGTGATCTGAGGATGATCCCTGGCACGTGATCCGAGGTGCTCTCTGGGCGGGAACCTGAAAGCCACACGCCCATCATCTGCTATATATATGGAGCATCATCCTTCAGTGAAAGACAGATCATGAAAAGAAAGAATAGAAGATATTCGAGTGAGGCTGCACGATCCAGAAAAGAGAGAGAGCAGAGAGTCCCACATTGTCCAGATCTGAGAGGAATATGTTCGAGAGAGAGAGAGCAGTGTCTACGGTTTGATGAATTGCTTCCTTTGAAGCTACATTTGTATTGGTTTCAGAACCGACTACTTCTTCGTTGGTCCTTGTTTCTATTTTGTGTTCTTTTTATTTGTTCATTCTTCTGATTCGACTTTGTTCCCCTCCAGTGTGTGGAGGAAGGGAGTGTAACTCCGGTTTCCCTCTGGGTTGCAGAGGAAGAGAGATCGGTGATCTCTGGTGTTGCTAGTGACGGGTTGTCATTAGTAGTTTCCCTCCGGGTTGGAGGAAGGGAGACTTGTCTCCGGTTCTATTCTAGCTGGTAGCTGGAATAGGTTTCAAGCTCTGTGGGTAGCAGAGTTTGGTTGAGGGATTTGTTTCCCTTGGGTATTCAAGCTGTGTGGCAGCAAGTTGTTCGCAGACTGAGTCTGCCGTGTTCTAGCAGTGACTAGTGGAATCCTCACTCTAGTTAGAGTGGGGTGGATGTAGATTGCGGACTGCAATCGAACCACCTAAAAATCAGATTGCCTATTCTGTGGTTTGCTGTTATTATCTGCGCTCTCCATATGCTTGTCTCTTTGCTTCCTTGTGATCAGCTCTTCAATCTCATCTACTTATACTGTCTTGATTGTTGACTGCGTTAGCATTCTCATTGTGCGGGTTCAGGAGGAGTGTAAACAGTAGAATTAATTTTTAGCCGAAGTTTTTACAAATTGGGAGTGATCTATTCATCCCCCCTTCTATATCACTATTGCTACGCTAACACATTAGGCCTTAAATTCCATTTTTTACAAAATTTCCCCCGTTCTAGCGTGCTTAGCTTGAACATGGTCTGTAATGACCTAGAATCTGAGTACCAAAAAGTAACTGGTGCGACCCGAATCCCGACTCGCCACCCACGAGCCACAGAGCTTAGAAGGGTTAGAATTAGTGTCATAGGAGTGTGTAAGAATCTATAATGAAGGCAGTAACAAAATGCATAAATTAAAACTTAAATTCATCAACAGATTTATACAATTTTTACATAGTTTAAAGTGTAGATGTACAAGTCCAAAAAGTACAGATCAACAAAAGAAAAGTACAAAGCCCTTGGGGCATACCCCGGCTAGTGAAGACTGGCGGCACTAGGACACTGACGACGCTACTCAAGGCCTCCGAGCCACATGGAGGCACTCAAAACCTAAAAGAAAAAGAGGTGAGCCTCATCTCATTGGCTCAGTAGGGGTCCCGTGGATCCCCACCACAACAATAATAGTAAACAACGAGAACAATAACAGAAATAATTGTAGTAAGAGAAGCAACAATAACACTAACAATAAAAACTGGAGTAACTGTAGTAACAAAAGGGACAACGACAACAGTCGGAGAAAACACAGCACACTAAGCTACTCCTAATCTCTGTGGAAATAGTTGGACCTCAAGGTGAGAACTGTCGAACCAATGGCAACCCACGGCTATGCTACCAAGAAAGATCTACGACACCTCTGTCGTGAAGGCCCGTCGACGCTGACGGAAGCCACTGCCTAGACTACGTAGTCGAAAGTGCAACCTCCACTCTCGGGAGGACTACGGCCTCAAAGCCAGAGAAAACTTGGTCAAGAACCAACAGGGGAGCCACTATCTTGCTGTCGTGCAAGCTCAACCTCAACTGTTGGGTGGACCACGACAACGCTTTCGGTATCTCAACCTCGACCGGCCGTCTCTCACGTCTCACGCAGATGACCCACACCTTGTCCTCGAGTTGGGTGAAGAAATACACACACCCCTCTCCCTAGTACTGGAAAGGGTCCATGCCTCTGCGCCCGTCAGCACGGTCGTGTCCTACTACCTGACACGGGGCACGCACCTTGCAACTGTCAATGTTGTACTCTTGTCCCAACCAAGGCACTTTACCCTCTAGGCTATCCTCGCCTCAACTGTACGAGCATTGCGCACACCGGCTGTCCTCGCCGTATCTGTCCATGAAATGCCCACAAGGCAGTACTATGGTAAAATGTGAACCTGTACTCTCACAGAAATCGTTGGAGTGCCTACGAATGCACTCAAAACCAAGTAGAATATGGCTACAGGCCGTGGCACAAGATCGGACCTAAAACACATAAAACCAGCCCAACTACACCCTCCCACGCACTCCTCAAGTCGACACACAAAGCCAGCCAAAAGCCTAAAAACACCGACCCCAAAACATGCCTAAGAACGCTCACGGGGACCTCAACCCGAATGACGCACCTAGAACACTCGACGGGGGGTGTACTCAAAAACACCCATAAGTAGAACCCAAAGTCACCGCACCCTGGTGACCTCAAATCGAATGTCGTCGACTTGGGATGACCCATTACTAGGCATTTTGTAACCCCAAGAACCTTAACTAGCTACCAACGCCAAGGCGAATGGCAGGCCAAACAGCCCAAAAAGAGGGGCCCGGACAGAAGACCAGTCGACCGACCCACAGGGTGGGTCGACCAATACCCTAGGTCGATCGATCGACTTGCTTTGGTCGAACGACCGGTGCACTGGTCGATCGACTGACAAGGCACAGCGGTCGACTGGTGCGGACGCCCTACTGCCTGCATCAGGGACAGGTCGATCGATCTGACCGATCGGTCGACCGATTCCAGTCGGGAACCGATGGAACTCTTTTGTGGGGTGCCCATCCATGCCCCATTTGACCCCGATCGAAGGGGAAAACATCGGGGACTGATGCGGGATGGACACGCGACCTGGGACTCTAGCTCGCGATCGTCCCTATGCGAGGGAAGACGTAGGACCGGGCGCGGTTGAGAAACCGACCGTGAGTCTCGAGTATCGGCTTTTCCGCGTTAACTCGGATTAAGTCACGAGATGGTACACTCACTCACTCTACCAGCGGTGATAACAATATATCAAGCAAGGAACCTACACTCGCAGCGGCATTCAAATAGATACGAAATGAGCAAAATGCGATAAGAGAGAGGGGGCGAGTTTACCTCCACGCTCCGGGTATGGGGAAGATGATCTCGGCCAAGACAGTAACTCCCGGTTAAACAATTATTACAATAATTACAGAAATAGTTTCTACTGTCCACTCCACGCAGGGAGGTAACGGGCTACAAATGGGGCCCGGGAGGACTGAACTTGGGTTGACGGGCAGCGTTTTGATGTAGCTTCAGCGGCACGCGTATTCACGAACGTGGGGCCCATGTGCTCATCGGCGAGTCCGAGTGGGCCCAGAGTGGTACCGCTGTGATGTTGGCTCCTGGAGAGGCGCTCCCTGGGATGGCGGCACGCTGGTTCCCCCTTTGGAAGGCGAGTTGGCTCCTGTCTTCAATGGTTGACCAAGCTGCCCACGGATCTGTAGTTTCAGTTTTACAGCGTGCGACCCGACAAAAATGCTGCTGCGATCACTCCCGACGTCGGATCGACGCACAAGAGGTACCATTGGAAATCTCTTTCAAAATACTTCAATCTAGGACCAGAGAAATAATTTTGAATTTCTCGGATCTGGCCTTAATCGATTTTACAAGTTGCTGTTGAACAAGACCCGAAATCTCAGGACAGAACTAAGTTTTCTTGAGAGTTGGCATTGACCGTGCCTCAAACCTCAGATCTGAAACTTGGACTCTTAACAAAAGTTGTAGAGGATGGAACAAGGAAGACGGGGATAATTTATATGAAGGATTTGGTGGAGGTTTCAATTTTTTGGGGATTTTATAATGACTGGGGGTCGGATCTGAACTGCAGAGGACAGAACAGATTTGGGAGAAGACAACAATTTTTAAAAATAAAAAAAGGACTTTATAAATTACAAGAAAATTCTTGGATGATGAGGGTGGTGGATAGAACTCCTAATAAATTTGGGGATTCAAACAAATAAGAAGAAGTGGGTCGAAGAGGGGAAACTCAGGGTTGCTGTGACAGGATCTGAACAGAAGACAGAACTGGAAGGTGGAAATACAAGAAAATGGAAAAATAGCAAAAAAAAGATAAATGACTGGATTTTTTTTTGAAGGCTAGGGTTAACGTGGATGACTCACCCTCCAAGTTTGGACTCGATCTGAGCTCCTGATGGAGAGCTAAAAATCGTGGAGTATGGCTTTATCCTGATGTAGATATAATTCTGGTGATGAAGACGACGGCGCATGGCGGTGCGATGGCGGCGGCGGCAGAAGTAGAATTCAGAGGGGCTAAGGAGAATATAGAATGGCTTCACACCCAAGATTCAGCAGAAATCCATCTGCAAGAGGGAGAGGAGAGACACAAGGGGTGCCCTTGGACTTGCTCTTGGCAAAAATGCTTAATTCTTCATTAATTTCTCTAATGACACTATACATAGGCTTATATAAAGAATGGCAAGGGGTGGGGGGCTGGGAATTTCGTGGGAGAGAGGGGATTTTCTTTCCCATGTGGTCAAATGACCAAATTAAATAAAAAATACAACATGGGATAAACTATATTATAAGGGGGAAGCATCTTGGACTTTAAGGGTTGGAATATTGGACTTTTTAATCCAATTGTCCCCTTGAATGGTCAAGCCATCTAGAAGCCCACCTTGGACCTTTGACTGACCCCACATGGGCCCTAAGACTTAGGTGGACCAATGGGGAAGGAATGGGGGGGCCCCTTACGGGACCTACTGACATTTTGCACAAAAACCCAAACAATCCTAGGGAATGACACATTGGCTTATAAAGCCTTACAATTGTGAACATACTTTCCCAAGGATATAAAAATAAACTAAAAGACACAAATGCAAATGAAAATGTTAGTGCTCTTGCTCTGATGTCCCCATCAGGGACCCTTCCCTAGACCACAAACCCCCAAATGCAGGAATTAAACAAGAATGCGCCACCCGAATTGGCAAAAATTACAACTCATCCAAAAAACATGCTATTTCCTGTGACAAAAGGAACACCCACTCATCCTCGCCCAAATCTGCTCAGAATTGCAAGGGAATCACACAAGAAGGGTCGGAATCTATCCCCTACCTCTTACGGAGAAACCACGAAGATTGGATGCCGATCCACACTCAAAACATCATGATTCCCGCGACCGATTCATGAAGTCCGTGAAATGCCTCACCACTGCCACTGGCCATGTCTCCCCTTGATCCTCGCCACCATCAGTGCTGTAGCTCCGGCATCCTCGCCCGCCATCGTCTCCGTCGGCTGTCAGAGAAGGGACGGTGAGAGAAAGGGAGAGAATGGTGGAGAGAGGGAGGAGAAAAGAGAGAGTGAGAGTGGGTAACGAGAGAGAGAGAGGGAAAAAAGGGAAGGGGGAGGGGGTTTATTTAAAGAAATTTTTATTTTATTTTCTCTATATCTTTTTTCCTTTTGGATTAGAAAATCTTAATGACTCTGAAAAAACCCTAAAATATAAAATCTGACTCTGGAAAATTTCATAAAAAGGCTAGGCCGCTCCACGCACCGCCATGGACCCAAAACAATCCACATAAGCACCACAAAGGGTCTGAAAAACTATTATAAAAGTCCAAAATCCACTCGGACACGATCTGTAACCCACAGAAAACCCGATTCAAAAATCTAGGGTGTTACATCCCTCACCCCTTACAGAAATTTCATCCTCAAAATTTTGGGACAATGCACAAGACTCAGGGGAAGAACTCGCCCAACGGATATGATTCACAGCCACCGCGCAACCAAGGTACTCACCACACGACGAACTCTGAGGATCGTCGCTAGACCAGCACAATCCAATAGAGCCCTCTCGCTCTACCAACCCAAATCATGCCAACCCCATACTAATCGGGGTGCACACATCGACAAGTCTGGCATCACCTTAGCTTCCTTGAAACTCTCGAAGGCACAACACACCCGACATACTTTGCACGCGAAGGGACACACAGTTCTCAATTGGGAAACCACACTTAGCACCTACTCGAGTCAACAGCTTCTCCAGCCACTAGACACCGAGTACTCCTCACTAGGAGCACCATTTGATGTGAAACCAACCCTTGGACCTATTTTCAAGCATTCAAGTTGAGTAGCGGACCCACAATAACGAGCTCACCCGTTCGGTGCATACTTGTGCCCGTTGGCAACTAGGCGATGTTGGAGAGGGTCCGAAGCGGGACCAAGAGGCTCCAATGGTTGGCAAGCTTGGGAGAACCCAAAATGGATCTAGGTTACCCGAATCATGGGCGGCCAGCACACCAAGGGTGTGGGTTAAGTGGATACACTCTCAACTCACCCGCGGTGGTCGCTCACGGACTAGCAATTTGGGCCGAGCTCTCACTTTCCGTCCGACGCAACACTAGCAACAATACTAAGCTAAGCAATTGATTAAACCAAGCAAGAGAGGGACCGAGTCTCACCTAGCCGGCGTGAAGACGCCGCCTCCGGCCGTAGACGAGGGCGAGCCGGGAGGCGAGGGTATACACCCGATCGCCGCGGCGATGTAGCTTGAACCTGAAATTGAAAGAATTACACCACTACACCTCACGTAGGAGGGATGATCTTGGGGTGGGGATCATTCTTATTACAGTCAAAACTACCTCCACGCAGGGAGGGGCCTTCAGCCGGCCAAGCGGGGTGGGGTTTTATGCAAAGGAAAAGCCGATCTTCCGAGGCCGCCGGTTCTGCCAATCTGCAGGTCTGCAGGATAGGATGACGCTGTTGATGCTGCCACGGGCTCAACGGGGCTCCAATCTTGACGAGACCAGCGCCAAAAGTTTCCCCACTGGCAGAGGATGAAGCTTGAATTTTTGGGCGATGTTCCGATCTGGGGGCTGACTGCTCCGGTGATTGGAAGGTGGCGGCCGTTCTGGTCTCTGGCCGAGCACAATATGAAACAGCCGGTTGCAGACGTCACTATGGGCTCTCCCGGACTCTGATTGGAATGAAATTGGCGGTGACGCGATCGTGGCCGGAGTAGCTTTGAGCGGGAGTTGACGGGGATGCAATCCGATGTCGGTGGAGAGAGGGGTGACCGGAGAAGTGACAACTGGTCTAACCTGGGAGCACAAGGGACAGTCTGTCCTCTCTGACGAAGAAAATGGGAACAGAGGGTTCCGGTTGCCGATTGAGTCCCTTCTTCTTCGAGGTGGCAGCTAAATGGATGTAGTTTCAACCCTCCAAAATTGGCAATCAGATCCTTCACGTGCTGGCCGTGGCAGAGTCTGGAACGGGACTCAATGGTTCTGCCTCTGTCTGGTGCAGAGCAATGGGGCCTGTTGCAGAGAGTGCCACGATCTTCACCGAACTCTGATTGAGACGAGACTTGAACTGTTGGCACCGTGGTTGAGTCCTCTTTCCTTAGACTCTAACGGCGTGGTCGGCAGGTGTCGGAGAAGACCGGGACGAATAGATGAACAGAGGGGTGTCGGTTCTGGCTTCTGAAAACTGACCTGATGCCTTGGAGTAGAAAATTCGTAACTTTCGATGCCGATATCCAAATGCAGCTCTGTTTCTTGAGGATTAAAGAGGACTTGTGAGGGAAGATTTATTCTGAAGAACACTTGATCGTAATCCAAAAGGGTTTGCCGTGGTGGAGCTTCCAATCTCGTTCTGGTTCTTTGCCTGGGAGGTCCTGCGCAGTTGAGGGAGATCGGCTCCTGCGGACAGCTCGGAGCTCGGATGATGGCGAGACCACCTCGGTTGGAAAGCTATTCCGCAGACAATTCCGGAGATGTAGGCCTTGCCACTTGAATCTTGGAGGGGCGACCGTAGCTTCTTCTGTAATTCGCTGGAGTTCTGCTAGAAGTGGAGATGGGGGAGTGGGTGTGCACAAGAGAGAGGGTGAGAAGAGAGGAGGGGGAGGAGGGCAACCAGACCAAAGGAGATCTGGTTTGGGTCGACCTAGGGTGTGGGAGGGATGGTAGAAAGGAGGGAATTTCGAATTTGGGCTTTGGGAGAGGTTAATTCAGCCTTGGGAAGGTGGTGGGGTAGTTGGGGGTTGGAAGGTGGGGAGAGGATTGGGGGAGAGGCTCTTGGGACTAGAAGTGGAGTAAAGATGGTTTATGGGAAGTTGAAGGGAGTTAATGGAGGTATGGGGAAGGGGGAGGGGTCTTAAATAGAGGTGAATAGGGAGGAGAGAGAGTGAGTTTCGAAATTTAGAGAGAGAGGGGAAGAGAGAGATAATAAGAGAGAGAGAGAGAGGGAGATTGACTAGAAGTCTAGTGGGATTTGGAAGTTGGCATTCAAATTTTCATCATAAGTTCTTACAAATGAGAGAGGGGTGGGGTATTTATAGACTCCATACATTTTCTAAGACCAAACTGACCCTGACAAACTAACTAATGACCACACAGTCCAAGGGAGGGGCGCCCCTGGGCCAGGCCCAATAGATTGGGCCCATTAACCTAATTAACCAACATAATGACTCAATACTTAGGAAAATGACTCAACAACCTAGGTACATGACTCAAATAAAGGGAAAATTATATGATAATGACTCAAATAAAATGTGAAGATTACATGACTAGACTCAAAAATACATGACAAATATAATGGTGCTTGCCGACGAACAATCCGAATCTGGAGAAAGAGTGGAGGGGCAAGGGATGCCCTCATCATACCCCCGGGGTGGGGAAAACTCGACTCCGTCGAGTATGTGTCCACCAGGGAAGTAGTGCATCGAACTGCGGCTCGGGGCGATCCACGATCTCCATACTCAACCCGCGACCCTAGTCGGGGAACGGCGCTTCAGTCGACAAAGTGACTCGGTCATACCCTCATGCTGGCGATGGGATCTTGCTTGCCTAGTATTGCCGCTATGTGCTTACGTCGGGCTCTCAGGCTATTTGTGGTGGCACTCCGAGGGTGTCTCTCACAAGGATAGGTGTAAGCTGGAGGCACTCACTAGGATCCACCGCGGTGCCCTTATAGGGTGCTAGATCCGCCACATGAGAAATGGGGAGAATCCCAAAACCCTTTTGAAAGTTCAACCCATAAGTCGGGTTGCCAAAGCCACTCGGAACTTGGCAAGGTCCAAGTCCTCGTGCCCTCAATTTGGAGGTGACCCTAGGGTAGAGCCACTCCAAAGTCATCATCGTCAAGTTACCAACTTGGAATTCCAAGTTGCGCTCACGAGTGTTTGCTCGCTTGTTGTGAATCTTACCGCTTGTTGCTTGATTTTTGCTTGGATGCATATGCCATGTACTATGATGCGGTGTGAGCTGACAATGTATGGTATGCAAAGGGGGTCCAGGACAACCACATATAGACCTATCATGCTTTGATGGTATGAAGACTTTGAAGGATTTGGGAGGACCGGGGCATCCATAGGGGTCCCTCATGTGAGTGAGTGTGATGAATGTTGGAGGACCCGGACATCCATGAATGCTCCAAACATGCTTGAGATTTATGATGAATGCTGGTGGGCCTTTACAACCAAATATTGACCACTCATATTTTTTTCTTGACATGTGGGTGATATGGATGAATGTACCCGACAGACTAATCATGCCAAGCGGTGTGATGTGCCAAGACATATGAACTCCTTTCCCAAAGATGACTTCCTTATGTGGGATGGTGGGGTGGTCTTTGAGCTTCCACTCAAAAGGGTCAAAGGGATCTAGGTAGGTGGATATAGGGTGGGTCATTTCCTCAATCCCGAGGTGTTTGTTGCCTAAGGTCAATGCTCTCATGGTGTAACTCGATTCTAGGAAGGGAGGAGTTTGGGTTAACATGGGCGGTATGGGTAGGGTGAGGTGGGTGGTGAATAGGGGGAGTGGGTCACATGGAGATTTAGGTTCCCATAGAAAAGGGTCAAAGGGATCATGGTAAGGGTTACCTAGGTAGGGGTACTCCATGTTCTCAAGGTCCTCAAATGGTGAGTACTCCTCCTTGATAATTGGGCCAAGGTTGCTAATGGGTTGGCCGATCAAAGCACTTGGGATCTCTATGGTTGGGGAGTGGAATAGGATAGGTTCTTCCTCCATGGGAAGAAGGATGATGATCTCACTAGTAACTTGGCCATTAGTGTAGATGGAAGTGATGGAGCCAATGGTGGGATATGCTAGGCTAATGGTGTTAGCTTCGGACGGCCTCATGGCTAGCATATTGGTCAAGCGAATTTGTCCATGTAGGTAGTTCACTAAGTCTCCCAAATCTTCCACACAATAGGAAGTTTGATAAGTGACATGTGGCTGAATGGGAATGATTTGGGATTGATATCCCATGGGTAGGTGGCATGGTTGTGATCTAGGAATGGTGAGACCTTTCTTGAGCCATTGGAGTACGGACTCATCTATGGTGATGGTGTCATGGGGAAGGGTGTATAGCTCTTGAGGGACTAGGCTAGGAGCGGTGGGTGAGTTGTGTGGCCCTTGGATTTCCTTGATTTTGGGAGGTGGATCCGAATTGGTACCCATCTCCACTTGGGTAGGTGTGTGGGTTGCAACTTCTAAGGACAATGGGGTAGGAAGATCTATGGTGGGTGGGTTGGTGTTAGTCGAAGCAAGGTGCACCCGAGGAGGTGAGCAAGGTCGGACGTGGATTGGACTTGGGAGTGGAAGTAGCGGAGGCCTAATTTTGGGTAGGATTGGGGTGGGAAGTGGAAGGTGGGTTGGCTGAGGGGTTTTGGGTTTGGGGGTGGTGGCCATTATGGGCCTTGGTGGAGGGGTGGACACGGTGTCCACATGGTTTTTAATGGTGAGGGTTGGATGAGTGGTTGTCACTATGGAGGGAATTGGGTTGGTTAGGGGTCTCTTGCCCTTGGGTTTATTTGGGGTGGAAGTGGGGGCTAAAGGGGCTTGACTAGTGTAGGTTTGGGAAGGGGGTTTTGGTTGGGGTGTGGGGGCCCTTATGGGGTTAGGTGGGGAGGTGGAGGCCTTGGACACTTGGGTTCTAGTGTTACGGGTTTGAACGGGTGGGGTTGGAGGAGTGGGAGTGCTCCTCGAGTTTTGGTAACCCGGGTAGGAGGGAGGAGGTCGGGGAGTGTAGACTTTCCTAAGTTCGACTTTCATGTTCTCCCATGTGTTAATAGGCTCTAGCCTCATAACCCTCCTAAATTGTTCAATGAACTTCCACCTACTCTCGGCATGGTACACAAGACGACTCTTGGCAAGGTAGATTCTCATGGGTTCACTCATTGGACTCCTCTTAAAGTATTTGTCCATGTTTTCCTCCCACTCTAAATATGCACTAGGGTGGTATCCGTTAAAGATAAGGTCCTCAAATAGGACTATGTCCAAAGGGGTGTCAATCGGACCTTTGCGGAGGGCCGAGTGTGAGAGATGTGACTTACATGAAGTAGCCATGCTAGTGGACAAAAGAGATGCAACCGAAGACTCTAAATGCATATGAGCGTCCTAGGACCAACTTGATAGAGACAAGTTGTGAACTTGCTCTGATACCACTTGATGTGAAACCGACCCTTGGACCTATTTTCAAGCATTCAAGTTGAGTAGCGGACCCACAATAACGAGCTCACCCGTTCGGTGCATACTTGTGCCCGTTGGCAACTAGGCGATGTTGGAGAGGGTCCGAAGCGGGACCAAGAGGCTCCAATGGTTGGCAAGCTTGGGAGAACCCAAAATGGATCTAGGTTACCCGAATCATGGGCGGCCAGCACACCAAGGGTGTGGGTTAAGTGGATACACTCTCAACTCACCCGCGGTGGTCGCTCACGGACTAGCAATTTGGGCCGAGCTCTCACTTTCCGTCCAACGCAACACTAGCAACAATACTAAGCTAAGCAATTGATTAAACCAAGCAAGAGAGGGACCGAGTCTCACCTAGCCGGCGTGAAGACGCCGCCTCCGGCCGGAGACGAGGGCGAGCCGGGAGGCGAGGGTATACACCCGATCGCCGCGGCGATGTAGCTTGAACCTGAAATTGAAAGAATTACACCACTACACCTCACGTAGGAGGGATGATCTTGGGGTGGGGATCATTCTTATTACAGTCAAAACTACCTCCACGCAGGGAGGGGCCTTCAGCCGGCCAAGCGGGGTGGGGTTTTATGCAAAGGAAAAGCCGATCTTCCGAGGCCGCCGGTTCTGCCAATCTGCAGGTCTGCAGGATAGGATGACGCTGTTGATGCTGCCACGGGCTCAACGGGGCTCCAATCTTGACGAGACCAGCGCCAAAAGTTTCCCCACTGGCAGAGGATGAAGCTTGAATTTTTGGGCGATGTTCCGATCTGGGGGCTGACTGCTCCGGCGATTGGAAGGTGGCGGCCGTTCTGGTCTCTGGCCGAGCACAATATGAAACAGCTGGTTGCAGACGTCACTATGGGCTCTCCCGGACTCTGATTGGAATGAAATTGGTGGTGACGCGATCGTGGCCGGAGTAGCTTTGAGCGGGAGTTGACGGGGATGCAATCCGATGTCGGTGGAGAGAGGGGTGACCGGAGAAGTGACAACTGGTCTAACCTGGGAGCACAAGGGACAGTCTGTCCTCTCTGACAAAGAAAATGGGAACAGAGGGTTCCGGTTGGCGATTGAGTCCCTTCTTCTTCGAGGTGGCAGCTAAATGGATGTAGTTTCAACCCTCCAAAATTGGCAATCAGATCCTTCACGTGCTGGCCGTGGCAGAGTCTGGAACGGGACTCAATGGTTCTGCCTCTGTCTGGTGCAGAGCAATGGGGCCTGTTGCAGAGAGTGCCACGATCTTCACCGAACTCTGATTGAGACGAGACTTGAACTGTTGGCACCGTGGTTGAGTCCTCTTTCCTTAGACTCTAACGGCGTGGTCGGCAGGTGTCGGAGAAGACCGGGACGAATAGATGAACAGAGGGGTGTCGGTTCTGGCTTCTGAAAACTGACCTGATGCCTTGGAGTAGAAAATTCGTAACTTTCGATGCCGATATCCAAATGCAGCTCTGTTTCTTGAGGATTAAAGAGGACTTGTGAGGGAAGATTTCTTCTGAAGAACACTTGATCGTAATCCAAAAGGGTTTGCCGTGGTGGAGCTTCCAATCTCGTTCTGGTTCTTTGCCTGGGAGGTCCTGCGCAGTTGAGGGAGATCGGCTCCTGCGGACAGCTCGGAGCTCGGATGATGGCGAGACCACCTCGGTTGGAAAGCTATTCCGCAGACAATTCCGGAGATGTAGGCCTTGCCACTTGAATCTTGGAGGGGCGACCGTAGCTTCTTCTGTAATTCGCTGGAGTTCTGCTAGAAGTGGAGATGGGGGAGTGGGTGTGCACAAGAGAGAGGGTGAGAAGAGAGGAGGGGGAGGAGGGCAACCAGACCAAAGGAGATCTGGTTTGGGTCGACCTAGGGTGTGGGAGGGATGGTAGAAAGGAGGGAATTTCGAATTTGGGCTTTGGGAGAGGTTAATTCAGCCTTGGGAAGGTGGTGGGGTAGTTGGGGGTTGGAAGGTGGGGAGAGGATTGGGGGAGAGGCTCTTGGGACTAGAAGTGGAGTAAAGATGGTTTATGGGAAGTTGAAGGGAGTTAATGGAGGTATGGGGAAGGGGGAGGGGTCTTAAATAGAGGTGAATAGGGAGGAGAGAGAGTGAGTTTCGAAATTTAGAGAGAGAGGGGAAGAGAGAGATAATAAGAGAGAGAGAGAGAGGGAGATTGACTAGAAGTCTAGTGGGATTTGGAAGTTGGCATTCAAATTTTCATCATAAGTTCTTACAAATGAGAGAGGGGTGGGGTATTTATAGACTCCATACATTTTCTAAGACCAAACTGACCCTGACAAACTAACTAATGACCACACAGTCCAAGGGAGGGGCGCCCCTGGGCCAGGCCCAATAGATTGGGCCCATTAACCTAATTAACCAACATAATGACTCAATACTTAGGAAAATGACTCAACAACCTAGGTACATGACTCAAATAAAGGGAAAATTATATGATAATGACTCAAATAAAATGTGAAGATTACATGACTAGACTCAAAAATACATGACAAATATAATGGTGCTTGCCGACGAACAATCCGAATCTGGAGAAAGAGTGGAGGGGCAAGGGATGCCCTCATCACCATTACATCTTGCCCCGGATGATGACCTTCCTGTCCAAATTTGATCGACTACTAATCATCCGTCGGTTCCTCATAGCTAGCGACACACGATCTCGAGCCGAATGCTTCGATTACTCACCGACCACCAACAACAACCAAAGGACACATTCCAACAACCACCACTACAAGAAAAAGCGCGAATAGCGACCGACGTTTCGGTCGCTATTCGGTCTCTGATCGGTCGCAACAAGGCACTGCGACCGAACTGACACTAATTTGCGACCGAATATATCGGTCGCTATATCATGGTCGCTAAATAGCGACCGATACCTATCGGTCGCAGAATAGGTCGCAGTTAGAGACCGATGCCTATCGGTCGCCGAATCTGTCTCTGATAGCGACCGCTATAAATCGGTCGCCGAATCGGTCGCTATAAGCGACCGACAAACATCGGTCGCAGGATCGGTCTCTAACTGTTCGGTCACAAATATGGTCGCTATTCGGTCGCTATACCGCATAGACGGTGGCTACCATGGTCTCTGTAGGAAGCGACCGAATGGGGTTCGGTCCCTATTCGGTCGCTAAGTTTGTAGTTTTTTTTTTTATAAATTTATATAAACTGATAAATAAATTACCTGATAAATAACAAATTCATAACATAAATATAAAATCAACTACACAAATCACAATATCGACAAATCTCAAATTCATCACATACAAACACCTGATAAATAACAATTTCATAAAACAATAGTAAATCAACTACACGGATCACAATCTCCACGAACCTCAAATTACACACAACTAAAATAAAATCACAAATTAATCATACATCCATAATCATACATCCATAATAATAAAATAACAACATACACACAACTAAAATAAAATCACAAATCCTCCACATATGTCTCATCCTGGTCGTCGTCTCGTCCAACATCATCCTGGTCGTCGTCTCGTCCAACATATCGCGACGGATGATCCTGTATATCATTTAAAAAAATTATAATCAAATCCTTAATAAAGAAATCAAGCATTAACAAGAGTATGCCAATAGTTTAAGCCAGCTCATTTTCATATATATAAATACACACACACAATATATAAGTTCAATAATCAAATTGTATTTTAAAAATGAACTTTGAGCGCCGAGCTCAAATCGGGCATCCGATTTGGATTCCGTCAGTTCTGACAAGTCACTTTCATCTCCCCGGTCGTATTGGAATGACCGGCACGGCCATCCGACCGGTATTTCAAATTTTAGACCCCCGGACCCGTCCTAACAGTTCATTTAAACTAAGTGTATTTTAAAAATGAACTTTGAGCGCCGAGCTCAAATCGGGCATCCGATTTGGATTCCGTCAGTTCTGACAAGTCACTTTCATCTCCCCGGTCGTATTGGAATGACCGGCACGGCCATCCGACCGGTATTTCAAATTTTAGACACCCGGACCCGTCCTAACAGTTCATTTAAACTAAGTGTATTTTAAAAATGAACTTTGAGCGCCGAGCTCAAACCGGGCATCCGATTTGGATTCCGTCAGTTCTGACAAGTCACTTTCATCTCCCCGGTCGTATTGGAATGACCGGCACGGCCATCCGACCGGTATTTCAAATTTTAGACCCCCGGACCCGTCCTAACAGTTCATTTAAACTAAGTGTATTTTAAAAATGAACTTTGAGCGCCGAGCTCAAACCGGGCATCCGATTTGGATTCCGTCAGTTCTGACAAGTCACTTTCATCTCCCCGGTCGTATTGGAATGACCGGCACGGCCATCCGACCGGTATTTCAAATTTTAGACCCCCGGACCCGTCCTAACAGTTCATTTAAACTAAGTGTATTTTAAAAATGAACTTTGAGCGCCGAGCTCAAATCGGGCATCCGATTTGGATTCCGTCAGTTCTGACAAGTCACTTTCATCTCCCCGGTCGTATTGGAATGACCGGCACGGCCATCCGACCGGTATTTCAAATTTTAGACACCCGGACCCGTCCTAACAGTTCATTTAAACTAAGTGTATTTTAAAAATGAACTTTGAGCGCCGAGCTCAAACCGGGCATCCGATTTGGATTCCGTCAGTTCTGACAAGTCACTTTCATCTCCCCGGTCGTATTGGAATGACCGGCACGGCCATCCGACCGGTATTTCAAATTTTAGACCCCCGGACCCGTCCTAACAGTTCATTTAAACTAAGTGTATTTTAAAAATGAAGTTTGAGCGCCGAGCTCAAACCGGGCATCCGATTTGGATTCCGTCAGTTCTGACAAGTCACTTTCATCTCCCCGGTCGTATTGGAATGACCGGCACGGCCATCCGACCGGTATTTCAAATTTTAGACCCCCGGACCCGTCCTAACAGTTCATTTAAACTAAGTGTATTTTAAAAATGAACTTTGAGCGCCGAGCTCAAATCGGGCATCCGATTTGGATTCCGTCAGTTCTGACAAGTCACTTTCATCTCCCCGGTCGTATTGGAATGACCGGCACGGCCATCCGACCGGTATTTCAAATTTTAGACACCCGGACCCGTCCTAACAGTTCATTTAAACTAAGTGTATTTTAAAAATGAACTTTGAGCGCCGAGCTCAAACCGGGCATCCGATTTGGATTCCGTCAGTTCTGACAAGTCACTTTCATCTCCCCGGTCGTATTGGAATGACCGGCACGGCCATCCGACCGGTATTTCAAATTTTAGACCCCCGGACCCGTCCTAACAGTTCATTTAAACTAAGTGTATTTTAAAAATGAACTTTGAGCGCCGAGCTCAAATCGGGCATCCGATTTGGATTCCGTCAGTTCTGACAAGTCACTTTCATCTCCCCGGTCGTATTGGAATGACCGGCACGGCCATCCGACCGGTATTTCAAATTTTAGACACCCGGACCCGTCCTAACAGTTCATTTAAACTAAGTGTATTTTAAAAATGAACTTTGAGCGCCGAGCTCAAACCGGGCATCCGATTTGGATTCCGTCAGTTCTGACAAGTCACTTTCATCTCCCCGGTCATATTGGAATGACCGGCACGGCCATCCGACCGGTATTTCAAATTTTAGACCCCCGGACCCGTCCTAACAGTTCATTTAAACTAAGTGTATTTTAAAAATGAAGTTTGAGCGCCGAGCTCAAACCGGGCATCCGATTTGGATTCCGTCAGTTCTGACAAGTCACTTTCATCTCCCCGGTCGTATTGGAATGACCGGCACGGCCATCCGACCGGTATTTCAAATTTTAGACCCCCGGACCCGTCCTAACAGTTCATTTGAACTAAGTGTATTTTAAAAATGAAGTTTGAGCGCCGAGCTCAAACCGGGCATCCTATTTGGATTCCGTCAGTTCTGACAAGTCACTTTCATCTCCCCGGTCGTATTGGAATGACCGGCACGGCCATCCGACCGGTATTTCAAATTTTAGACCCCCGGACCCGTCCTAACAGTTCATTTAAACTAAGTGTATTTTAAAAATGAACTTTGAGCGCCGAGCTCAAATCGGGCATCCGATTTGGATTCCGTCAGTTCTGACAAGTCACTTTCATCTCCCCGGTCGTATTGGAATGACCGGCACGGCCATCCGACCGGTATTTCAAATTTTAGACACCCGGACCCGTCCTAACAGTTCATTTAAACTAAGTGTATTTTAAAAATGAACTTTGAGCGCCGAGCTCAAACCGGGCATCCGATTTGGATTCCGTCAGTTCTGACAAGTCACTTTCATCTCCCCGGTCGTATTGGAATGACCGGCACGGCCATCCGACCGGTATTTCAAATTTTAGACCCCCGGACCCGTCCTAACAGTTCATTTAAACTAAGTGTATTTTAAAAATGAACTTTGAGCGCCGAGCTCAAATCGGGCATCCGATTTGGATTCCGTCAGTTCTGACAAGTCACTTTCATCTCCCCGGTCGTATTGGAATGACCGGCACGGCCATCCGACCGGTATTTCAAATTTTAGACACCCGGACCCGTCCTAACAGTTCATTTAAACTAAGTGTATTTTAAAAATGAACTTTGAGCGCCGAGCTCAAACCGGGCATCCGATTTGGATTCCGTCAGTTCTGACAAGTCACTTTCATCTCCCCGGTCATATTGGAATGACCGGCACGGCCATCCGACCGGTATTTCAAATTTTAGACCCCCGGACCCGTCCTAACAGTTCATTTAAACTAAGTGTATTTTAAAAATGAAGTTTGAGCGCCGAGCTCAAACCGGGCATCCGATTTGGATTCCGTCAGTTCTGACAAGTCACTTTCATCTCCCCGGTCGTATTGGAATGACCGGCACGGCCATCCGACCGGTATTTCAAATTTTAGACCCCCGGACCCGTCCTAACAGTTCATTTGAACTAAGTGTATTTTAAAAATGAAGTTTGAGCGCCGAGCTCAAACCGGGCATCCTATTTGGATTCCGTCAGTTCTGACAAGTCACTTTCATCTCCCCGGTCGTATTGGAATGACCGGCATGGCCATCCGACCGGTATTTCAAATTTTAACTACTCTACGGTACATCCATGAACGATCTTCAGACATTTTCCCTATGCAAATGAAATGTAAACACACAAAACTTTAACATGTTTAACAAAATAAAAACTCCAACCCTTTCCTCACATCGTCCATCTCTGCCATTTTAAATAGGAAGGAAATATCATTTAGATTTTCACTTTTTAACCCATCTGTGAAGGTTTGATCGCACGATTAATTACTATATGTGTTGTGTTATTTGCTAAAAATTTCGGCAGCATCTCCTCACACCTCTCCGATATACCACAAAATATTTATTGATTAAGAAATTTTCTTAAACACTTACTAATAAGTGGTTAAGAAAATAATCAAAATCAATAAAGGTATATCAGAGAGGAATGAGAAGACGCATCCAGCCAAAATTTTTAACAAACAACACAAACACATATAGTAATTAACCACCTAAGTGCGATCAAACATTCACAGACTGTCCAAACGGGACAATTCAAGACTTTGAGTTAGATATACACATTCTCATCATTCAAAATGAGAACGTGCACATCAATCCCAAAGTCTTGAACGGGTAGATTGATTGACACGGGCTTAACACGCTCTCCTAAGATACGTGCAATGTTAGGTTGCACCCACGCATCTCAGCTAACATACAACACCCAACTAATTAAATATTGACAAGATACTAACACATTCTAAAAACATAGCAATAACATGTGAAATTGACAATACATGTACACAATGAAAACATGAATTTTATTGTAACATCCAACACATTCAGTTAATTTTCTTGGTCGGCTGTACCATCCCAACCTTATGAGTTTGATAGGGTACTGTTTGGAGGATGACCACCGGCTGCTGGTGTATGAGTTCATGCCACGGGGAAGCCTGGAGAACCATCTTTTTAGGAGTATGTCTGTTTCGATTATTCTCTGCACCGTTTGGTTTGCTGACTCATTTAGGCACCTGTTTTCTTAAAGAAAAAAAATTGCAATGCGCAGTGGCCTCACCTTTTACCCAATGGTTACCTACGTAGTTCTTTTGAATCAGTTTTTGAACCCCACAATGTCGATTCTGCAGGGGGTTCATACTTCCAGCCTCTCTCCTGGAACCTTAGGATGAAGGTTGCTCTTGGAGCCGCAAAGGGGCTGGCCTTTCTGCATGGTGCTGAAACAAAGGTTATATATCGGGATTTTAAGACATCAAATGTGCTTCTTGATTCAGTAAGTGGAGACCCTTGTCTTATAGTTGATGGATGATATGTTTTCTTGATTAACGTTCCCCGTCATGATGTTCTGCCTCTCAAATCCCTTCTTTGCAAACCTACAAAATTATAATGCCAAGCTTTCCGACTTTGGCTTGGCAAAAGATGGACCAACTGGTAACAAGAGCCATGTGTCAACTAGGGTCATGGGAACATACGGATATGCTGCTCCTGAGTACCTTGCAACAGGTAAACCTTTGGTTCCAAACTGCTTGTATGTCCCTCCATCTTTTTGTCTTTAGGTGTTCCATTTTCAAGTGCTGATCAGTGTGTCTCAGATTTTTGGATGGCATTTGTCTTGCTTTTTTTTTTCTCTGTGGGTAACAAGATGCCATTTTCTCTTCGTAAATGAGAAAATTGTGCCGAAATGACACGAGGAGTCGGCAAATAATTCGGATTAAAACAGAAACTGAGTTGGTAAGGGACCTTGAATAAAACATAGATTACCCATGAATTTCTCCTTGAATAAAGTGTTGACAGCTCAGGAATATTTGATCTGGAGAGTGATAGTATTGTCCATTGGCATGATTAAGATTCTCTAGTGTAATATTTGATTGTCATCTCCGAGATATTTTTGGAGTGAATTAGGGGCGGGTATATCACCCCGACTGACCCACTCCTAACCCACCTCGGGTGATTTATTTCACCCCTTTTTAAGAATTCACATACCCTAACTTTATCTCTAACCGACTCCGATTAAGAAAAAAAAACGAACTAAATAAGAATAACTCGTCTCACCCTAATTAATCTATCGTAATCGGATTTACTTCTTTATCAAAGTGGCCCTACGAAATTAGTCCATCGCTTGCGGGTCGTGACAAAGTGCCTTCAAACGTTAAGATTGCGTTTGAGAACGCAGATAGAAAAAGAGGCCATGGAATGATTATTTAAGCCTCAGTCTTTAAATAAAACTCTAGTGACACGTATTACATCTGTTGAATTTTTACACTATTTTTGGTTCTCATAAGAATGATGGGGTCATATGTAGAGTTCATCTTGTACCTTTGCTTTAAAATTCTCATAATCCAATGTTTGGATTTGTTGGTTCTCAAGTTCTTGGATTTTGGGTTTGCTACAGTTTTAAATCGAAAAATAAGAATTGGGGAAAATACATGACACAATAAATGGACTGCATATTGAAGCCTGAACATTAATAACGGACCGGACAAACTAAAAAGATAATCTTATAATATTTCACACTATTTTACAGGAGAACAAATGATATGTGGACACCATCTCAAGAGTCTTAAATAAATCAGGTTCATTGCACGAGCATAGCCCCTCCCCCGGAGCCCCTCCACCGGAGCCCCTCCCCCTCCACCGGAGCCCCTCCCCCTGCGCAGCCCCCCCTCCACCGGAGCCCCTCCCCCTGCGCAACCCCCTCCCCTCCACCGGAGCCCCTCCCCCTGCGCAACCCCCTCCCCTCCACCGGAGCCCCCTCCCCCTCACCCCTGCGGAGCCCCCTCCCCTCCACCGGAGCCCATCCCCCTGCGCAGCCCCCCCTCCACCGGAGCCCCTCCCCCTGCGCAGCCCCCTCCCCTCCACCGGAGCCCCCTCCCCCTCACCCCACCGGAGCCCCTCCCCCTGCGCAGCCCCCTCCCGTCCACCGGAGCCCCCTCCCCCTCACCCCTGCGGAGCCCCCTCCCCTCCACCGGAGCCCCTCCCCCTCCCCTGCGCAGCCCCCTCCCCCTCCCCTGCGGAGCCCCCTCCCCCTCACCCGAGCTCCACCCCCCCTCCCAGACCAACCTCCCCCGCCACCCCCTCCCACCGAAACCCCCCTCACTGGAACCCCTCCAAGAAGAAAAAAAATGAGAAATAGGGCATGGTCGATGGCCGGCGGGGAGGGAGAGGGGGGGGGAGAGAGGCGCGGGGCTGGAGGGAGAGGAGAGGGGGGGGAGATCGAGAGGGAGAGGACTTACCAGACCGAGGAGGGTGACGACGAGGACGACGGGGACCGACGAGGTCGACGGCGAGGATGGTGCGGGGCTGGCCGAGACAGCGAGCTCCGGCGTCCGTCCACCACCACGCCGCTCGCCACGCCCGTGGCCGCAAGGCAGAGGGGGGGGGGGGAGGGCGAGGGGGCCGGAGGGGGAGGGGAGAGCTCCGGTGGAGGAAGGGTTATCAGAAGTAAATGCAGGGGGGAGATGGTCGCGGGGTAAATGCAGTCATATCAGCGACCGATTAGAGACCGAAATATATTCGGTCGCAACATCGGTCTCCAATTCGGTCGATTTTGAAAAAAAGAGCCCGGAATAAATTCGAGCTAAATATAGCGACCGATTGGAGACCGAACTAAATTCGGTCGCCAAAACGGTCTCAGATATGCGACCGATTATTTCGGTCGCCGAATTGGTCTCTATTTGGGACCGAATAGCGACCGATTTAATCGGTCTCTAATTCGGTCGCTATAGCCACTTTTTCTTGTAGTGCACCCGGGACTTCACTATCCAAAATCTATGGCACACAATAACCAACTCATTGGGCATGCATCGACTGTAGAAGCTCTTTGCGAGCCGCCGATCACACATTGAGCAGAAGTCCCTAGCCACCTTCCTCTCTTGCTCCTCAATAGAGCAACTAGTCAGTTCCTTGAACACTGGAAACACATCGCTTAGCACCATATCCTGGTCCTCCCTGGCCACCTGGCCAATTCTAGCTTCTCGAGAGGAAAAGAACAGCGAGGTCACTCATGCAAACCACGAACTCCTCAATCACATTGCTCCTGAGCATGCCGCCTCAACTCCTTTCTCAAAGGCGGCGCTCCCAACTCACATTCACACTTTGAGGGATTCTTTCATTGAGATGGTCGCTATTCCATATTACAACTATTTAAACCACACATCTCGACACTACGGTTCTACCTAAACTGCTGACCAACGGTGACCAACTTCCAGCACCCACACACTAAGTCCCCTCACATTGCTCTTTCCGAGCCAAGGAAACATCGCAATCTACACTGCGGCACCACAAGATGCACCAAATTCCAAACTTCCTCGAATCTTGTCATAGACAAGCACTCCATCCACAACAATCACATCACTTGACTGATCTCGAACGCCACGCTCGTCGAACAATGGGTGCACCAAGTCTCCTATTGTCAGGGCGCTTAAAAATGTCAGCAAATTCTCGACTACCCGACATGGCCTCCACACAGGATCCTCATCCCCAACTTCAATACCTCTCATTACTCGAATCTGCCTTCGAAACATCCACACCGACCAAGGTCGGTCAATTCACTAACACCATGCTAAGCAACGCACACATGCGCCATATGATTGGCCCAAACAGCCACAACTTACCTCAATACAAGTCGCTAAGTGACTCCACTTTGGGCCACGTGATATAATTCGCAGAAAGAACTGATGCCATAATTATCCTCACCTGACAATTCTTACCACTGAGTTTTCTGATTCTCAATTCTGCCAGTGCCACTCATCACGATACTGCCGCCGACACACGGCAACCCAAGCCACTCACATGGCCAACACAACCTCTCACCCAATTGGCAACTCTCAATGGCTGATTACAAAACCTCCAAAACTACCCTAGTATTGAAACACATGCCAAACTCTGCTACCTATCTGATCTTGGAGCCTGTGGGTTATGGGCCCACCACGCTCCCGCTACATAACTCTACACAGCTTATTCCATAGGAACAGGGAAAAACCTGACATCCACTGTAACACGGCCTCTAATAAATTAACTGAATCCAGCAATGGAGTTGGAGGGACCCACACTCCTCGGTTCTAGAACACATACTCCCACTTCGCCTGATAATTTTTCTACAAGTGTAGGTCTTAACATCAAGGCACATCAGGAGGCTCAACACCAACCCTGCAACACAATCACGTTAGCCCGATTGGTGATCCCACTCAGTTAACTCTACACAACCTCATCGGCATCAACACTCCAAGACACAAAGGGGAATGAACACATAACCTCCCACAGACAGCTCTACTGCCAACGCACGGGACGCTGACTCTAACTCCTGACACACTCATGGGGATTCACAAAGATAAACGCAGATAAAATGAAAAATAGCAGAACTTATGGAAAACACCTAAGCTGCAAATTAATTGATTCAAGACTATACTTACCACAAGATGGGACACTGCCATGTAGCCCGATTGCACATCTCGCAACCTCGAGAATCCAACCTTGCCGCATCAAAAGGTCATTGTGGCTGCTGGGATAACCCCTCAGAGCAACACATGTGCCAAAAAGTCCCACCTGATTGTACCTGCAGCACCTCCCAATAATAGAGACGGCCCACACACGCCTCGAAACTTATAACCCGTAGGGAGAACACAAAAAGAAACGTTAAAGGTAGGCAAGGAGCCAATACGAAATCATAATCGTACCGCCTATGTACAAATGCCTCAGCCCAGTCAAAATGTGGTCACCTACCTCGCATGTCTCACTAAGGCCACCAAGAACAATCATGGCTGATGTGGCGGCTAGGGGCACTCGCAGATCACATGCCCAGCCCGACTGCACCTATAATAGTTCCTCCTCTCCGGGCAGTCATGAATCAGATGCCCCGGTCAGTCGCACTGGAAACACCTCAACTCCGCCACGTTCACCCAGCAAGGATGGCCAACATGAAAACCGCCGCACCTCAAACATTGCCTTGGTCGTTCTGACAACCCGTGTCGTGGCCGTCTCGCAACAGGCTGCTGCACAGTCTCCTTTGAGGCCTACACCCGCTCTTGCCGTTGATGCCTCAGCTCCTAGAGTCACCTAAAGCCTATCTTAGCTGCCCGCCTGTGCCTCCGCTCGGCCTATCCAAGACGTCCATGGACAGGAGAAGAAGACGCAGCTGGTTGCTCCTAAAGCTGCTGAGGAAGACCCGACTGAAGTTGCATCACCCTGGCCTACTCTCGGGCACGCAAAAGGTCCACCTCCAAAATTATTGCCGTACCACCTCAACATCGGCCAGCCCAGATGCCATAAGCATCCTGTGAATCTCTGGCCTCAAGCCAGTGATAAACTACTGGGCCAAAGCCTTTGATCTGCTATAGCCGGCGGCGCATACTGGCTTAACTCCACGAACCTTGCCCAATACAGGGCAACCAGCAACTCTCCCTGTGCCAACATCAGGAACTGAGTGAATTGGTCGAAAAACTCTACAGGTCTCGACACACTCAGGGCCACAACTGCAAGAGCAAGTGGTACTCTACCTTGCTCTTCCTGGGTCCCCGCAGCCAGCTCTGCCTGGGATCATGCCTCCCCCCTTTATGCCATCACGGTCCTTAAAACATGCAAGGAAAACAATATAATAAGAAACATAAAACCCTAAGCTAGTCGTTGACTGTACGGGACTCTTTGGACTTTTAAATACTACTTCCATTCTAAATTCTTACACACTACTGCAACCTCACTCTGATACCACCTGTAATGACCCAGAATCTGAGTACCAGAAAGTAACTGGTGCGAGCCAAATCTTGACTCGCCACCCACGAGCCACAGAGCTCAGAAGGGTTATAATTAGTGTCACAGGAGTGTGTGAGAATCTATAATGAAGGTAGTAATAAAATGCAAAAATTAAAACTTATATTCATCAATAGATTTATACAATTTTTACACAATTTATAGTCCAAATGTACAAGTCCAAAAAGTACAGGTCAACAAAAGAAAAGTATAAAGCCATTGGGGCATACCTCGGCTAGTGAAGACTAGCAGCATTAGGACAATGGCGACGCTGCTCAAGGCCTCCGAGCCACATGGAGGCACTCCAAACCAGAAAAAAAAAAAGAGGTGAGCCTCATCTCATTGGCTCAGTAGGGGTCCCATGGATCCCCACCACAACAACAATAGTAAACAACGAGAGTAATAATAGAAATAACTATAGTAAGAGAGGAAACAATAATAATAACAATAACAACTGGAGTAACTATTGTAAGAAAAGGGACAACGACAGCGGTCATAGAAAACACAGCACACTAAGCTATTCCTATTCTCAATGGAAACAGCTGAGAATTGCCAAACCAATGGCAACCCACGGCTATGCTACTGAGAAAGATCTTTGACACCTCTGTCGTGAAGGCATGTCTATGTTGATAGAAGCCACCGTCTAGACTACGCAGTCGAAGGCGTAACCTCCACTCTCTGGAGGACTATGGCCTCAAAGTCGGAGAAAACACAGTCAAGAACCAAGAGGGAAGCCACGATCTCGCCGTCATGCAAGCTCAGCCTCAACTACTGGGAGGACCATGACAATGCTGTCGGTATCTCAACCACGGTCGGCCGTCTCTCACGTCTCACACAGACGACCCACACCCTGTCCTCAAGTAGGGTGGAGAGACATACACACACACACCTATCCCTGGGACTGGCTAGGGTCTGTGCCATTGCACCCGTCAGTACGGATGTGTCCTACTACCGAACACGGGGTACGCGCCACTGCAATCGTCAGCACCGTACTCTTGTCCCAACCAAGGCACTTTACGCTCTAGGTTGTCCTCGCTTTGACTATACGAGCATTGCACACACTGGCTATCTTCGTCGGGTCCACCCACGAAATGCCCATAGGGCAGTACTATGGTAAAACGGTGAACCTGCACTCTTACAGAAATTGTCAGAGTGCATTCAAAATCGAGTAGAATACGGCCCCAGGCCGTGGCACAAGATCGGACCTAAAACGCATAAAACCAGCCCAACTACACGCACGCACGCGCTCCTTGAGTCGGCACACAGAGTGGGCCAAAAGCATAAAAACATCGACCCCAAAACATGCCTAATGTAACATCCTGGATTTTAGGATCACGTCTCCGCGGGTTACGGATCGTGTCCGAGTGAGCTTCAGACTTTTATACCAGATTTTTGGACCCTTTGGCATCACGTTCGTGAATTCTCTTGGGTCCGTGGCGCTGTGAGGAGTGCGCCAGTATTTTTATAGATTTTTTTGGAGTCCGGTTGTATTTTCAGGATCTTTTCCAAAGTTAATGCATTTCTAAAATAAAAAATAAAATTTATTTTATAAAACCCCCCTCCCCTCTCTCTCCCTCTCACTCTCGTTCTATCCCCCTCTCACTCCCACGCTCTGGCTCTCACCCTCTTCTCTCCGACGGTCGAAGGGGAGATCGACGGCAAGGTGGCATGCGGCTCGGAGCAAGGATCGGCGTGGATCGGGACCCCGATCGAGAGACGAGGCATGGCGTGCGGATTTCACGAATTGGCGTGGTTCGTGGCGTTTCGAGCTCGGAATGGCGTCGAATCGTCGTGGTTTCTTCGTAAGAGGTAGGGTGATGGATCCTTACCTTCCCTGCATTATTTTCCCCATGTTTCGTGTTGAATGGCGTGAGAACGAGTGGGTTTCCTTTATGTTGGGGTTTTTATCATGTTTTGGGATGAGTGACGATTTCGTCGTTTTAGGCGATGATTCTTGGCGGATTGGTAGATTGGATGTCGGAGAATGTTTCCCCCTTTGTAACCCGCATTTTCCCCGTGGTTTCGGGACGTGGTGAGCCCGTGATTGGGTTTGTTCTTGTTTTGGGGGAAAATGGGTTTAATTTAGGGTAAATGTTGAATCCGAGATTTCGATCGTCGTTTTGCGGCCTTTTAGGTCCCATTAGGTGTGTTTTGGGTTGGGTAATGATTCCCCAGGCTTCCCGCACGCTTCGGGGGTGAGCCAAGTGTGAAACGGGACCCCGAGGGGTTCCCCCGTGTGAGGCAGGTCGACCTGACCAAGGGGCTTTTGCCCCTGGGGGGTTCGGTTGACCGGCCAGCATTGGCTGGTCGACCGAACTCCCCTTTCTTACATTTTAAGCGGTCTTTCCGACCACGGTTGTGTGGTTTTCCGTCCCAAACATGAATATGGGTATTTGACCCATCTAAACCTATGGGAATGAGGCCAATTGGGCCTCGTGAGGGCGATGGTTGCCCGAGGATTAATTCTCATGGTTCAAGGATTTATGGGTTCTTCGTATTGTGTTTTAACCATGTAATTATGGCATGGTTCCCACGTGGATTGTGTGCCCGTGGCGAGGACTTCACCATGTGAGTTTGTGGGCAGGTGTCCACCGGTGCGGCCATGTGGTGTGAGGATGGTTCCTCACGAGGGTGGTTCCTCAACACCCCTTGGTGCCGTACCGTGGATCACGGTGGTTCGTGTGTATGTACACACCTTTCTCAGGCTTTCCATGGGTTGCCACTAGTGTGGCCATGTGCTTTGAGGGTGGTTCCTCATAAGGGTGGTTCCTCAACACCCTTAGGCTAGTACAGTGGATCGCGGAGGCATGTGTGGGTAAATACGCCTTCTCGAGACCCTAGTGAGATTGTGTCTGACCGTGCTTTAAGGTAGCCATCCGCGAGGCTGTGGATGTGAGAGCTCGGCGGGACTCCACGAGGCTATGGAGCATCCCAGTGGCTGATCGTGTTGGACCGAGCGGGACCGCCCAGTGTGTACGGCACTCCCTCTCGATGGCAGACCACCAGGAGAGTGTTAGCATACCATGGTTGGGATAGAGTACGTTGCTGACGGACATAGTGGCGCGTACCCCGTGTCAGGTAGCTAGACACGGCCGTGCTGTTGGGCATAGAGGCATGAGCCCTAGCCAATCTGGGGTTGTGGTGTGTGTGAGTGTCTCCTCTACTTCTCCTGGGACCGGGTGTGAGTAGTGTGCGCGCATATGAGGCCTTGGCGTAGTATAAAACATCAGTGGACGCATCTGGCCATGTTGTGTATGTTGAGTAGCGTATTTTCCTACCTGTGAAGGTTGAGGTACTGATGATGAGTCGTGGCCCTTCCTGGGGGAGGTTGAGATACCGACGGCGCCGTCGTGGCCCTTCCGGTAGTTGAGCTTACGAGCTTCCCTGTGTGTGGGCTGGTTTCTCCCACTGGCCTTAGCTCGAGACCGAAGTTTCCAGTGTGTGGTTGTCCTCCCGCGAGGTGGAGGTTGTGGGCGTGGGGCTACGTAGCCCCGCTAGGGTTTCTTGTCGAGGGGTTACTACTATGCCGTACGAGGTTTCCCTTTGGTAGTAGGTTGGTGGTTTAGCTGGGGGTCTAAGATCCCAGCTAGAGGTCGAGGTTCCCTGGTTGGGAATCGGGCTAGTGTAGAATTCCGTGTTTCTTTAGCTAGCCGTTCTTACCGTCCCGACTGCTGTTTATTTATGTTATTATTGTTATTACTTCTGCTGTTCCTGTGGTTGCTATAGATGCTCTCGTTTACCGCTTTCATTTACGGTGGGAATCCATGGGACCCCTACTAAGCTAGTGAGATGAGGCGCATTCCCTGATTTTAAGGTTTAGCGCTCTCCTGGAGGTGGAGTCGCCCGTTCGGAGGTCTGATAGTTTGCCAGCTCGCCTGTTCCGAGGTTATATCCCGCAGCAGAGTACGTTTCATTTTTGTTGACTGTACTTGTGGATTGGACTCAATAGGTTTATTTAATTGTTATAAAATGTAATTTCCTTTCTATCAGTTAAATTATTAATTGCGTAGTCTAATTACTGCGAATCGTTAGAATTTCAATGCATAACTACACCTTCCCTTAACCCTTCCGAGCCTCCCGGCTCGTGGGTGGCGGGCCATGATTCGAATGGTATCAGATTATTCTCGATATTCAGATCTTGGGTCGTTACAGGTGGAATCAGAGCGTTGTTGTAGAAATGCATGGGAATTCGGAACGATTGTAGTGTTTAATAGTCCAGAGAGTCCAGTACAGTCAGCAGCTGGCTTAGGGTGTTTTGTTTTAGTCACCCTTCCGTGTTTTCTATGTTGTTTTAAGGTTTCGATGGCACCGAAGAGGCTGACCGGATCGTTGCCTGAGGTACATGCGAGGGGCTGAGAGAAGCCGAGTAGAGAGGAATCGGGTAGAGAGTCGTCTCCCCCAGTGGTAGTGGCCTCGGATGTGCCGGGTAAGGCTAAGTTTTATGCCAGTATGTATCGGTTTTTTACGTAGCAGATGAGTCGACAGTGTCATGGTCAGGAGGCTGGCGTGGGCAGTTTGTCGCATGGTGGTCGTGGACGTCTCTTGCAAGAGTTTCTACACTTTTCCCCACCGACATTTGAGGGCCATCTGGATCTTGATGTAGCAAGATCATGGATGGATGAGATGGAACGTGTGTTCCGATCGATGGAGTGTGCTGAGGATGAGAAGGTGCTGCTGGCGAGTTATCAGTTGCAAGGTTTAGCTCTGTCATGGTGGAATATAGAGTGGGAATCGATGTTCCAATCTCGTCTGTTACGAGAGATTCCGTGGCAGGAGTTTCTTGCGGCATTCGAGCGAGTATTCAACCTGGAGCATGTCAGGACGAGTAGGATGTATGAGTTCATGGAGCTATCTCAGGGTGTAGAGCCCCCAAATTTTATAAAAGTAATTTCTAGTTATTTAAATAATATTCTGGCATTAATTGGGCTAAATAATCAATATAAGGCCAAAATTGTGTTAATCAATTAACCCAAATCACTTAATTAAAGTCCAAAAAGTTTTTAACTCAGGCCCATTAAGTTAGGCCCACATTCTAGAAGGTAATTAAGTCTATCCACGGATATTAAGGATAAATACTAATACTATAAGATAATGATTTGGATAATTAACAAGAGAGTTTTCATAAATTGAACTCTAAGCTACGATGACTGTAACGGTCTATCGTAAGACCGCCACAGCCATGTAACGCATGGGCACTCGACCGTTACATTCCTGTTAGTTCCGTAAGTGAAGGGACTCATGAAAAGATTAGAACTTGATGTTCCTATCCACTATGGATCGACTTGGGAAGGATTGTAAAAACTCTAAGGACTCTTAGAGATTAGGATTTGATGAAATAAGGACTCTAAACTCAATCTAATCCTCAAAACCTAGCCTAAACTCTATAAATAGGGCATAGTTCTGAACTGTGCGACCCTTACTTTTTGGGCATAAGGAAGCAAGGTAAGGAGTCATTATCGCAGGTAAGTTCTTTAGAATAATTTGTTTACAATACTTTAGACTAACTCCCCTCCGAATTTCACATCTTTAGGTCAAGAGGGCGTGGAGTTAGAGACTAAAGAAGTTGCTGAAAAAATCACAAGAGAAGGAAAGGATCTAGGGCACGATTCTCAACCAAATTCAGAAACTACAGTCTAAGTAAGAGGTAGGTTATCTCATGAACGGCAAAAAGAACTTTATAGGACAAAGAGCCTCTGGTTTTATGTTTTTTTTCCTGCATGATAGATCCTTGATTCCATGTTTTGATCGTTCCATGCATATCATGCATCCCTTAGCCCTAATAAGAGAGGATTATAACATGTTGTTCATCTACTCGCAATTACCTATGCATGTAGAAGACCTTTACTTCGTTGTCATGTCTAAGAAACTCATGATATTTTGATTATAGACATGATGTGAATTGACCTCTTAGGTTTCTTATTTGTTTTCTATTAGCAGACACTGTAACGCATCCCAGTAGGACCGTCACTTGCATGTAACGTGCCTACCATGATCCGTCACAGTCTCTGTATATCTTATTTTCCTCTGTTGATAATAACGCGCCAAGACTGACGCGTTGCTTTCATGTAACGGCTCCTCGACAGACCGTCATATTCACTGTGACGCCCTGACCCTAGACCGTTACAATCTGTGTACTGGCAACCCTAGGCAGAATATATCATGCCACTATTACCTATGTTTATTCTTAGATATCTAAGTAGCAACCTGATTTCATGATTATCAGATCGTTCATATTAGGTATTGCATGGTTGATATCTCACTTTTATTTTGAGTTTTGCTAGTTTCATAAAGCCTAAATGTATAGTTTTGTACTATAAAGCATGACTTGTAAAACGGAGTTTTCATCGTGATTTCACATAGATTATATATCTCTCTCTGTCAATAGAGTCAAATTCTATAAGTACATGGCACTTACTCCGGTACGATGTCATTAGTTTACACTTTGCACTATAGGAAACTATCTTGGACATGAGGACCTCTCTATTGGATAATCCTTCCAATGGACTAGGAAATCATTGTTTCAAGGCCTCCGTAATTCTCCGCGAGCCTGGGATTCCCACTAGGACGCCGAGTTGGTTGTACCAATAAAAGCCCATTAACTAGATTACACTATCGGGTTTCTGGTTCTTGAAAAGTAACGGCCCAGTTCCAGACCGTCGCATTCCTCTGAGTCTATCTTTATCTTTCTGGACTCTGGTCATTGTAACGGCCCAGCATGGACGCGTTACATAATGTAACGGCCCAGCCAATGACCGTTACATAGCATGTTTATGTTAACCCAAGGATTGACCAAGGGTTAATATTCCAATGATTCTAGACATACCTTGATGATCTAGAACTTATCATATTGCTTAAATTGACTTAATATAACGAATGAGAGTTAAGAAAAGTACCGTTATGCTGTCGATTTATTTCCAAGAGCATAGCCTTGTTTAAATCTTTCTTGACTCATATTGTTCATCCGTTGAAGCATTCATTCATTGATTTTAGTTATCATGGAATTGTTGGAAGTGCTATATTCTTGGCCATACGTTACTGTTACATGCGTGGAAGTAGCTTAATTTATAACTGAAGATGCGATCGAGCACTGATTGTGTTCAAGGGCTCTATGCTAGTCCCCTCGGCTGATTGCCGGAAACATACTATTTTATAAACCATGGGGTATGATGCTACTAGCGTCGCATTGCGCTGGGAGTACTATTTCTATAAATAAGTGAAGATCCACAGCACAACATGACATTCTTGCTTGATATTCCATAGAAATTCACGAAGCACTTGCTCTTAAGCATAAGATGCTAAAGTGAGGAATATGTGGCTTGCTAGTACAATCTCGTTACATTCTTGTTCATGGAAGGCCAATATCATGTTCTTGTTATATTCTTGCTAGTTCATTCTTGATCATTTTATCTTACATGGTTATCTTGTTTCTATTGATTTGATCGCATGATTGATTCGCATTGCATGATTTTACCTAATTCTCTAGAGCTAAAATGTTAATTACTTTAATAATTCCTTCATGTTGATACGAAGATACCTACTGGGTAAGTGTGCTCATGACCTATTGTTCAATGATTTTCAGGAGATGAATATAGTTCGCATTCGGATTCGGGTGATTTGAGCAGCGGGTCCAAGAGTGATTAAGAGTTGTCCTGATAAGAGAGAAGACTTAGGCAGTTTCAACTGTTTAGATGGAGTCAATGTAATTTTTCTTATTTCTTGAGTTAATTAGTGAAGAAGTCAAAGTATGTAGTTTTGAATATTGATTGATTATGAAATAAAGTTGAGTTTTGAATATATCTTGTGCAATTACCTCTATATGTGTGATTGTCTCGCGCTCTGAATGTTCTTGCTTGCAAGAGGCTTACCATGCCGGCTGTTCGCGCTCCCCGAGCGAGTCTTCCGCTGTAAATAAAGGCTCGGGGCGTGACAGTTAAGTTGGTATCAGAGCCTAAGTCTCATGACTTAAGGAAAAGAGTCATGTCATAGGATAAGTCCAAGGTTAAGGACCCCTACCTATGAACTAAGGAAAAATTCCACACCCATGTGAGGATGGGGTAGAACCTGGGATAAGATAGCTAATTAGCTTTAAGAATTATTTTGATTCATTCCAATTTCATGAGAAATAACAAGTTGTTATTTTCTCTCAGGTACCTTATTATTCTTATCATGGCTCATCGCGTAGATTGGGATGGTATGTAACAAACTGTTGCCGGCCTCACCCAGGCACTGCAAACTATAGCACAAGGTGGTGCGAAGGCAAGGGCAGGAGATCTTCATCGCAATTTTCGGAGTCTAAATCCTCCGCGTTTCTATGGATCTTCCAATCCAGACGAAGCATAAAATTGGATCGACGAGATGAATAGGATATTTGATGTTATTCAATGCACTGATCAGGAGAAAATCCATCTAGCTACGTTTCAATTAAACAAGGATGCTCGCACTTGGTGGAAATCGGTTCCGGCACCTCCAGCCGATGCGCCACATACATGGAATGTTTTTCTCACTTTATTCCGTGCCAAATATTTCTCCGAGCATGTAAAGGAAAGGAAGGCTATGGAGTTTGCCTCCCTTCATCAAGGGATGATGTCTATGGCAGAATATGAGTTGCAGTTTTCAAGACTAGCACCGTATGCACCTCATTTGATTAGTACAGACTTATTAAAGCAAACCGATTTATGGATGGGTTACGGCCCGATTTCATTCAACAACTGGGGACACAGAATATCCGCACTTATGCGGAGATGGTTCAAAGGGCATATTTATGGGAGAGGACCTTAGAGAAGGTCGAAAGGTTGAAAGGAAAGGGAGAAGAATCTAGCCGGTGCTCTGATCGGCATTATAAGAAGGAGAAGTTCAGTATCACGGAACCAAACAAAAGCCGTGATAATAAGAAAAGATCAAGGAACGGGAATGGTGGAAATTCTCAAAAGAGTAGTAAAAAGGTGAAGGAAGAAAAGGAGCAAGTCGCCTCAGCGTGTACCTTTTGTGAGAAATTCGGCCACTCGGCTGAAGAATGCTGGAAGCGCCTAGGTGCTTGTTTGCGCTGTGGAAGTAGGGAGCATCGTGTGCCAGATTGCCCCCTTATGAAAGACCAACCAAATAACGGAGGACGTAGGAGGCCGGCTCGCCTCAATGCAGTTATAGATGAAGAAGAAGCGCCCAGGGATCAAAATGATGCGCTCATGGAAGGTACTCTTCAAATCTGTTCTCGTCTTGCATTCGTGCTATTTGATACTGGTGCTTCTCATTCTTTTATCTCCACCACTTTTGCAAAAACCTTACCAACTGCATCAGTTCCCCTACCTTCAGATCTCGCTATTACTACACCTTTAGGATCTGGAACTAAGCTTACCAACTATTATCCTGATTGTGAGGTAGTGGTAGAAGGACACAATCTCCCTGCAAACTTAGTATGCCTTGACATGAAAGGATATGATACCATTTTAGGGGTAGATTGGCTTGTAGACCATGAGGCTTACATCAACTGCCGAAATAGAATTGTATCTTTCTGAAAGCCTGGTCTTCCAAGATTTTCCTTTCTTGGCATCAAATACAAGAAGCATCCTACCATTATATCTTCTCTACACGCCTGCAAACTTATCTCGAAGGGATGTGAAGTTTTTCTTGCTTCAGTCATTGTCACCGAATCTAAGGAAATTATCCTAGCAAACATTCCTATTGCAAATGAATTCACTGACGTATTCCCATCCGAACTACCTAGTTTACCGCCCGAGAGGGAAGTAAACTTTACCATTGAACTCATTCCATGTGCAGCACCTGTTTCTATAGCCCCTTACAGGATGTCCCCCACAGAGCTCAAGGAATTAAAGAAGCAATTACAGGAACTTCTAGACAAGGGTTTTATCAGACCTAGCACATCCCCTTGGGGTGCGCCGGTTCTATTTGTCAAGAAGAAGGATGGTTCTCTCAGGTTATGCATTGACTACCGGCGATTGAATCAACTTACAATCAAGAACAAATACCCATTGCCGCGTATTGATGATCTCTTCGATCAGCTTTCGGGAGCAGAATATTTTTCTAAGATTGACCTAAGATCAGTTTATCATTAGCTTAGAATCAAAGAAGAGGACATCTACAAATCGGCTTTTCGAAGTCGTTATGGCCACTATGAATTCGTGGTAATGCCGTTTGGGTTAACTAATACCCCAACAGCATTCATGCAACTTATGAATAGTGTCTTCCAGCCATATTTAGATCAGTTCACCGTCGTCTTCATCGATGATATCTTGATATACTCCAAGATAAAAGAAGAACATGAAGAACATCTAAGGATAGCCTTGCAAACACTTAGAGAACACAAGCTATATGCCAAACTCAATAAGTGTGAATTCTGGCTCAAGGAAGTCTCATTCCTAGGCCACATTATTTCAAAAAAAGGAATTGCTGTGGATCCTTCTAAAGTAGAAGCTGTCAGAGATTGGAGCCGACCAATGACTATATCTGAAGTTAGAAGCTTTTTGGGTCTAGCAGGTTATTATAGAAGATTCATAAAGGACTTTTCAAAGATCGCGGTTCCTTTAACTAGACTTACCAGAAAAGAAAATCCTTTTATCTGGTCGAAGAACTGTGAAAAGAGTTTTTAAAATCTTAAGAATCATCTTACAATAGCCCCTGTTTTGTCACTACCAATAGAGGGTGCTGGATTTGAAGTATATACGGATGCATCTGGAATTGGCTTAGGGTGTGTCCTTATGCAAGATGGAAATGTGATTTTCTATTCTTCAAGACAATTGAAACGCCACGAAGAAAATTATCATGTACATGATTTTGAATTAGCAGCAGTTATTTTCGCCTTGAAAATTTGGCGTCATTATCTTTATGGAGAAAAGTTCACTGTCTATTCGGACCATAAGAGTTTGAAATATTTATTTTCTCAAAAATAGCTTAACATGAGGCAGAGGAGATGGTTGGAATATCTTAAAGACTTCGATGTCGCTATTCAATATCACCCTGGCAAGGCAAATACTGTAGCAGATACACTCAGCAGGAAACCAATTGGTACGTTATCAAGTCTCATGATTAGTATGATTAACCTTGTTCCTCAATTTGCTCAATTAAATCTAGATGTTGACATTAAGGAAGATAATTGTTTCATGGCAAATATCCGAGCTCAACCAACATTGATTGAGGATTTGGCCAAGTTACAAGAGGATGACCCAATTTTACTGAAAATTAAGGCCAATATTGAACAAAGACTGGATTTTTCTATATCCGAAGATGGAAGAATGCTATTCAAGGGCCGAATGTGTATACCCGATCATGAAGATACAAAGAAATTGATCTTAGAAGAAGCACATAAATCAAAGTATACCATTCATCCAGGAGGTACAAAAATGTATCAGGATCTCAAAAGAAACTTTTGGTGGCCCAATATGAAGAAGGAAGTAGCGGATTTCGTATCTCGGTGTCTCACATGTCAACAAGTGAAGGCGGAACATTTCAGACCCGCAGGTAAATTACATCCCTTAAGCATCCCGGAATGGAAATGGGAGAGCATAGGAATAGATTTCATTATGGGACTACCTAAGACAAGTGGTGGACACGATGGAATATGGGTAATTATAGACCGATTGACTAAATCTGCACATTTTATACCAATAAAAAGTCGATGGCCTATAGATATTCTAGCAACACTATACATAAAAGAAATTGTCAAGTTACATGGAGTCCCTGTCGATATTGTATCAGATAGAGATCCCCGATTCACATCATAATTTTGGAAGAGCCTACAACATTCACTTGGGACTAGATTGAATTTTAGCACCGCTTTCCATCCACAAACTGATGGCCAAACAGAAAGGACAAATCAAGTGGTAGAAGATATGCTCAGGGCTTGTGTCATTGATTTTGGAGGAAGTTGGCATGATCACTTGCCTTTGGTAGAATTTACATATAACAACAGCTATCAAGCAACCATACAAATGGCACCTTTTGAAGCTCTATATGGGAAAAGTTGTCGATCACCAATATGTTGGAATGAAATAGGGGAAAGGCAATTTCTAGGCCCCGATTTAATCAGGGATTCTACAGAGAAAATCAAGCTCATTCAGGAAAGGATGAAAATGGCACAAGATAGGCAGAAATCTTATGCTGACAATCGAAGGCGCGACTTGGAATTTCAAGTAGGAGAACATGTATATCTAAAGGTTTCTCCGGGTCGTGGTATTCGAAGATTTGGCATTAAAGGAAAGCTAACTCTAAGATTTATCAGTCCATTTGAAATCCTCGAAAGGATCGGTGAAGTGGCCTATAAATTGGCTTTGCCACCACAGTTAGCAGGAGTTCATGACGTATTTCACGTCTCGATGCTGAAGAAGTATGTGTATGATCCAGATCACATTATCACTTATGACAATCAAGAGATTCAGAAGGACTTCACATATGAACAAACACCAATAAAGATTCTGGATCGGGAAGTGCGTCAACTCAGAAATAAGGTCATTCTTATGGTGAAGATTCAATGGAAGAAAGCATGACCTTATGAAGCAACATGGGAAATCGAATCAGCTATGAAGAAAAGATTCCCGGAATTATTTAATTGTAAGTACACTCTCCTCAATCCATGAATTGAATTTGGGGACCAAATTCTTCTAAGTGGGGGAGTGTGTAGAGCCCCCAAATTTTATAAAAGTAATTTCTAGTTATTTAAATAATATTCTGGCATTAATTGGGCTAAATAATCAATATAAGGCCAAAATTATGTTAATCAATTAACCCAAACCACTTTATTAAAGTCCAAAAGGTTTTTAACTCAGGGCCATTAAGTTAGGCCCACATTCTAGAAGGTAATTAAGTCTATCCACGGATATTAAGGATAAATACTAATACTATAAGATAATGATTTGGATAATTAACAAGAGAGTTTTCATAAATTGAAACTCTAAGCTACGATGACTGTAACGGTCTATCGTAAGACTGCCACAGCCATGTAACGCATGGGCACTCGACCGTTACATTCCTGTTAGTTCCGTAAGTGAAGGGACTCATGAAAAGATTGGAACTTGATGTTCCTATCCACTATGGATCGACTTGGGAAGGATTGTAAAAACTCTAAGGACTCTTAGAGATTAGGATTTGATGAAATAAGGACTCTAAACTCGATCTAATCCTCAAAACCTAGCCTAAACTCTATAAATAGGGCATAGTTTTGAACTGTGCGACCCTTACTTTTTGGGCATAAGGAAGCAAGGTAAGGAGTCATTATCGCAGGTAAGTTCTTTAAAATAATTTGTTTACAATACTTTAGACTAACTCCCCTCCAAATTTCACATCTTTAGGTCAAGAGGGCGTGGAGTTAGAGCCTAAAGAAGTTGCTGAAAAAGTCACAAGAGAAGGAAGGGATCTAGGGCACGGTTCTCAACCAAATTCAGAAACTACAGTCTAAGTAAGAGGTAGTGATGCGGGACGAGACCACGGACACGACAAGCCCGTGACTGCCCCTTAACGAGGGAAGCGTCGGACGTGCGCGGTTGAGAAACCGGCAGTGAGATAGGATGATCGGCTCTCTCGTGTGCCCGGATCGGGTCACAGGACGGTCTCGCACTCTCTCGCAGCAGCGGTAATGAATAGATAAAGCGAGCTAGATATCCCTACACATGCTCTCTAGTAGCGGCATAAACAAATATATATGAAGTAAGCAAAATGCCAAGTAAGGGAGCGAATGCGATACCTCCACGCGCTCGGCGTGGGAACGACGGACCCGGCCGAAACTCGTACTCCCGGGACAATTAATACACCATATTACAGCAAGTGAATTACTGCCCACTCCATGCAAGGAGGTAAAGGGCTACACAAACAGGCCCGGGAGGACCGAATTCGGGTTGACGGGCAGCTTCGGGTGTTGATTCGGCTACACGCGTGTTCACGACCGTGGGGCCCACGTGCTGTCCGGAGGGGCCGTGTGGGACCCGGTGGTACCGCTGTAGTGGAGACACTTGGAGAAGTGCTCCCCCGGACTGGAGGCACGCTGGTTCGCCGGCCGGAGGCCGGGCGGCTCCGTTCGGAACCGGTCGGAAAAACCGATCGAAAATCTACCGGTTCTGTATTTCAGCGCGCGCTCCGGCGAGAACTGACGCTGGGATCAGCACCGGTGTTGGAATGCGACGAGATCAGCGCCATTGGAAAGCTGCTTCGAAGTACTACAATGTAGTGGCCTTCATAAAAACTCACCAGATTTGTACTTTGTGTTGGCGAATTTTATATGCTGCTGTTGTACAGTAACCGAAGACTCAGATCTGCAGAGGACTTTCCTGTTGATTGCCTTTGAACGTGAAGTAGATGTCCGAATTTGAAGATGTGTTCTTCCTCAAGGTTGTAGGAAATCAAACAAAGAAGCCAGGAATATTTTTGGATTTGGATTTGGAGGGGGTGATGATTTGTTATGATTTTTGAAGTGGAGGGTGGTCGGATCTGGGATCTGACTAAAAATACTGTATCAGAGGAAGAACATGAATTTCTAAAAATAGCTAGGAGGCTGATAAAAAATTAAGAAAATTTGTGGAGGTAGAGGGTGATAGACAGAACTCCCATTAAAATTGGGAGGGTTTGGACAAATCAAAAAGATGGTTAGAGGGGGAGAACTCAGAGGTTCTGTCACTGTAGATAGAAACCTGGCAGATCTGGGATGACAGATTGGACGAAAATGTAAAAATACTAAACGAAGGAATTAAGGCGTGAAAATTTAGGTGGATCTTGGGATGCAAGGGCTGAAAATACCATAAAACATTCAGATCAATACAAGCTCGTGGCTGAGACAGACAATTCATGGAAGCTGCTGTGGTCGGATGAAGACAGAATTGCAGAGGCGGCTCGATGGCGGCACGAACGGCGGCGGCGGCGGCACAGACGATCACCGGAGGTTGAGAGAGAATGATATAAGGTAGAAACACTTTAGATATGGGGTTGGGGAGGGAAGAACAGTAGGGGAGGAGAGAGGGGCGCACCAAGCTCCTTGCTTACACACAAAAATTCTGATTTTTCATTGAATTTCACATGAAAATACAAGCTTATATATGGTTTACATCAAATGCAATGTGAACCCTTGGATCTAGGGAAGGGGATTGAAGGGCTAGGATTGCATGCCACAAACACAAAAAAAAGAATATAATATGCAAGGGGGGGGTGCGCCCTATTGACCAAGGGGTAGAAGTTGAATGGGTGGTTGAATGGTAGGTGGCCTACCTTGGACAAAATGGGCCACTTGTCTACCCATGTGGCATATGACTAGTCCAACCTTCTAAATGTCCACGTAGGATGGTTGACTAGCCCCACAAGATGACATGGACCAATGGGAAAGGGCTGAGGGCCCCCTTGCTAGTCCTATGGACAAATTACATAGAAACCCACACAATCTACGGGAGTGACGCATTGGTCGATAAAGCCGTACAATTACGCGTATACTTTCCCGTGGATATAAAAATAAACTAAAGGATATAAATACAATATGAAAAGGTACTGGCTCGGTGTCGATTCCCATCAACTCTCCCCGGGTGGGAGGAACTCGACCTCGTCGAGTAGGGGTAGGGATGCTCGAGTACTCCGGCGGATCCGTCACCGTGCCAAGTAGCGCGGGTATGCTCCGCTCCAAGTGATCGTCACCTACTCATTCCATATATACTCGATATGCGAACTGCTATGGGCTAAAGGTGGTCACTCCGAAGGGGCACTCTCAAAAGGGAAGAAAACAGCTCGAAGACTCACTAGGAATCACCGCTGAGTCCCTATAGGTGACTGATCCGGGTATAGATGTGGAACCGATCCCATACTCATCAAGTGAGCCCACTGGCCTCTTACTCATAAGAGACCGACAACGAGCTTGCACAAGACTCATGCAGACTTACCATGCAATACACACAACAATCGACTCAAAACACACCACACAAACAAACCACACAAGAAAACACACTGACTCATGCACGACTCGAGACTAAGGTGGTAGCATCGAGCCCACTAGGTGGCGGCATCCTGGGCGGCAGGAGAGCTGTCCCACTCTTCCCCCCCCAAGACATAGTACTCATCGGCTAGTGCCTCATCGGCCACGTAATTGACACACTGAATCTCGGGAGGTGCAGACTCTCTAATACCTATGGCTAGGGTGGCGCGAGCGGGGCACTCGCTGGCAATGTGGCCATACCCGTGACAGTGGAAACACTACACTCTCGACCGACTACTCTCTCCTATAAAAGGGGCCTTACCTTTATCATCCCGTCTGGTAGGGGGTGTAGGCAGCAATGGGGGAGATGTAGGTGCCTTGGACAATAGTGGAGGGGGTGCCGGTGCCAGAAGACGGGCTATAGGAGTCGGGGGACGGGGGACGGGTGCCGGTGGTTGGGGTGGAAATAGATCCCGGGGTGGAGGAGGGCGAGGTCTAGGAGCGAAGTGCTCCTGACGGGCGGGCTCCTGAGGACGAGCCATGGGTCCCCTCGGGTATGAACCTATGGAGCCACGGGAATCACTACGGGGAGGAGCGGGGCTCCACCGGGGAATAGACTCGAACTCACCCTCGAATTGCTCCATTTCGAGAGCAACTTGGTATGCATCCTCTAGCTTGTCCACCTTACAGCGGAGAAGCTCATACCGTAGGTGCGGGCGTAGACCACGCCGAAACCGAGAGACGGTAAGGGAATCCTCCTCCGTGGCATCACATCGCAAGTAGTATTCATCAAACTCGGCGATGTAATCCGAGACAGACCGGTCTCCTTGGGTGAGGCTTTACCACCTCTCTATAAGACGCTGGCGGTAGGAGGTAGGGAGGTACTTCTTCCTAAGTTTCTCCCTCATCTCGGTCCACGTATCGATTGGAGGTTCATGATGATGAAACAATAGATTCTCCATGTTCCTCCAATATGTTTAGGCTTGGCCCAAAAGTTTCATCCTGGCAAACTTGACCTTCCTTTGGTCCGACATCTCGAACCACTCAAAAAATCGATCCATGCCAGCCTCCCAATCAAGATAGACCTTTGGGTCTAAGGACCCGTCAAAGGTGGGAGGGTCGGCCCGAACGGTCCGAAGGACCCGTTCATCCATATCTTGGTCGTGGGTACGCCGTATAGGACGACGATCACGACCATATCCCCGATGCTCATTCTCAGACTCATAGTCATGCACTTTAGGGACTTCGTGCCTCCTATTAGCTACCCCGTGACCCCTTGGAGTCACGGGTCGCTGACCCAGCTCCGGTTGACCTTGTGTAGGTGGGACGGGTGTTTGACTGGAGCAATCGGATGTGTCTCGGCTGGCCCTTTCTCTAGTGCGGTGACTCTCCCGATTAATCCCTGAATGGACTGACTTGACCCGGCGGCCCTATCCTCTACGGCTTTCATCCTCTCTACTAGGCGGGTGCCTAGACCGTTCACTCGGGTACTCACTCCTTCCATCCTATCCATTCGGGTACTTAAGTCACCCATTTGCGTGTCAAACCCATCAAGACGTGTATGCAACCCTTGCACTTGTCCCATAAGATTTTGGAACATTTCTAGCACAGCTGACGCATCGAGACTAGTGGCTCGGGGATCCGCCATAGGTGGGGGTAGGGGTGAGTACTGAGTACCCCTACGAGTGGGCATGCAAACACACCGACTAGATGACGCCGACTAAAGCAAACACACTAATGCGAAATGATGCGCCTAGACTTAAACCAATATCCGGTACGGGGCGAAGGTAATCGACCCGAGGGTCACTCGCGCAAGTGTGCGGCCTTCCCGATAGGCGTAGCCTAACGTTCAGACAACACCTTTTGATATACCGAATTATCGGGATGAAATGCAATTTAAAACACTCTTTTTTTTTGTTTTAGAAATATGATGATCCTAGACTCGACTTAACCTGACTAATGACTAGACGTAAATGACACTCTTTTTTGTTTCTTTTTGACACCCTAGACTCAACCTGGCTCTGATACCAAATTGATGCGGGACGAGACCACGGACACGACAAGCTCGTGACTGCCCCTTAACGAGGGAAGCGTCGGACGTGCGCGGTTGAGAAACCGGCAGTGAGCTAGGGTGATCGGCTCTCTCATGTGCCCGGATCGGGTCACAGGACGGTCTCGCACTCTCTCGCAGCAGCGGTAATGAATAGATAAAGCGAGCTAGATATCCCTACACATGCTCTCTAGCAGTGGCATAAACAAATATATATGAAGTAAGCAAAATGCCAAGTAAGGGAGCGAATGTGATACCTCCACGCGCTCGGCGTGGGGACGACGGACCCGACCGAAACTCGTACTCCCGGGACAATTAATACACCATATTACAGCAAATGAATTACTGCCCACTCCACGCAAGGAGGTAAAGGGCTACACAAACGGGCCCGGGAGGACCGAATTCAGGTTGACGGGCGGCTTCTCACGTCTCTTCGGCAGCACCCAAACTAGTGACGGTGGGGCCCACGTGCTGTCCGAAGGGGTCGAGTGGGACCCGGTGACACCGCTGTAGTAGGGACACTTAGGGAAGCGTTCCCCTGGCTGGCGGCACACTAGTTCACCGACCGGAGGCAGGGCGGCTCCGATCGGCACCGGTCGGAATAATCGGCCACGGACCTGTCGGTTCTGTTTTTCGGCGCGCGCCCCGGCGAGAACGGAAGCTGCGATCAGCCCCGACGTCGGATCGACACGAGACTGGCGCCGTTGGAAAGCTAACTCCAAATCCTTCAATCTAGGCCTAGAGATTTGGTCTAGATCTACATGGATCTGGACTTATGGAATTTCCAAGTTCCTGTTGTACAGTTCCTGAAATCTCAGGTCAACAGAGAACGTTCCTGTGGATTGCCTTTGATCGATATGAAGATCTCGGATTCAGACTTCGACTTGTTCATGAACGTTGTAGGAAATCAAGTAAGGAAACCAGGACTATTTTTGGATCTGGATTTAGAGGTGGTGGTGATTTGTTCTGATTTTGGACATGGAGGGTGGTCGGATATGGGATCTGACTAAAAATACTATAGTAGAGGAAGAACACGAATTTCTAAAAATAGATAGAAGGCTGATAAAAAATTAAGAAAATTTTTGGATGTAGGGGGTGATGGAAAAAACTCCCAGTAAAATTGGAAGGGTTTGGACAAATCAAAAAGATGGCCGGAGGTGGGAAACACAGGGCTACTGTCACTGTAGACAGAGATAAAACAGAACTAGGAATGAAAGATTCACGAAAATGGGAAAATACTAAACGATGGAATTGGGGCGTGAAAATTTAGGTGGAGCTTGGGATACAAGGGAAGAACACACCATAAAAATTTAAGACCACGAAGAGGCCGTGGCTGATAGCAGGAATTTCTGGAAGAGACCTCTATCCAGCAGGACAGAACACCGAGAACGGTTTCGCGGCGGCTCGAAGGCGGCACGAACGGCGGCGGCGGCGGCACAGATGATCACCAGAGATAGAGGGGAGGGGATAGAAGATAGAAATTACTCTAGAACTGGAGGTTGGAGGAGATGAACACCAGGGATAGAGGAAGGAGGGGGGCAAATGGCCTCTTGGGCAATTTTTCTCAAAATCATTCAATAATTCTTCATTAAATTTACAAATGACACTATACACACTCTTAAATAGAGAATGGCAAGGGGAGGGGCTGGGAATTTTGTGGGAGCCAAGTGGGAGAGGTATGGGGATCAAGGGGGGGCCAAGGAAGCTTCCTTCCTTTGAAAATTCAAAGAAAGGAAGTGCAAATTTGGTAGGTAGCCTACCTTTGACCAAGAAAGGGGGCTCCCCCTTCTAGAAGCCTACAAGCCACCAAGCCCCTTTCACACTAGCCCATGGGCTTGGCCCATTTAAAAGCCCAATAACTATAGATCACTATTCTAGCCCATTACAAGACCATAGTCCCATTAGCCTTATTATAATAGTACAACCCAATAAGTGTCCAATATGACACAACCCCCTTAATGGACTCTACTAAATGAAACCCATTGATGGACTCGACATAGATAGTGGCCCATTGGCTTGTTAAAAGCCTTACAAAGGGGCCCAAATGAAAAAAACCCCAAATAAACACACTAATACAAGCCCATATATCCATAAGACACACTATTACAAGCCATTACACACAAATATAACTCATTAGCCCTTGATGCCCCATCAGGTAGGTTATCTCATGAACGGCAAAAAGAACTTGATAGGACAAAGAGCCTCTGGTTTTATGTTTTTTTTCATGCATGATAGATCATTGATTCCATGTTTTGATAGTTCCATGCATATCATGCATCCCTTAGCCCTAATAAGAGAGGATTATAACATGTTGTTCATCTACTCACAATTACCTATGCATGTAGAAGACCTTTACTTCGTTGTCATGTCTAAGAAACTCATGATATTTTGATTATAGACATGATGTGAATTGACCTCTTAGGTTTCTTATTTGTTTTCTGTTAGCAGACACTGTAACGCATCCCAGTAGGACCGTCACTTGCATGTAACGCGCCTACCATGATCCGTCACAGTCTCTGTATATCTTATTTTCCTCTGTTGATAATAACGCGCCAAGACTGACGCGTTGCTTTCATGTAACGGCTCCTCGACAGACCGTCATATTCACTGTGATGCCCTGACCCTAGACCGTTACAATCTGTGTACTGGCAACCCTAGGCAGAATATATCATGCCACTATTACCTATGTTTATGCCTAGATATCTAAGTAGCAACCTGATTTCATGATTATCAGATCGTTCATATTAGGTATTGCATGGTTGATATCTCACTTTTATTTTGAGTTTTGCTAGTTTCATAAAGCCTAAATGTATAGTTTTGTACTATAAAGCATGACTTATAAAACGGAGTTTTCATCGTGATTTCACATAGATTATATATCTCTCTCTATCAATAGAGTCAAATTCTATAAGTACATGGCACTTACTTCGGTACGATGTCATTAGTTTACACTTTGCACTATAGGAAACTCTCTTGGACATGAGGACCTCTCTATTAGATAATCCTTCCAATGGACTAGAAAATCATTGTTTCAAGGCCTCCGTAATTCTCCGCGAGCTTGGGATTCCCACTAGGACGCCGAGTTGGTTGTACCAATAAAAGCCCATTAACTAGATTACACTATCGGGTTTCTTGTTCTTGAAAAGTAACGGCCCAGTTCCAGACCGTCACATTCCTCTGAGTCTATCTTTATCTTTCTGGACTCTGGTCATTGTAACGGCCCAGCATGGACGCGTTACATAATGTAACGGCCCAGCCAATGACCGTTACATAGCTTGTTTATGTTAACCCAAGGATTGACCAAGGGTTAATATTCCAATGATTCTAGACATACCTTGATGATCTAGAACTTATCATATTACTTAAATTGACTTAATATAACGAATGAGAGTTAAGAAAAGTACCGTTATGCTGCCGATTTATTTCCAAGAGCATAGCCTTGTTTAAATCTTTCTTGACTCATATTGTTCATCCGTTGAAGCATTCATTCATTGATTTTAGTTATCATGGAATTGTTGGAAGTGCTATATTATTGGCCATACGTTACTGTTACATGCGTGGAAGTAGCTTAATTTATAACTAAAGATGCGATCGAGCACTGATTGTGTTCAAGGGCTCTATGCTAGTCCCCTCGGCTGATTGCCAGAAACATACTATTTTATAAACCATGGGATATGATGCTACTAGCGTCGCATTGCGCTGGGAGTACTATTTCTATAAATAAGTTAAGATCCACGGCACAACATGACATTCTTACTTGATATTCCATAGAAATTCACGAAGCACTTGCTCTTAAGCATAAGATGCTAAAGTGAGGAATATGTGGCTTGCTAGTACAATCTCGTTACATTCTTGTTCATGGAAGGACAATATCATGTTCTTGTTATATTCTTGCTAGTTCATTCTTGATCATTCTATCTTACATGGTTATCTTGTTTCTATTGATTTGATCGCATGATTGATTCGCATTGCATGATTTTACCTAATTCTCTAGAGCTAAAATGTTAATTACTTTAATAATGCCTTCATGTTGATACGAAGATACCTACTGGGCAAGTGTGCTCATGACCTATTGTTCAATGATTTTAAGGAGATGAATATAGTTCGCATTCGGATTCGGGTGATTCGAGCAGCGGGTCCGAGAGTGATTTAGAGTTGTCCTGATAAGAGAGAAGACTTAGGCAGTTTCAAGTGTTTAGATGGAGTCAATGTAATTTTTCTTATTTCTTGAGTTAATTAGTGAAGAAGTCAAAGTATGTAGTTTTGAATATTGATTGATTATGAAATAAAGTTGAGTTTTGAATATATCTTGTGCAATTACCTCTATATGTGTGATTGTCTCGCGCTCTGAATGTTCTTGCTTGCAAGAGGCTTACCATGCCGGCTGTTCGCGCTCCCCGAGCGAGTGTTCCGCTGTAAATAAAGGCTCGGGGCGTGACAGTTAAGTTGGTATCAGAGCCTAAGTCTCAGGACTTAAGGAAAAGAGTCATGTCATAGGATAAGTCCAAGGTTAAGGACCCCTACCTATGAACTAAGGAAAAATTCCACACCCATGTGAGGATTGGGTAGAACCCGGGATAAGATAGCTAATTAGCTTTAAGAATTATTTTGATTCATTCCAATTTCATGAGAAATAACAAGTTGTTATTTTCTCTCAGGTACCTTATTATTCTTTTCATGGCTCATCGCGTAGATTGGGACGGTATGCAACAAACTGTTGCCGGCCTCACCCAGGCACTGCAAACTATAGCACAAGGTGGTGCGGGGGCAAGGGCAGGAGACCTTCATCGTAATTTTCGGAGTCTAAATCCTCCGCGTTTCTATGGATCTTCCAATCTAGACGAAGTAGAAAATTGGATCGACGAGATGAATAGGATATTTGATGTTATTCAATGCACTGATCATGAGAAAGTCCGTCTAGCTACCTTCCAATTAAACAAGGATGCTCGCACTTGGTGGAAATCGGTTCCGGCACCTCCAGCCGATGCGCCACATATATGGAATGTTTTTCTCACTTTATTCCATGCCAAATATTTCTCCGAGCATGTAAAGGAAAGGAAGGCTATGGAGTTTGCCTCCCTTCGTTAAGGGATGATGTCCATGGCAGAATATGAGTTGCAGTTTTCAAGACTCGCACCGTATGCACCACATTTGATTAGTACAGACTTATTAAAAGTAAACCGATTTATGGATGGGTTACGGCCCGATTTCATTCAACAATTGGGGACACAGAATATCCGCACTTATGCGGAGATGGTTCAAAGGGCATATTTATGCGAGAGGACCTTAGAGAAGGTCGAAAGGTTGAAAGGAAAGGGAGAAGAATCTAGTCGGCGCTCTGATCGGCATTATAAGAAGGAGAAGTTCAGTATCACGGAACCATACAAAAGCCGTGATAATAAGAAAAGATTAAGGAACGGGAACGGTGGAAATTCTCAAAAGAGTAGTAAAAAGGTGAAGGAAGAAAAGGAGCAAGTCGCCTCAGCATGAACCTTTTGTGAGAAATTCGGCCACTCGGCTGAAGAATGCTGGAAGCGCCTAGGTGCTTGTTTGCGCTGTGGAAGTAGGGAGCATCGTGTGCCAGATTACCCCCTTATGAAAGACCAACCAAATAACGGAGGATGTAGGAGGCCGGCTCGCCTCAATGCAGTTATAGATGAAGAAGAAGCGCCCAGGGATCAAAATGATGGGCTCATGGAAGGTACTCTTCAAATCTGTTCTCGTCCTGCATTCGTGCTATTTGATACTGGTGCTTCTCATTCTTTTATCTCCACCACTTTTGCAAAAATCTTACCAACTGCATCAGTTCCCCTACCTTCAGATCTCGCTATTACTACACCTTTAGGATCTGGAACAAAGCTTACCAACTATTATCCTGATTGTGAGGTAGTGGTAGAAGGACACAATCTCCCTGCAAACTTAGTATGCCTTGAAATGAAAGGATATGATACCATTTTAGGGGTAGATTGGCTTATAGACCATGAGGCTTACATCAACTGCCGAAATAGAATTGTATCTTTCCGAAAGCCCGGTCTTCCAAGATTTTCCTTTCTTGGCATCAAATACAAGAAGCATCCTACCATTATATCTTCTCTACACGCCTGCAAACTTATCTCGAAGGGATGTGGAGTTTTTCTTACTTCAGTCATTGTCACCGAATCTAAGGAAATTATCCTAGCAAACATTCCTATTGCAAATGAATTTCCTGACGTATTCCCATCCGAACTACCTAGTTTACCTCCCGAGAGGGAAGTAAACTTTACCATTGAACTCATTCCAGGTGCAGCACCTGTTTCTATAGCCCCTTACAGGATGTCCCCCACAGAGCTCAAGGAATTAAAGAAGCAATTACATGAACTTGTAGACAAGGGTTTTATCAGACCTAGCACATCCCCTTGGGGTGCGCCGGTTCTATTTGTCAAGAAGAATGATGGTTCTCTCAGGTTATGCATTGACTACCGACGATTGAATCAACTTACAATCAAGAACAAATACCCATTGCCACGTATTGATGAGCTCTTCGATCAGCTTTCGGTAGCAGAATATTTTTCTAAGATTGACCTAAGATCAGGTTATCATTAGCTTAGAATCAAAGAAGAGGACATCTACAAATCGGCTTTTCGAAGTCGTTATGGCCACTATGAATTCGTGGTAATGCCGTTTGGGTTAACTAATGCCCCAACAGCATTCATGCAACTTATGAACAGTGTCTTCCAGCCATATTTAGATCAGTTCATCGTCGTCTTCATCGATGATATCCTGATATACTCCAAGACAAAAGAAGAACATCTAAGGATAGCCTTGCAAACACTTAGAGAACACAAGCTATATGCCAAACTCAATAAGTGTGAATTCTGGCTCAAGGAAGTCTCATTCCTAGGCCACATTATTTCAAAAAGAGGAATTACTGTGGATCCTTCTAAGGTAGAAGCTGTCAGAGATTGGAGCCGACCAACGACTATATCTGAAGTTAGAAGTTTTTTGGGTCTAGCAGGTTATTATAGAAGATTCATAAAGGACTTTTCAAAGATCGCGGTTCCTTTAACTAGACTTACCAGAAAAGAAAATCATTTTATCTGGTCGAAGGACTGTGAAAAGAGTTTTCAAAATCTTAAGAATCATCTTACAACAGCCCCTGTTTTGTCACTACCAATAGAGGGTGCTGGATTTGAAGTATATACGGATGCATCTAGAATTGGCTTAGGGTGTGTCCTTATGCAAGATAGAAATGTGATTTGCTATTCTTCAAGACAATTGAAACGTCATGAAGAAAATTATCATGTACATGATTTAGAATTAGTAGTAGTTATTTTCGCCCTGAAAATTTGACGTCATTATCTTTATGGAGAAAAGTTCACTGTCTATTCGGACCATAAGAGTTTGAAATATTTATTTTCTCAAAAAGAGCTTAACATGAGGCAGAGGAGATGGTTGGAATATCTTAAAGACTTCGATTTCGCTATTCAATATCACCCTGGCAAGGCAAATGCTGTAGCAGATGCACTCAACAGGAAACCAATTGGTACGTTATCAAGTCTCATGATTAGTATGACTAACCTTGTTCCTCAATTTGCTCAATTGAATCTAGATGTTGACATTAAGGAAGATAATTGTTTCATGGCAAATATCTGAGCTCAACCAACATTGATTGAGGATTTGGCCAAGTTACAAGAGGATGACCCAATTTTACTGGAAATTAAGGCCAATATTGAACAAAGACCGGATTTTTCTATATCCGAAGATGGAAGAATGCGAATGTGTATACCCGATCATGAAGATACAAAGAAATTGATCTTAGAAGAAGCACATAAATCAAAGTATACCATTCATCCAGGAGGTATAAAAATGTATCAGGATCTCAAAAGAAACTTTTGGTGACCCAATATGAAGAAGGAAGTAGCGGACTTCGTATCTCAGTGTCTCACATGTCAACAAGTGAAGGCGGAACATTTCAGACCCGCAGGTAAATTACATCTCTTAAGCATCCCAGAATGGAAATGGGAGAGCATAGGAATGGATTTCATTATGGGACTACCTAAGACAAGAGGTGGATGTTAGTAATTATAGACCGATTGACTAAATCTGCACATTTCATACCAATAAAAAGTCGATGGTCTGTAGATATTCTAGCAGCACTATACATAAAAGAAATTGTCAAGTTACATGGAGTCCCTATCGCTATTGTATCAGATAGAGATCCCCGATTCACATCACAATTCTGGAAGAGCCTACAACATTCACTTGGGACTAGATTGAATTTTAGCACCGCTTTCCATCCACAAACTGATGGTCAAACAGAAAGGACAAATCAAGTGGTAGAAGATATGCTCAGGGCTTGTGTCATTGATTTTGGAGGAAGTTGGCATGATCACTTGCCTTTGGTAGAATTTGCATATAACAACAGCTATCAAGCAAGCATACAAATGGCACCTTTTGAAGCTCTATATGGGAAAAGTTGTCGATCACCAATATGTTGGAATGAAATAGGGGAAAGGCAATTTCTAGGCCCCGATTTAATCAGGGATTCTACAGAGAAAATCAAGCTCATTCAGGAAAGGATGAAAATGGCACAAGATAGGCAGAAATCTTATGCTGACAATCGAAGGCGCGACTTGGAATTTCAAGTAGGAGAACATGTATATCTAAAGGTTTCTCCGGGTCGTGGTATTCGAAGATTTGGCATTAAAGGAAAGCTAACTCCAAGATTTATCGGTCCATTTGAAATCCTCGAAAGGATCGGTGAAGTGGCTTATAAATTGGCTTTGCCACCACAGTTAGCAGGAGTTCATGACGTATTTCACGTCTCGATGCTGAAGAAGTATGTGTATGATCCAGATCACATTATCACTTATGACAATCTGGAGATTCAGAAGGACTTGACATATGAACAAACCAATGAAGATTTGGACGAGAAGTACGTCAACTCAGAAATAAGGTCATTCCTATGGTTAAGATTCAATGGAAGAAAGCATGGCCTTATGAAGCAACATGGGAAATCGAATCAGCTATGAAGAAAAGATTCCCGGAATTATTTAATTGTAAGTACACTCTCCTCAATCCATGAATTGAATTTGGGGACCAAATTCTTCTAAGTGGGGGAGGGTGTAGAGCCCCAAAATTTATAAAAGTAATTTCTAGTTATTTAAATAATATTCTGGCATTAATTGGGCTAAATAATCAATATAAGGCCAAAATTGTGTTAATCAATTAACCCAACCACTTAATTAAAGTCCAAAAGGTTTTAACTCAGGCCCATTAAGTTAGGCCCACATTCTAGAAGGTATTAAGTCTATCCACGGATATTAAGGATAAATACTAATATATAAGATAATGATTTGGATAATTAACAAAGAGTTTTCATAAATTGAAACTCTAAGCTACGATGACTGTAACGGTCTATCGTAAGACCGCCACAGCCATGTAACGCATGGGCACTCGACCGTTACATTCCTGTTAGTTCCGTAAGTGAAGGGACTCATGAAAAGATTGGAACTTGATGTTCCTATCCACTATGGATCGACTTGGGAAGGATTGTAAAAACTCTAAGGACTCTTAGAGATTAGGATTTGATGAAATAAGGACTCTAAACTCGATCTAATCCTCAAAACCTAGCCTAAACTCTATAAATAGGGCATAGTTCTGAACTGTGCGACCCTTACTTTTTGGGCATAAGGAAGCAAGGTAAGGAGTCATTATCGCAGGTAAGTTCTTTAGAATAATTTGTTTACAATACTTTAGACTAACTCCCCTCCGAATTTCACATCTTTAGGTCAAGAGGGCGTGGAGTTAGAGCCTAAAGAAGTTGCTGAAAAAGTCACAAGAGAAGGAAGGGATCTAGGGCACGGTTCTCAACCAAATTCAGAAACTACAGTCTAAGTAAGAGGTAGGTTATCTCATGAACGGCTAAAAAACAGCAGGATAGGACTAAAGAGCCTCTGGTTTGATTGATTTCATGCATTGTAGATCATTGATTCATGTTTTATTGTTCTATGCATATCATGCTTCCTCTTAGCCAAATTAAGAGATTAAAACATGTTTTCATCTACTCATGATTACCTATGCATGTAGAAGACCTTTACTTCGTTGTCATGTCTAAGAAACTCATGATATTTTGATTGTAGACATGATTGAATTGACCTCTTAGGTTTTCTTATTAGTTTTCTGTTAGCAGACCTGTAACCATCCCAGTAGGACGTCACTTGCATGTAACTGCGCCTACCATGATCCGTCACAGTCTCTGTATATCTTATTTCCTCTGTTGATAATAACGCGCCAAGACTGACGCGTTGCTTTCATGTAACGGCTCCTCGACAGACCGTCATATTCACTGTGACGCCCTGACCCTAGACCGTTACAATTCTGTGTACTGGCAACCCTAGGCAGAATATATCATGCCACTATTACCTATGTTTATGCCTAGATATCTAAGTAGCAACCTGATTTCATGATTATCAGATCGTTCATATTAGGTATTGCATGGTTGATATCTCACTTTTATTTTGAGTTTTGCTAGTTTCATAAAGCCTAAATGTATAGTTTTATACTATAAAGCATGACTTGTAAAACGGAGTTTTCATCATGATTTCACATAGATTATATCTCTCTCTCTGTCAATAGAGTCAAATTCTATAAGTACAGGGCACTTACTCTGGTACGATGTCATTAGTTTACACTTTACACTATAGAAAACTATCTTGGACATGAGGACCTCTCTATTGGATAATCCTTCCAATGGACTAGGAAATCATTGTTTCAAGGCCTCCGTAATTCTCCGCGAGCCTGGGATTCCCACTAGGACGCCGAGTTAGTTGTACCAGGAAAAGCCCATTAACTAGATTACACTATCGGGTTTCTGGTTCTTGAAAAGTAACGGCCCAGTTCCAGACCGTCGCATTCCTCTGAGTCTATCTTTATCTTTTTGGACTCTGGTCATTGTAACGGCCCAGCATGGACGCGTTACATACTGTAACGGCCCAGCCAATGACCGTTACATAGCTTGTTTATGTTAACCCAAGGATTGACCAAGGGTTAATATTCCAATGATTCTAGACATACCTTGATGATCTAGAACTTATCATATTGCTTAAATTGACTTAATATAACGAATGAGAGTTAAGAAAAGTACCGTTATGCTGCCGATTTATTTCCAAGAGCATAGCCTTGTTTAAATCTTTCTTGACTCATATTGTTCATCCGTTGAAGCATTCATTCATTGATTTTAGTTATCATGGAATTGTTGGAAGTGCTATATTATTGGCCATACGTTACTGTTACATGCGTGGAAGTAGCTTAATTTATAACTGAAGATGCGATCGAGCACTGATTGTGTTCAAGGGCTCTATGCTAGTCCCCTCGGCTGATTGCCGGAAACATACTATTTTATAAACCATGGGGTATGATGCTACTAGCGTCGCATTGCGCTGGGAGTACTATTTCTATAAATAAGTGAAGATCCACAGCACAACATGACATTCTTGCTTGATATTCCACAGAAATTCAAGAAGCACTTGCTCTTAAGCATAAGATGCTAAAGTGAGGAATATGTGGCTTGCTAGTACAATCTCGTTACATTCTTGTTCATGGAAGGCCAATATCATGTTCTTGTTATATTCTTGCTAGTTCATTCTTGATCATTCTATCTTACATGGTTATCTTGTTTCTATTGATTTGATCGCATGATTGATTCGCATTGCATGATTTTACCTAATTCTCTAGAGCTAAAATGCTAATTACTTTAATAATGCCTTCATGTTGATACAAAGATACCTACTGGGCAAGTGTGCTCATGACCTATTGTGCAATGATTTTCAGGAGATGAATATAGTTCGCATTCGGATTCGGGTGATTCGAGCAGCGGGTCCGAGAGTGATTAAGAGTTGTCCTGATAAGAGAGAAGACTTAGGCAGTTTCAACTGTTTAGATGGAGTCAATGTAATTTTTCTTATTTCTTGAGTTAATTAGTGAAGAAGTCAAAGTATGTAGTTTTGAATATTGATTGATTATGAAATAAAGTTGAGTTTTGAATATATCTTGTGCAATTACCTCTATATGTGTGATTGTCTGGCGCTCTGAATGTTCTTGCTTGCAAGAGGCTTACCATGCCGGCTGTTCGCGCTCCCCGAGCGAGTCTTCCGCTATAAATAAAGGCTCGGGGCGTGACACAGGGAGACATGACAGTGATGCAGTATCAATCTCGATTTGTGGAGTTGGGTTGTTATGCTCCCCATGTCATGGCCGAAGAGAGATTGAGGGCTCAACAGTTTGTCAAAGGGTTGAGGCTTGAGATTTGGCACCTAGTGGCTGCTACCCGTGTGGCGGATATGGAGTCAGCTTATCAAGCCGCATCAGCTGTAGAGGGGAAATTGCAGAGGACCCTTCAGTAGTAGCGTGTTCCCCAGCAATCTCGGAGGCGACCAGGATTGACATCTCTTCCATCTCCTGACTCGAGTTCTTCCCCTCCGAGATTGAGTTTCAATCGAATATCGAGGTTGTTCAAAAGGAACAGATCAGGTAGGAGGCACCAAGAGCAGGAGGAGCAAGTTGTGGCGGTGTCAGATCCGCGATCAGAGGATCGATCGTCGCAACGTCATAATATGACTGAGCAGCCACGATAGTGTCCGAGATGTAGCGGGGCTCATGTGAGCCGATCGTGCACTATGGATGAAGCCGAGCTGGAGTGCTTCGAATGTGGTCAGAACGGACATGTTGCTCACGAGTGTCCGTGGTGGCCTTCCCAGTGCCTGCCATCTCTGCAGCGTTCCACTAGAGTGGTGAGTCATGGGTCCCGGTGTGCACGAGGCTCTTGACCGGGTGGAAGTGTCATGTCCATCTCTTGGGAGCTATGCGTGAATTTCCCTTTATCGTATGGTTTATTTGTTTTCATTTCGTTGTTTCTTTATTATGATGATGCTTCCTCATGCTCGTGTTTTTCGATATGTGTTCGGAAGTTCTCTGGAAGCTTTCGTGTGAGGTAGTGGAGCTGCCTGTGAAGGTTGTATGCTCATCCCTACACGTGTCTTGGCATGAAATCATTATCGCGGTCATGTAGAATCGAGCATGGAGTTGCCAGCCGAGTTAGTGCGTTGTGCTATAGGGCTGGTGTTGGGCTTGCTCGTAGTGCCCTGACGTTCCGACCTGCGTGTGTTAGTGGGTTGCCAGGCAAGGAAAAGAGTTTGTGTTCCAGAATTGCGGAGTGTGGGCCCCCCATCTTCATTTCTGGATTTGATTAGCTTGGATGGAGGTCGTGTCTTGGCGGATGCCAATTTTCCTCCATCTCTATGGTGTCTTGGTGCAAAGCGCACATCGAAAGTATGGTGGGCCGTAGTCTGTAGGCTCCAGGATCGAATTGGTAGTGGCGTACGGCATGCATTTTCATGATGAGGGTGTGTCTAGGGGGTTTCAGAGACGGTTGTAGAGAATTACTCTTGGTCAAGACCCGTGTTAGCTGTGTGAGTGGCCTTGGTTGTCGTGCGTTGGCAGCTGCATCATGTCGAGTGGCACTAGCGAAATTGAGAATCGTGAAGCTCAATGGTAAAGATGTTCGGATGAGGTTGAGTATTGTGCCTGCTTATCCTATGTGCTGTGTCGTGTGGCTCAAGATGGAGTCACTTAGAGACTGGCATTGAAGTAGGTTGTGGCCGTTTGGATTAGTAGTATGGTGCAAGCGTGCAGTGCTCGGAGTCGAGCTGGAGAATTGACTGACCTTGGTGTTGACACCCATTTTTTGCCGTTGAGTTGAGTCATTTCATTTACCATCATCTATTGATGTCTCGAGTTGTCCATTACTCATTGGGGTGTTTCCAGGTATGTCTTTGGGCTCATTCTATGGGTATCTCCCTCCCTGGCTAGGTCTGCCCTCTCAGGTTCGGGCTTAATGGGCCTTGATTTCGCTTGGTTATGAGGGTAGATGGGCTCGTTTATCCCATTTTATTTCAAACATCCATGATGTACACGGTCTAGTGATGAGCCGTTCAGTGATGGGGCGGTCTATCTAGAACCGTTTACAAGCTCAAAATGATTTATTAGATATTTATTTGATTTTTTGAATTTCCACCGACAGGCCTTTGGACGAACTGGGCTCAGCCATTTTTTCCACTTGTCAACATCATTTTTACACCTTCCCATTTGTTTTCACGCCCTATAGGGGTTTGAAAACCACCCTAGGTATCGCCTATTCCATGCCATTATGTTGATTTTCCGTTCTATCTTATAGTTGCTACACATTCCAGGGCTACTTTTAGTATTATTTTCATGTTGTCTACGTTGTTTTGTAGGTCAGCATAAGCATAGCGCGAGGCCCATCCCCTCTGGCCGGCTAGAAGGGGTGGAGGATCAAGTCCCGCATCTTTGAGTTTGGCAGCATCACACGGTCGTCACCCATCCATCTACAAGGATACACGGCCTAGAGAAGGCCATTCAACACCTTCCTACGGCCTTCCATGGACCGTGTTGTCGCCAAACCAGTCTTCGCCCCGCTATTTTTTCAGCGCTGCAAGCGGTCTATCGAGCGGACGCGCCATCTGTGGAGCGATTCTCTCTGGACCATGTACAACTGTCAGCGCTGCATTTTGGGCGAGTGCCACCTCCCTTTCCAAGGTACGGGTGCATCTCCTTGCATTTTACATCTTGGTGGCGATCACAATCACACACACACACCTCCCCATCTTTCTCTCTATCATTTGGATTGCCTTTGCATCCTTGATATAGAAAGGTAAGGAAGAGAAAAAGGGGGGGGGGGGAATTTCAACAACCCATTTTTTGGCGATCACGGTGAGACATCTAGTGCCCATCCTGCTGTTGTTTTGCTAACCTATCTTCTATGCTCGGTAAGGTTTCCTAAATTCTTCCAAGGTTGCTATTTCATCCATCCCGGGTTTCTATTCTCGGAGGTGTATGCGGTTCATTCAGAACCGCTCAAGTCTTCCCACCGCCGGACTAAAGGCTGTGCTACTCTGGGCTCGGCGGTCCTTCACTAGTATCCGTGGTCCTTCACTGTCTAGAACCGTTTACAAGCTCAAAATGATTTATTAGATATTTATTTGATTTTATGAATTTCCATCGACAGGCCTTTGCACGATCTGGGCTCAGCCGTTTACCTCCATTGAACGACGTGGCTGTAGACCGTTCAGCTACCAGAGTCCTAAGCTGGTTGAATTTTCAAATAATTATCTATTTATCCTATTTTATTGGATTTATCACCGACAAAGGTAGACGGTCCAAAAATGGACCGTGTACTAGTCTGGGCGGCCTATCGAGTGACCGCATACATGCCCGAGATCTAGGGACTATTTGGCATTCTCTCTTTATCTATGGTTAAATCCCTAACTTCTCTCAACCATTTCTCTGCGGTTTCTCCACCAAATGGGGTGCCGTTTGATTTGGGTGACAGATTAGAGTATTATCTATGGATTTTGTTTAATAATCTCGGATTAATATCCACTGAAAGACCCAATTTTGGGGCTGGACTTTCAGGGCTCTATAAATAGAACCCCTCATCCAGGCTTGAAAAGGGGGAGATCTAATGTCGACGTCGAGGCTCTCCCGAATTCTTGAGCGAGCTGTAGCCACGGAGGGAGACTTTCTACATCCTTTTAAGCCTCAGATTCAGGGAGTAGTCTTTCATTTTGTGTTCCAATCTAGGTGTTTAGTTTTTAGTTTATCCACTGCATGATCATCTTCTTGTCTTCTTCCCACATTTTTTGCACTTGTCAACATCATTTTTACACATTCCCATTTGTTTTCACGCCCTATAGAGGTTTAAAAACCACCCCAGGTATCGCCCATTCCATGCCATTATGTTGATTTTTGTTCTATCTTATAGTTGCTACACATTCCAGGGCTAATTTGGGTATTATTTTCCTATTGTCTACGTTGTTTTGCAGGTCAGCATAAGCATAGCGCGAGGCCCATCCCCTCTGGCAGGCCGAAAGGGGTGGAGGATCAAGTCCCGCATCTTTGAGTTTGGCAGCATCACACGGCCGTCACCCATCCGTCTACAAGGATACACGGCCCAGAGAAGGCCGTTCAACACCTTCTTGCGGCCTTCCGTGGACCGTGCTATCGCCAAACCAGTCTTCGCCCCGCTATTCCTTCAGCGCTGCAAGCGGTCTATCGAGCGGCCGCGTCATCTGTGGAGCGGTTCTCCCTGGACCGTGTACAACTATCAGCGCTGCATTTTGGGCGAGTGCCATCTCCCTTTCCAAGGTACGGGTGCATCTCCTTGCATTCTACATCTTGGTGGCGATCATAATCACACACACACCTCCCCATCTTTCTCTCTTTCATTTGGATTGCCTTTGCATCCTTGATATAGAAAGGTAAGGAAGAGAAAAAGGGGGGGAACATGTCAACACTTGGTCGGTGTGGTTGTTTCGGTGGCGGATCCGAGGTTTGAGAGGTGTTAATGTTGGCGATGGATCCTATGTAGATGCCATGTCAAGTAGTCTAGGAGCTGCTAGAATTGTCAAGCACCCTGAGATTTGTGGTCTTGTGTGTAGGTTATCCAGCAGGCGTGATATCTGAGATCGGTTAAGCGACGTGAGGGTTTCGAACGGAGTGCTTGTCTGTGACAAGACTCGGGAGAGTTAGGAGCATGGTGCACTTGGTGGTGCCATTGTACAGACTGCAGTGTTTCCTTGGCTCAGAGGGAGCCGTTCAAGGGGACTTGGTGTGGGCGCTATATGTTGGTTTCTCTTGAGCAACCGTTCAGGTAGGACCGATGGTGTTAGTAATGTTATGGGATGGGTGTCTTCTTGACGAAAGAATCCCTCGAAGTGCTGCGTGAGTTGGGAGCTCTTCCTTTGGAAAGGAGTTTGGGGCTTTGTGCCCGAGATCGTTGTACGGAGGAGCTCGAGGTTCGCGAAGGTGACTTCATTGTTCGTTCTTCTCTTGAGAAGCTAGCTGGGACCTGAAGGCCGAGAGGACCTGGATGGTGCCAGAGGTATTGAGTGGTGGCCTTGCTGAGGAGCAGGAGTGGTTGGTGGCTAGGGACTTCTGGTTTATGTCTGACCGGTGGCTAGCAAATGGTTTCCTATAGCCAGTGTCATACTGTTGAGCTGGACAGTATGTGTTGTGAACTTGGATCGTCAAGACCCAGGCGGTTGTCTTGTGTTGTGACCCGCGAGTGTTGGTGGTGATCGGTGGGCTTGGAAGCGTTCGGCTCTGATCGTGTGTCTCTGTGTTGCAGTATCAGCCATGAGTGTTGCCTTCTGGAAGTTTTCCATTGGGTTTGTCCTTCCCCTTATGTCCCATGCATGTCCTAAATTTGAGGATAAAATTTCTATAAGGAGGGGAGGACTGTAACATCCCGAATTTTCGGATCGTGTCTCTGCGGGTTGCGGATCGTGTCCAAGTGAGCTCTGGACTTTTATACCGGATTTTCGAACCCATTGGCATCGTGTTCGTGAATTATCTTGGGTTTGTGGCGCTGTGAAGAGTGCGCCGGTATTTTTCTGGAATTTTTCGGAGTTCGATTGTATTTTCGGGACCTTTTTCGGAGTTATTGCATTTTAAAAATAAATAAATAAAATAAAATTTATTTTATAAAACCTCCCTCCCCTCTCTCTCCCACTCACTCCCATTCTCTCACCCTCTTCTCTCCGGCGGCCAATGGGGGGATCAACGGCGAGGTGGCATGCCGCTCGGAGCAAGGATCGGCGTGGATCAGGACCTGAATCGAGAGACGAGGCATGGCGTGCGGATTTCGCGAACCGACGTGGTTCGTGGTGTTTCAAGCTCGGAACGACATCGGATCATCGTGGTTTCTTCATAAGAGGTAGAGTGACGGATCCTTACCTTCCCCACGTTATTTTCCCCATGTTTCGTGTTGAATGGCGTGAGAACGAGCAGGTTTCCTTTATTTTGTGGTTTTGATCATGTTTTGGGATGAGTGACGATTTTGCCGTTTTAGGCAATGATTATTGGCGGATTGGTAGATTGGATGTCGGGGAATGTTTCCCTCTTGGTTCCCGACATTTTCCCCGTGGTTCCGGGCTGTGGTAAGCCTGTGATTGGGTTTGTTCTTGTTTTGAGGAAAAATAGGTTTAATTCGGGGTAGATGTTGAATCTGAGGTTTCAATCGCCATTTCGTGCCCCATTAGGTCCCATTAGGTGTGTGTTGGGTTAGGGAATGATTCATCGGGCTTCCCGCTTACTTCAGGGGCGAGCCAAGTGTGAAACGGGACCCCGACGGGGTCCCCCGTGTGAGGGTCCTTGGAATCGGTCGACCAACAGGTCGATTGATTCTTACAGAAAGTAGGGGTTGCCCTACTGTAGGGATCAGTCGATTGAACCCTATGTTTCGGTCGACCGACACAAGGCAGGTTGACCTGACCAGTGAGGTAGGTCGACCTGACGAAGGGGTTTTTGCCCTTGGGTGGTTCGGTCGACCGACCAGCATTCGCTGGTCGACCGAACTCCCCTATCTCGCATTTTAAGCGGCCGTCCCAGCCCCGATTATGTTGTTTTCCATCCCGAACATGAATATGGGTATTTGACCCATCTAAACCCATGGGAATGAGGCCAATTGGGCCTCGTATGGGCGATGGTCGCCCGAGGATTAATTCTCATGGTTCGAGGATTTATGGGTTCTCTGTATTGGGTTTTAACCATGTAATTGTGGCATGGTTCCCACGTGGCTTGTGTGCCCGTGGCGAGGCTTTCACCGTGTGAGTTTGTGGGCTGGTGTCCACCGGTGCGGCCTTGTGGTGTGAGGATGGTTCCTCACGAGGGTGGTTCCTCAACACCCCTTGGTGCCGTACCGTGGATCACGGTGGTTCGTGTGTGTGTACACGTCTTTCTCAAGCTTTTCGTGGGTTGCCACTAGTGCAGCCATGTGGTTTGAGGGTTGTTCCTCACAAGGGTGGTTCCTGAACACCCCTTAGGGTTGTACAGTGGATCGTGGAGACTTGCATGCGTAAATACGCCTTCTCGAGACCCCCATGAGATTCTGTCTGACCGTGCTTTAAGGTAGCCATCCACGAGGCTGTGGATGTGAGAGCTCGGCGAGACTCCACGAGGCTGTGAGGCATCCAAGTGGCCAATCGTGTTGGACCAGGTGGGACCACCCAGTGTGTACGGCGCTCCCTCTCGGTGGCAGACCACCAGGAGCGTGTTAGCGTACCGTGGTTGGGATAGAGTACATTACTGACGGACGCTGTGGTGCGTACCCCATGTCAGGTAGCTGGACATGGTCGTGCTGTTGGGCACAGAGGCAAGCGCCCCAGCCAGTCTGAGGTTGTGGTGTGTGTGAGTGTCTCCTCTACTCCTCCTGGGACTAGGTGTGAGTAGTGTGCGCGCATATGAGGCCTTAGCGTAGTATAAGATGTAAGTGGACGCATCTGGCTATGGTGTGTATGCTGAACAACAGATTATCCTACCAGTGAAGGTTGAGGTGCCGATGGCTAGTCGTGGCCCTTCCTGGGGGAGGTTGAGATACCGACGGCGTCGTCGTGGCCCTTCTGGTAGTTGAGCTTGCCAGCTGCCCTGTGTGTGGGCTAGTTTCTCCCACTGGCCTTAGCTCGGGACCGAAGTTTCCAATGTGTGGTTGTCCTCCCGCGAGGTGGAGGTCGTGGGCGCGTGGCTACATAGCCCCGCAAGGGTTTCTCGTCGAGGGGTTACTACCGTGCCATATGAGGTTTCCCTTCGGTAGTAGGTTGGTGGTTTAGCCGGGAGTCTACGATCCCGGCTAGAGGTCGAGGTTCCCTGGTTAGGAACCGGGCTAGTGTAGAATTTTGTGTTTCTTTAGCTAGCCATTCTTACCATCTTGACCGATGTTTATTTATGTTATTATTGTCATTACTTCTGTTGTTGCTGTGATTACTGATGTTCCTCTTGTTTACCACTTTCGTTTGCGATGAGGATCCGCGGGACCCCTGCTGAGCCAGCGAGATGAGGCTCATTCCCTGGTTTTCAGGTTTAGCGCTCTCCTGGAGGTGGAGTCGCCCGTTTGGAGGTCTAGTAGATCGCCAGCTCGCCCGTGCCGGGGTTGTACCCCACAGCAGAGTACGTTTCCTTTTCGTTGACTGTACTTGTGGACTGGACTCTGTAGGTTTATTTAATTGTTAAAAAATGCAATTTCCTTTCTGTCAGTTAAATTATTAATTGCGTAGTCTAATTACTGTGAATCGTTAGAATTTTAATGCATAACCACACCTTCCCGTAACCCTTCGAGCCTCCTGGCTCATGGGTGGCGGGCCATGATTCGAATGGTATCGGTTTATTCCTGGTATCTAGATCTTGGGTCGTTACATCTAAGAATGCTCACGGGGACCTCGCCCTCGAATGACGCACCTAGAACACTCGACGGGGCAACCCTATACTCAAAAACACCCATAAGCAGATCCCAAAGTCACCACACCTCGGTGACCTCAAATCGAATGTCGTCAGCTTTGGACGACCCATTACTAGGCATATTCTAACCCCAAGAACCTTAACTACCAACCCTGGGGAAAACGGTATGCCAAACAGCCTAAAAAGAGGGGCCGAAACAAAAGATCGGTCGACCGACCCACAGGCTCTGTCGACCAACACCCTACTTCGGTCGACCGACCTGCTCTGGTGGGTCGACCGACCAGGCACAGCGATCGACCGGTGCAAGTGCCCTGCTGCCTACACTGTGAACTAGTCAACCGATCAGATCGATCAGTCGACCGATTCCGGTCGAGAACCGACGGAACTCCCCTGTGGGGTGCCCGTCCGAGCCCCATTCAACCCCAGTCAAAAGGGAAAACATCAAGGACCCTTCCCCGGACCACAAACCACCAAATGCAAGAATTAAACAAGAATACGTCGCCCGAATCGGCGGGAATTGCCACTCATCCCAAAAATATGATATTACCCGTGACAAAAGGAAAACCCACTCATCCTCGCCAAAATCTACTCAAAATTGCGAGGGAATCACACAAGAAGGGTAGGAATCCATCCCCCCACCTCTTACGGAGAAACCACAAAGATTGGATGCCGATCCATGCTCGAAACATCTCGATTCCCGTGACTGGTTCACAAAATCCATGAAAAGCCTCGCCAGCCCCACCGACCACGTCTCCCCTCGATCCTCGCCGTCGTCACCGCCGTAGCTCTAGCCCCCTCACCTACCACCATCTTCATCAACCGCTGGAGAAGGGAGGGTGAGAGAAAGGGAGAGAACGGTGGAGAGGGGAGGAGAAAAGAGCGAGTGAGAGTGGGTAACAAGAGAGAGGGAAAAAAGTGAACGAGAGGGGGTTTATTTAAAGAAAGTTTTATTTTATTTTCTTCTTATCTTTTTTTTTTCCTTTTGGATTAGAAAATCTTAATGACTCTGGAAAAATCTCGAAAAAATAATCGGACTCCGAAAAGTTTCAGAAAAAGGCTAGGCCGCTCCACGCACCACCATAGACCCAAAACAATCCATATAAGCACCACCAAAGGATCAGACAAACTATTATAAAAGTCCAAAATTCACTCGGACACGATCCACAACCCATGAAAAACCCGATCCAAAAATCCAAGGCCTTACATGGTCTATCGCACAACTGCATTTATACTAGATTATGGTCGTACGATAGATCGCATTCTCAAAAGAACATGCAGCCCAGCCAAAACACATTTCTTTCAGAAGTTATCGCACTAGAGTCCTTTAGGGAATCATTCCGGAAGTTTTTGATCTTGATCACCTCTTATCTGCCCTAGGGACCTTTTCCAACTTATTTTGGATGGAATTATTGCCCTGGGACTCCTTTTTTCTAGCTTTATCTTCTCAGTCCGAACTAGGATTTTTCCTCTCCTATAAATAGACCCCTTGGGCCAAGGGTTTAAAGAGGATGAATTCTGGTGCTACGATGAAGTGCTGCTATGTTCTCAACTCATAAGCTTCAACCATGGATGTTCTTTTGTTTACTTTTATTCCTGCATACTTCTCCCTCTCCATCTTCTTCGTAAGCATCTTAGAATATCATAGCACATTATTACTCTGTTTTTGCATCACACATACACCTAGTGTTTTACCCAAATAGGGGTCAAAACCCGACCCTTCAGATAAAGTCCCTTGCTTTTGCATGTTTATTTCTTTTAAGGGATAGATTCTACACCTTCAAGTTATAATTGGGTTTTCTTCATATCTTCTTCGTCTTTGTAGGCACAGACAGAAAGTTTGGCATGATTTTTAGAGACCGCATTCTGTTCAGAATGTGCACATCCCAGCAACCATGCTTTTTCTCAGTCAGGGGTCATCTGGCTGAGTCTTCTTCTTTCCAAGGTAAGTAGTGTCATTCCAGTAATATTTTACTATTTGTGACGTTATTTTTCCTTGGTGGCGATCACAGTCACTTTCCTCTTTCCTCAAAGTTCATCTTTGGTGTCTACACCTGTCAAGATAATTAAACAAGGGAAAAACACATTAGACTATGAATAAGTGTTGTATCTATCCCGCAAAGTCAAGAATCATACGAAAGGAGGGTAGCTTACCTAGAGGGTTGGGTTTTAAACCCCTGTAAGGGCCAAGAATAATAGGGGTGTGTGTGCATGTGATTGATTGAAAGAGAAACGAAGTAGAGATATCATGGGCTAGCATGCCATGACATGAAGAAATAATGCAAAATAAAATAATAATAAAGAGAGGGATAGTAAAAGGAAAAGCTCTAGGCTACTCCCTGGTTGAGGAAGGACGATGTAGAGGTCTTTAGAGCAGCATGACTTCGCCCATCATGATTGTTGCATCCCCCTTGAGCCCTAGGCTACTCCCTGGTTAAGGAAGGACTAAGTAGAGATCATCAGAGCAGCATGGCTTTGCCCACCTTGATTGTTGCATCTCTCTTGCGCCCTAGACTCAAGGGGTCTATTTATAGGGGAAGAGAAACCCTAATTTAGAGTTGGAAGATAACCATGAAAAAATAGAGTCCTAAGAGGATAAATCCATGAAAGATAAGTTGAGAAAGGTTTCTAGGGTGGCTAGGAACCTATCTGGATCGAAACCATCAAGAGCAATCTCCCAAACTAGTACTCTAGGTCGATCACAACAGAAAGAGATGTGTTTTAGGCAATCTTCCTAAAACACTGAGAATGCAGTCTATCATACGATCACGACTTGATGAGAACGCCATCGCCTGATAGATCGCGTTTAGGTCTGAAATGTGGATTTTGGTGAAATTCGGACTTCCAAGTCCTAACAGGCTAAAAAAAAGGATTGAATGGGCTCATAATGAGCTAGAGAGTCAATCAAAACAATGACCACCTAGAGGCATTATCAATGAGAATAACAGAACTAGCTCGACTTATGAGTTGAAAATGAGTGTTCACACCAGTCTGACTGACATGTCGATTATTCCAACACAACTTAGGTGGTGAGAGTGATATGGGAGAGCTGGCGAAATATAAATCAGATATTTATTTTGGGCTCGGCACTCAAATTAGTCTTTTCTGAACTTAGTTTAAAATTAAAGAACTAGGGTTAGGTATCCAAAATATGAAATACGAGCCTGATTGACGTGTTGACTGTTCCAATAAGACATAGGTGGTGAGAGTGACCTGAGAGAGCTAACATAATCCAAATCGGATATCCAGTTTGGGCTTGGATTTTAAAATAGCATTCTCCAAAATAACTTAGTTTAAAACAAAATAGAGAGCTTAAGTTGGGGGTCCAAAATCTAAAATATCAATCTAATCGGCATGTCGATTGTTCCAACACGACTTAGGTGGTGAGAGTGACTTGGGAGAGTTGACCCGATCCAAATCAGATATTAAGAGTGGCTTGGGAGAGTTGACCCGATCCAAATCAGATATCTGATTTGGGCTCGACGCTCAAATTATCCTTTTGCGAACTAACTTAGTTTAAAATCAAATAATTCAGGTTCAGGGTCCAAAATCTGAAATACTGTATGATCGGTGTATAGATTGTTCCAACATGATCTGGGTGATGAGAATAACTTGGGAGAGCTGACGGAATGTAAATCGGATACACAGTTTGAGCTCGGCACTCAAAATAGCATTATCTAAAATAATTTATTTTAAAACAAACCAAAGATATCAAGTTGAGGATCCAAAATTTGAAATACCCATCTGATTGATGTGTTGATTGTTCCAACATGAACTAAGAGGTGAGAGTGACTTGGGAGAGCAGATAAAATTCAAATCGGATATCCGGTTTAGGCTCAACTCTCAAATTACCTTTTTTCGAACTAACTTAGTTTAAAATCAAGGAACTCAGGTTCGTGGGTCCAAAATCTGAAATATCAATCTGATCGAGATGTTGAATATTCCAACATAACTTGGGTGGTGAGAATGATTTAGGAGAGCTGACGAAATCTAAATTAGATATTTGGTTTAGGCTTCGGGCTCAAAATAGCATTATCTAAAATAACTTAGCTTAAAATCAAAGAACTCGGGTTGGAGGGGTCCAAAATCTAAAACACTACTCTGATCGACGTGTCGATTATTCCTACATGACTTGGGTAGTGAGAGTGACCTGAGAGCTGATGAAATCTAAATCAGATACTCTATTTGGGCTCAACACTCAAACTACCCTTTTTTAAATTAACTTAAAGAATTCATGTATATATCATCTTATTTCAATTTTATAAAATCAAATAATTTATTTAATTTACTTTTTTTATTAATTTTTTTATTCATACATGTCAAATGCTATTTTTTTTAATATAAGATCTTCCAACGGGTGGCGACAGAAGAGACGATCGGAGGACGGGGAGGATGAGGACAAGGAGGACATTTCTTGATTTTTTATCGTATTGTAAAAAATGGATACTTTGTAAATATTGTGTTTAAATAATTTTACAATAGAATGTAATTCTTATTTTATTTGTCATTGTGATAAGAGGATGTTGTGTATTGTTTTCTTATTTAAAAAGGTAATTTTTATTTTTTATATTTATTATTAAAAGATTCAAAAGATTGCGACGGATATAAGCATCCATCATAGATAGGTTCGGACAAAATCTCTAACAGATTTTAAATTCCGTCATAGTTTTTTCGATGAAATTTATGACATCTTTTTTCTTCTATTGTAGATTTTTTTGATGGAATTTTTTATGGCTTTTTATTTACGTTATAAATTTTTTCGACGGAATTTGCAACATACTTTTATTTCCATTGCAAAAATTTCAGACAGATTTTCAACAACTAGGTTTTTTGTTGCTGATGAAAATGCCTTCTTCATTTCTGATGGAATTCAAACAGAAAAATTTTCATCACAAATTTCAGATGAAATTTGTATTCCATTAAAACATTACGACTAGAAAAAATCAATGGCCAATATTTGTCCCTAGTCCAGAATAAATCCGTCGCAACACTTGTTAGTGACGGATTTTTGACAGATTTCCACCATCCCAATTAGTGCCTTTTCTTGTAGTGAATCAAGGATACATGTACGCTCTGATACCACTTGTTTATAGTCAGACACACCCTAGAGGGGGCTGAATAAATGTGCCTTGGAAAAATAATCATGTATTAAAATTTTCTAAGTTGCACAGCGAAATATAAAAAGTAATAATGCAACTAAATCACAAAGACACAAGATTTTTACTGGTTCGATCAACCCTGTAGCATCCTTACGTCCAGTCCCCTATGGGAAGAGATTTTTATTTATTTTATTTATTTGGTTATTTATTAGAGGTTTTATTTAATGCGTAGGCATGCCAGTCACGGAGTGATGGGTTTATTGTGCGCACTGTCTGACAAATCAGACAATAGTGGGTGATCATGTCGGGACCCTGAGCCCACCATACCATAAAGGCTATGGCATTAATTACGTCCTTCTGAAAGTAGAATAACCCTTGATTAATCGCCAAGATAGAAGAGCTCTCGGGGCTGAAGGAATACATGAAAGACATGCTTGTTTTATAAAAGCCGAAGCAGGATTTAATCACACAGGCAAGCACACAATACAGTGATATTTATTCCATTTAGCCGGTTCTTGGTACGAGGCGGAGAACTTAGGTTCGAAAACCACCTCACGTTTAGTGATAGCTTCAAGCTGGACTTAATTCGACTTTCTGTAAATCACCATTTTATATACCAGAGAATCGGAAAATGCAAGCACTCACACATATGTTTATACAATTAGATACGAGCAAATATACAGATGGGAGTTGATTTCTTTATTCGGAATCGTATGTAGGAGTCGGGATTAGTTGAATCAAGGACAAAAAGTCGATTCCAAAAATATATACTATCATCACTTTATTTAACCATTCACTTATATGTTTATTTGACATATTCAGGGAAGATTTCGGTAGCACCTCCCCTGTCCCGAGGAATATCGGGGAGGGTATAAGAGACTCGTCCACGAAGTGTCGAGACAATCTCCTGACAGACGGTCATGCCTAAATGGCAATCCCGTACCCTATGATGAATGGGAAACCCGAGGGCTAGCCCGATCACTCGTAGGGCTATCAATCAAAGTTTGCCTTTTATTATGAGACCGTGTTTAGCATTGCGGTGCATGCATATGGGACCATGAATGTGGACTCCACATGACCCCGTTTGGGTGGACTAGTATAGTATCGGGACAATGTATGATGGAATGGCACTGATTATTGATTTATTCCCTTTGTTAGGTATGCCGCTCTCATGATTTGGCATGGGTAGCCGTGAGGTCGTTACCTCCATAAGGGCTAGGAACTGAACGGAAGGTCGATAAAACTAGATAGGAGATAGAACACTGAGTTCTACAGAAATTCCGACCGCATCTCCCCTTGCCCGAAACATGTTGGGGGAATGTATAAGAGACCCGTCCATAGCAAGCTAAGACGGACTCCGTAAAAGATAGGCATGCCAAAATGACAGCCTATGGACCGAAGAGCCAAGAAGATACGGGGCATTGTCCACCATCAAGGCAGTTTATTCACTATTTCCCGAGTGAGGTTATCAAAGATCATGCCGAGATAAGTGACGAACCTCAATGACCCGATGGGGTAATCAAAAAACCCGAAAGATATATGTATAAGATAACATAGTGTTGGGCCCCTGATATTGTACCCCCCAAGATCTGATCCATTACGGTGACTAGACGGCACATGGCTCCCTGATTCGGCGGTCATAGAGAGAGTGGGAAGTGTTCTGTATGGGAAGAGGTTCGAACCGGCAGTCAAGGATGGGGACATTTGATCCGGCTAAGATTGGTACAAAAATTAATATACTTGGCGGCTAATGGAGGTATGTGAGGGAATGGGATCCGGTGGCTCAATGTTGGGGATAGATAGGACACGGTGGCCATTTCAATTGGGGATATAGACTGATCCGACGGCTATAGAAGTAAGGAGATTAAGAGAGTCAGCGGCCAGGAACGCCAGGTATCCGTCGGCCAGGAACCCTTCTTGATACGGTGCGTAAACAGGAGTTGAGGAGGATGAAATGGCAACCAAGGAGGGGGGGCCATGCAAGCTGATCTGGCGGCCAGGGAAGCTATGCAGCGGCCAGCTGGGCTGGGTCATCCGATGCGCAAAGGAGGAGGGAAGAAGTGGCACAACGACTTGCCCAACGGAGGGATCCGACGGCTAGCTGAGTAGGGGCTATTCCATAGCAAAATGAGAAAGTGGGATCCGACGGCCAAGGTGGGAAGTGGCCATCCGGTGCATTACACGTGCCGGATCAAGGGCAAAGATAGCCCGCCGTCAGATGAGGGATTCTAAACCTAAAGAGGGTGAAATGGAAGGCACACAGACTGGGGAAGAGTCTCAGCTATTAAAGGGGAATGCTACGCAAAGCCAGGGTACTTCATTGAGTCCAAAGATGGGCTAAACCCAGGTTCGGACTGAGCGAAGCTCAGTAAGACGGCGGGCGGATCACTCTTTGTTTCAGACGGGAGAGGAAGGGGAAATTGCAGAGAAGCATGTCCCTCGCTCACTCAGGGGAAGCCAGAGACCATGCTGAGGAACTCGCAAGTCCCTGGTTCCCAATTGAGGAAATAAATGACGGTCAAAACTCGATGAATCCAAAAATCCACTGAGAATTCAGGCAGAATTAAACCGTCAGAACAAGGTTATGTAGAGGAGGTAAGAACAAAATTAAGATATACCCCTCTCTAGGGACGTTCAGGGATCACATCTAGATGTTGATGAAACCCTGGCGGCCAATGGGGAGTAGCTACGCAGAGACTTGCGAGGAAGGAGGAAGGCAAAGTAGAACAGCTCAATGTATGTTGCCCCGTGGGGCACTTCACTCAGTCCAGATGACATTTTAGCTGTCGGTTGGTTATAGAAGATTGATGGCGAGAAAGTAGTTGAAAAAATGTAGCCCCATAGGGCAAATTGTTCGGTCTAGAGTATACTTTGGCCACTATACGATCACCAAGAGAGAGAGAAATAGAGATAGGACAACCAGAGGACCAAGTGATTCCATTCATTTATCAATTTCTCCAGAAAATCGATACACGATGTTAGAATTGCAACAGAAGAATTATAGAGTATTGCAAGTGAATGAAAACTAGAAGAGGGAATGGGAAGCTATAGCCTGGAGCGGGCTTTTCTGGTGGAAACCCACCTATACAATTGACTCTGGCATAGCGGATGAGGGAGCTCTCCTTCTCTAGGTATCTCTCTATATATTTTCTTATTGTTCCCCTTTCTTCGATTCCCTATGATATATCTATCTCCCTCTCTATGTTCTGCTACTCTTCTTTTTCTCTTGTTCTATCTATCTCCTCTTCTTGTCTCTCTTCCCTCCTGTTTGAAGGATGGGGATCTATATAGGTGTAGGGCAATTTGATACGGCGGCACGATGTGGAGGGGTGACTCGATGGAAGGAAGCGCGCCTGGCCGTCGGATTAAGGGGTGGCCACCGGGTCCCTAAGGCCCTTGGCCCATTTGCTTCCTCTTAAGCCCGTTCGAATCCTACTTTGGCCTATTTAATCTCTTTAGGTGCATTTGATCATCCTTCCTCTTTTTTCTTCTTCCTTTTTCCCTCTTATTCCTGAAAATAAGAAACAGCAGAAATAAGATATTTCAGTAGAAATAAGATATTTTAATATTAATATATTATTATTATTGTCATTATTATTATTGTTATTATTATTCATATGTCAACAAATGCCCCCCATCCATAAGTGACGCGAACGAGGGACGGGTGAGCGGGGCCTGCGGGTGCAGCCCATCTAAAAATGTTATGTGTCTTTTTATTCTTCATTTTAATACATGTAAAGATGCAGTCATTCACCATCAGCAGGCATAGGATACATATATAGGATGGCTCCTCTTTATCGCGGATGGGATAAGAACAGTGCCTATGATTCATAGACAAAGTGCGGCTCACAAAGCACAACTAAGGGATGTGCATTCGTAAAGAGAACACCGCACAAAATATGTGCATAGCATAAATCACAATCTACACCCAATATTATTTCTCCGTGGTGTGATAGTGCAAGTATGTGAGCAGTGAAGTCTAGACATAGGGATATGCAGACGTTCTAAGTAACGCTAGAGGATTACTCTAATTCCTACACATATATTTGTGGTTTCGACTTTCAGTAGCTTCACATAGCCCCCTTATTTATTTTAAATTTTAGATTTCACCGTTCGATGCGAGACTCCTCATGTGTCTCAATGGGGATTCCCGGCTACTAAGATTCATCCCTTATTATATTTTTATGGTAGAGTTTACTTCACTGTTTCATGCGAGTTCCTCATTTGTTTCAGTGGAGATTCCCGACCTCTTGGATCCGCATTCCCTTATTGCATTTTTTTATGGAGCTTGCTTCACCATTTCGTGCTAGTTTGCTCATTTGTTTCAGTGGAGATTCCCGGCTTCCTGGATTTGTATTTTCCACTTATCATCATCATCATGTTTTAATAATAAAAAAGGGGGCAGGCAGCTATTTCCTCATGATCACCCTTCATGTGAGTGTAGAGATTCGAGCATCCATGAAGTGTTAGGAAGAATTTATGACGTCCCTATAACTAAGGACCACTTGCTCACATTGTGTGCAGAGTGTGGGAGTTTTGTCTGGGTGTATTTCATGAGCTATGCTAGCAACATAGCTATGACTCTTCCCCTTGCGGGATGCACTCACCGCAAATTAGTTTTTCATTCCTTAATGTATGTTGTGATGTACACATATCTAAAATCAGGGCAGCATTATTTAACAAGGAAGTACGGTCCTATAAGAGTTGAAGGAGGTGTATTAAACTATATTATAGGCAAGCATGTAATAAGCAACCATTCAGAATCAAAAGCATGCAGAAGATATATTTTTTTCTTTCTTTTTTTCTTTCTTTTTTATTGTTATATACGTATTTCCCATATATATATATCATCGTTCCGCTTGATGTGAATGCCTACAAGTTAGTTATTTGAGAGTTGGTAAAAACAGTAATGTTGAAGCGAGGGAGAAAGGACTTTACGCGTAGTGATGGGTCCCGGTGGGACAAAAGGGTTGATGTTAGCCAACAGAGGTCATTTTATTTAGATGACAAGTCTAGGTCAGAGGTAAGATGCCAGACCTTGACAAGATGTCTAAGCCAGAAACGAACAGCGGGTTTTGACAGGAGATCTAGCCCAAAAGTGAAACAACAGGTTTTGACGGGAAGTCTAACCTGAAAGTGGGAGATCGGGTTAGGAAAGCCGAAAGATAGTAAGAAAGCGGCCATGAAAGCCGGAAGGTAGTAATAAAGCGGGCCATGAAAGCTGGTAGATAGCAAGAAAGTGGGCTATGAAAGCCGGAAGGTAGTAATAAGGCAGGTCGTGAAAGCCGATAGATAGCAGGAGAACAGGCTGTGTAAGCCAATGGAGAGAGGGATAGCAGGCTTCGAGGGGAGGCCTAAGTCATTGAGTTGTATCGATTAACATGGTGGGACATGAAGGTAATTATTGAGATAGGCCTAAGCCAAAGGGTAGCGAGACAGTGGGCTTTGACGAAAAGTCTAGGACAAAGAATAGCAAGGTAGCGGGCTTCGACAATATGTCTAAGCTGAAGGGCAGCGGGCCTTAACTGAAGGTCTAAGCCAAAGGGTAGTAGGATAGCAGGCTTTGACGATGTGTCTAGGCCGAAGGGCAGCGGGCCTTGACTGAAAGTCTAAGCCGAATGGTAGTAGGTAAGTGAGCTGTGAAAGCCGGCAGATAACGGGGGAAGCAGACAATAAAAGCCGAAAGATAGCAGGATAGCAGGCTGCAAGAGCTAGAAAGTAGGGGGATAGTAGGATGCAAGAGCTAGAAGGTAACATGGTAGCAACCTGTAAAAGCCAGAGATAGCGAAATAGTGGGCTATGAGAGCCAGAGTTAGCAGGCTAAGCCAAAGATAGCAGGATACGAGAGACAAAGTTAACAGATTAAGCTAGAGATAGCAGGCTACAAGAGACAGAAATAGCGGAATAGAAGGCTAAGAGAGCCAGAGTTAGCAGGCTAAGCCAGAGATAGCAGGTTACAAGAGCCAGAGTTAGTGGAATGGCATGTTGAGTGAAGGCCTCGGATTCAGAGGGGGGGGTGAATGAATCCCAAAAAGGAAATATGCCCAAAATTCGAAACTTAGATCTCGATTAACACTGAATTACAAAATCTTGCGGAAATAAAACTTGGGATTCAGTAATGCAGGTGTTCTAGCAAGATCCACACTCAAGCACTCAATGGGTCAGCTATAATGCGAGCACAAATAACGTTTAGAAGAATGGAATGCAGTAAATCAGCTCGAAGCTTAAACAGACTTCTAACGAGACACAAGATAGAACACTTAACCTGCGTGCCCATCAAAACCCGGGCGATTCTAGGTGATCGAACTGATCTAAAGCATTCATTCACCTTGGCTGAAAAGAAATTAGGTTGCGATCCTAAATATGCACTTAATAACCTCAGAGAAGAAATCATAACACAATGCACAAGGGGTTTTAGGTGGTTCGGTCATCAGACCTACATCCACCCCACACTTCTAACCAGAGTGTGGCTTACTGCTGCCTCACAGCTTGAAACTGCTGGGCACCACAGCTTGCCTACAAATGCTGCCTAACAGCTTGAGCTAGAGGAACACACTTCCTCTCTTCTTCCAACCGGAAGGAACCGCTAGTGACACCCAGTCACCCAGCAACCAGAGACCCCAGTCTCTCTTCCCCTGAATCCACAGGAGGAAACCCGACCTCAAAATAGAGAATCGAAAACATAGTTAAGAAAAAGAACAAACAAAAAAAACACAAGCAAGAGAAACAAAAACAGATATAGCTCCGAGGAGCACAATGACTGTGGATTTGATCCACTGAGTCAATTCATGAACTGATCTTCAGGATGTACTGGCTGCACACTCTTTCCTCCTTCTCACGATTTTCTTCTCTCTCACTCTGGCTCTAGCTTCTCCTTCACTCACTGACTACCTCTCTTCTTTCTTCTTCTTCTTCTGCTCACTCTTTTTTTCCTTCTATGCTCGAAGAAGTCTTTTTCTTGATTGCAGGAAGCAGACATTATATACTCCATCAATAGAGTTGACGAACTCTTGCCCTAGGAGTGTGGAGGGAACGCTTCGGCCTGGAAGCTTCCGGAGACACTCGCCACTTGTCAGAATCTGGATGAATAACGATCCACGTTGGCAGCATCTATGAGTAAGGATCATCTTTGGATCAGCGTGCCCTTCTTGAGGAACACAAGCTGTTGACCTGTTGCAAAAGTGTTTTCAGTTATGTATAAAATATGCACAGACTTCATAATGCGTATATGAATCTAAGCACAAACTTGACATGGGTGCTGAGGTAAGAGAAGCACAGACTACGGTGTGCACAAGCAGTTAATGCACTGACTTGGTGTGTGCCAAATGCAGACGCTTCACGGATGTAGAATGTCGGACCTATCTTGCACGGACTTTATGTTATGGTATAAAAGATGCACTGACTTGAAGCATGAACTGCACCAACCTCATTGCTACAGAGAATTGAATAAGCTAGACTATGCACTGAACATGATCTTGATTTAAGTAAAGCAAGCACGGAGCTGAGTCCCAATGCCTTAGACTAACCAAGGTTTGCAACGACTAGGTGCGGATCAAATCTTGCACCGAGAAAGGTAATACAATAGAAGATGCACAGACATCATGTTATTCAGAAGGTAAAAGTATTGCACCGAGAATGGATTTGCACTGAGATTAAGAGACCAGACTAAACAATTCATTTCAGACAAGAATTGCCTCGACCCAAAATTTGCACCGACAGAAAACATGAGGCACAAGTGGAAGACTATGCACTGAGTCAAAAGAGAGACTAATAAATGCGTGCTGGTAAAAAGATTTGCACTGACCCACAAATTGCACCGACGTCTGGAGGTGAGATGCAAGGACAAGGAATGCACCGACCTTGATAACGCATGATGCATTTGGATGCACCGAGAAAGAAGCTAATCGGCAGTAAGTGGGCATTGAACAAACACTTGCACTGAGGCAAGCACTTATGCGTGAAGAGCAGAACTAAGCGAGGTTGCACCGAGGCAAGATTATGAGCGAGCCACTGCATGCACTGACTATGACTTAGTCTATGAAATAGCATGGACACATGGACCATACTCAACAGATAAAATTGGAGAAATAAAAGCACCAACAGCTAGCATGATTTCATCAGAAAGACACTATAAGACTAGGGTATCCAGACAATGATCAATCCACCATGCAAACAGTTTCAAGTGAGTTAATCAGATATTCTAATCAGATGCACTGACCACAATTCTATCACACATGACTCAGAAATTGTCATTATCAAAACCATCGATCCAACAATCTCCCCCTTTTTGATCATGAGAATCTAGTGAGTCATGTATGATAATTCACATAATGAATTAAGCAAAAAGCAATAAGCATCAGGTGAAAACAGTTACCCACCAGAATTCCAAGATTCATCCAAAAACTTAACGTCATCCATAAGGAAGGTCTAAAGTTATCCACACAAAAAAGTTTAAAGACATCCACCATCCACACAACAAAAAATTTAAAGTCATCTCATAAAAAAAACATCATCAAAAGCCATCATCAACAGATCACAACAACATGACATTTTCTCTCCCCCCTTTATCATTATCAAAAACCGTGGGAGCTTCTGGAGTCTCTCGGATCTCTGGGAGGAGCAGAACTTGAGCTTCCTCATTGAGGGTGTCTGTCCAGGATGGAGTTCTGAAGAGACTGCAAGGAGTTGGACAGCTACTCAAAGCACTAGAAAATAGTGCCGCTAATACTGGCCGAGAGAGAGGATATATCTACTTTCCCTGTTAAGACATTTTCAAGTCTGGCTACAACATTATTAACTTCAGATTGAGCTTTTTCCAATGCTGTACGGATCTCCTGTTGCCCAGTGAGGAAGGGATGATCCAGAGTCCTCATCTTCGCAAGCTCAATGTTGATATCGTAGGTTTTGTCAAGGATAGTGACAAGGGTCTTGTAAGAAGTGGTCTGAGAGCTTTGAACACTGCTAACCGCCTCTCCTATTCTTTGAATTAGATCTAAGAGCTTTCCTAAGAACTCTTGCATCGTTTCATCTGCCCTCCGCTTGTCAGCCACAAATTGTGTCCACTGCATATTCACTCTGTGCTCTAGAAGATGTAGTCTTGTGCTCATTTTGTTCAGATAAAGGTTTGTGTACAGAAGCTGGGAAGACAACATCTTACTCTGATTTTGAACCAAAGTTGTCAGATTGTTGAGCAGATCATAAATATTCGGCTCACTATCGGCCTCAGTTGAACTTGCAGACGGACTGCTTGATTCAGGATACTCGACATAGTAAACTGGATGTTCTACCTCAAACATTTGTGTAGCCTCGGCAAATGGTTCAGCTGGTTCCTCAGACACTACAGAGCAATAAAGATCAATCAATATCAATGTTTTCCCAAAAACTTTTTCATCTCAGAGACCCCCCAAAAAAAAAATTCCAGTTCAGAATGCTCTGCAGTCATCTCAATATCATGAGTATCCACTAAAGGTAGAAGAGCAAACTTTGGTTTCCAGAAAACATATCAGCTTTACGAGGGGATTTTGTGTACCTTTGTTTCCAGAAGATTCACCCACTATCTCTTTTCCTTTTCTTTTCTTTCCTTCGGGGACTTCTTCGCTTTTCTCAACCCTTGCTTCCTCGAGAGGGGCGAGCTCATCGGCCTTCCTTTTTCCTTGGGCATCTCCAGTAGGCCCCTCCTTGCTTTTGCTCTCATAATCATTTTCTCCTTCGGACATGCTGAAGTCTTGAGTTGACGGCATCTGCTCCTCTGACACCTCTTCCTTCCCCTTGTTCTTAGTTGTCGGAGTAGACATCACAGAAGATTGTGATTGAGATGAGGACATCCTCTTTCGAGAATGACAAGGGTGGATGCTGAACTGAGTGATTGGTACGAGAAGCAGGAACGGTGGAGAAGAAGAACTCAAGCTGGAAAATGGAGAGACGCTTACAGCGGGAAGTCATGAGAGAGGGAATGACTTGGCTTGTAAAAAAAAGGAAGTTCAATCG